>CM029530.1:624164-726664 GCA_017141395.1 Laodelphax striatellus
TTCTACTTCTTCTTCTTCTTCGTCTTCTTCTTCTTCTTCTTCTTCTTCTTCGTCTTCTTCTCTTCTTCTTCTTCTTCTTCTTCTTCTTCTTCTTCTTCTTCTTCTTCTTCTTCTTCTTCTTCTTCTTCTTCTTCTTCTTCTGTTATTCTTTTTCTTCTTATTATTCTTCTTATTCTGCTCGTATTCCAGCTTCTTCTTTTTCTTCTTATTCTTCTTATTGTTCTTTCTCTTCTCCTTCTTTTCTTCTTCTTCTTCTTCTTCTTCTTCTTATTATTATTATTCTTCTAATTCTTCTTCGTCTTATTCTTATTTTTCTATTTTTCTTATTCTTCTTTATTTTTCTTATTCTTCTTCGCATTCTTTTTTCTTCTTCTTCTTCTTATTGTTCTTTTTCTTATTCTTCTTGTTTCAAGTTTTCTTTCTTCTCCTACTCTCTTTCTTCTTCCTCTTCTTATTTTGCTTTCCTCCGCTGCCTTATCAATCGCTTTCTTTATCAGCGTCATCTATATTATTTTTTCTAAACTTATTTTATGTTATTCATCATTTTCTCTTTCGTCTTCGTCATCTTTCAATACCTTTTCTTTTCGTCGTTTTCCCTGTCTCTTGTCCGTTCTCATTTCCTATACTTTTTGTCTTTCTCCTGTCTCCTTCTTGTGTCCTCTTCTACATTCTTCTTGATTTTCTTCTCCTGTTTTATCCATCACCTTTTTCTTTTGTTTGTTATTGTTATGCTCCTACTTTTCTTTCTTCATCACCTTATTCTTTTCTACCACCAGTTTACTTATTCTGTATTCTCCATCTACTACTTCATCTACTACTCTTCATTTACTCCTTCATTTGCTCCACTCTTCATTCCTTTCTCTTATGTCTTTCTTCTTCTTCTTCTTCTTCTTCTTCTTCTTCTTCTCTTCTTCTTCTTCGTCTTCTTTCTTCGTCTTCTTCTTCTTCTTCTTCTTCTTCTTCTTCTCCTCCTTCTTCTTCTTCTCCTCATCCTTTCCCTCTGTCTCCCGCCTTCTTCATCTCCTTTTCTGTTTCTGTCTTCTTATCCTTCTCCTTTCACTCCTGTTTCCTCCAAATTCTTATCCTACCTTCCTGCAGTTCTTTCCTGCTTATTCCGTATATCTATCCTTCTTTCTTCCTTCTGTCTTCTTCATCATGTTCATTTTCCCACCTTTATCCTCTCTCTTTTTCACCCATCCTTCTGCAAATCTTTCCTGTCTCCTTCTCTTCATTCTGCCTTCTCATCTTCTTTCCACTGACTTCTATCCTGTTCTCTTTTCGGTTCACCTTGTCCTTCATCAGTATTTTCCCTTCCATCTTCTATCTCTTTCATACCCAACGCGCTGCGGTCTTCCGACTTGCTTTCCTATAATACACCCAGATACGTCACTCACCTACTTTGTCCATCTCATAGCAAACTGCTCCTAATTTTATAATTATTGCCCACTGCGCCAAACTCGTCCGTTTTTTAAACAAGAAAAGACTAAGAAAAAGAATTTTGAGAGAATTGCCGTTTTCACACTACGCCGACACGGGACACGACATTGAAGCTTATTTTTTTATATTTTTTTTTTGAGGGTGATGCCCACATGAGCTCTAGGCTTGTGCGTGGGTAATGAGAGGGGTGATGATGAGAGATGACGACTGTTTTTAGGCAGTCGTCTCCTCCGAAAGACGGGAGTGGCCGTTTCTGTCAAAATCCGTTCCGGCAACTGTATTCGATCTTGGAACCTTTGGATTATCAGACAGGCGCTTATCGCCCTCGGCTACGGACCACTCCAAAGACCACTCCTTATTGTAACATAATGATCCTCTATAAACCAAATTGACCAATGCACACCAATCTCTATTTGCATTGTTCTATTTGTTTGTCAAGAGCAGACGATATCGTGTTCCATCGAGTCATAGTGAAAACGGTCAATATAGAATTGAGTTGAATGACAGCCTTTATTTTTACCTGGGAGGCTCAGTAGGCTGAAACCAAAATTCCTGACATTATTCTATAGATTCCGCTTGAAATACACTATAAGGCTAGACGTACCGAATCGGTTGTCAGACAAGATAAGACGAGATTAGTCACGTTTAGTCACAATAATACACATAGCTGCTTATGGAGCAGCACACACCGATGCAATGACTAGTCGGTGTGTTGCTTCATAAGCAACTATGTGAAGTACTGTGACTAAACGTGACCAATCTCGTCTTGTCTTGTCTTGACTAACCGGTGTACGCCTAGCCTAATTCAATGAAAGTAGTGAGGTCAGCTTATACTATCAGAATATCCATTTGGAAAAAGTTCAATAGTGCGGTTTTCAATTCATCAGCAAATGGACTGATTCCAAGCTACATCGGTTCGCGATAAATTAAAATGAAAGTTCTAAGTAACGTATAGATAGGATGTCTCTAATGAAATGGATGGACGTGACATGGCTTCGGTTTCTGCTGGTTGATCACAGCCAATAGAACACGCAGTCACAACTTTCTATGCATTTCACCACTTTTCATTTCACTAGTTGACATTTTTAAATATTCACAGCATAAACTAGAAACGAGAAGAAAACTAAATTGTGAACTGCAAGATATCTCTTTTCGAAGGCGTTGGTATGAAACTGCATATATTTCATCGAATTCAATACAATAGAATTAAGAGAGAGATTTAGATTCAGATTTATTACTTTATTCATATAGATGACAAATATGACTGCTTCAATTCTAGATTATAATACCAAATTAATATACAATATTGATTATTCGTCAAATTTACAATAGCTTATAAATCATGCCATGAGTAGATGTAAGGCAAAACTATACTGATGATTTAATAATTATGAGTTATCTAGATGAAAAGGCGAAGTTTGGACATACGAATGTCCATTCTTGGAAGAGGAGATATAAATAAATCTTTTCCATCAACACTTGAGAGAGAGAGAGAGAGTGAGTGAGAGAGAATATTTTGGTTTATTTTAATATACAGCATCCGTTGTAACACGTCATACTTTACGATTGGTAGAGTGGGAGTTGCCATTCTGTGATTGGTCATCGCGTCCTCGTACCTGATTGGCTGACGTATTGTCACTTGAATACACGAAATGGCGGAATGGTCTATTTAGAAAATGGCGGATCTATGAATTTTACATGGCAAGAGTACGATTTCTATTTATTCAAGTTCTCTTATATTTTACCATAATAACTTTGGCACAGAATTAAACATTTCGATTGCATTTTGATGAAATTCAACTTCTATATATTTCAATAATACCTTGCATGAATAATTATTATATTTACTTTTTGGTTCTTCAAGAATGGACAATGGACATAAATTAAACGTTTCAATCAAAACATCGAATAATTACTAATCGACAACTGACATTATCTAGAATTTAATAACCTACGTATTTTATCAACAATTTAATAACCTATATATTTTGTAATTTCGGAATCTTATTCAATCCAATGTAATTACTACCCTTACCATTATTGAGGCATAAGTCAAAGGCACAACAACAAAACAAAGGCACAACAAAAGCATAAGGCTAGGCGTACACCGGTTAGTCAAGACGAGATTAGTCACGTTTAGTCACAGTAATTCACATAGTTGCTTATGAAGCAGCACACACTGATGCAATGACTAATCGGTGTGTGTTGCTCCATAAGCAACTATGTGAAATACTGTGACTGAACGCGACCAATCTCGTCTTGTTACCAAACTAAGGCTAGGCGTACACCAGTTAGTCACAGACAAGACGATTAGTCACGTTTGTCGCAGTACTCCACTGTTAGCAACACTTACCGACTAGTCATTGCATCAGTGTGTGCTGCTTCGTGCGCAACTATATGAATTACTGTGACTAAACGTGACTAATCTCGTCTTGACCAACTGCTAGCTCTAACTCCAGAAAATTATTTAATAAATTTAACACTGTTCTCAGAAATATTGTAAATTTCTCCATAATGAAATGTTTCATTATATATTTATTTAAATATATATAATATAATATTGAAATATATATAAATATTGAAATATAATATATTTCATTAGAAAATTATTTCTTCGACGTATCGATATTGATTATCGAAGTTAAATTATCGTTGACAATTATCGATATTGATAAGAATCAAATAAAGATATCAGAATCACATTAAAATATTAATCTTGTAACTTTTCAAAGTCATTTAGGGCCGGTTCATGAGCTCGGAAAAGTCCTAGACTAAAGGGTGGCTACCATAGCAACGACAAATGTTTGTCTCGACAGGTTAGTAGCTTAGCAGCATTAGAGAGCCCTCAGTACATAGTGTCGAGGTTAACGTTTGTCGATGCTACGGTGGCCACCTGTTCAGGTCTAGGACTTAGCTGAATAGCTCATATTGGCCCTCCTAAGTTTGTGATGCCTCATTCTGTATTCACCAAAAGTGAACTCCATTGAATTCGGTTAAGATTAAGGAAACGACTATAATTAATCGATAATTGTTACTGTTTAGTGGAACAAATTTAATTAGAGTTCACTAGTCTTCTCTGTTGCTTTGTGAACTGGGCCAGAAGTCTCGAATGAACTAGAACGGCCAGCTTCTCCTTAGAATAAGTGGAATAGGCATAATAATTCTATTACGATTTCCTCGACTTTGACCTTTACCGTATCGACTATCGAACACTAGATTTGGAAATAGAATGAGAAGCAGAACAGTTAGGAACTTGGAGAATTTCATCTATAATAGATAAATAACAGTTCTTTTGGTAGGAAAGATACCATCATCTATTTCCTGAAAATAAAAGAGTAGATAGCCTAGACGATAAAACAGTTGAGAATTTGAAGAAATTCAAGAATCTATGATAGATTAATAACGGTTCTTTGGGGTCATTTATTGTAATAATTATAATAATATACAGACATCTGAAATCCGAATAGAAAGAATTTCTTTCTATTCGAAAGAAAAAGACTGTACTTGAGATACAAGAAAACAGTTGAGAATTTTGAACATTTCAACTCGAATAGATAAGTAACAGTTCTTTTGGTGAAAAAGAACTCTGTCATCTATTCGAAAATAAAATAGTAGAGAAACGTGTTATCAATTTGTTGTAACGGTGACCGGCTCCTCTAGATATAGTTGTCTAAATAAAATTTAGATGAATACAATCGCCACGGTCTAAATACAATTTAAGAGCTTCGAAATCGCTTCCCGATGGTTCGGAACTCACCTAAAGCTGTAGGTTTATTCATCTGTCATCATCATCCTTCCCATTACCCACGCACAAGCCTAGAGCTTATGTGGGCATCATCCCCAGCAAAAACAAATCATTGTCATCTATAACATTCGATTCATCCAGAATAATGTTTGAAAACCTCAAAAGAACTTCTCACAGCGGAATAAAAAACATATTCAAGTAATTCATGAATCAAATTATACTTGACTTATACCACCTCTAGTTATTTGATAACATACACTCTCATAGGCATCTTTACAGAAATAATAATATCACATAGTTCTCTAAGGGCCGTTTCATGAGCTCGGGATTTAGCAAAGTCCTAGACTAAAACGGGTGGCCACCGTAGCATCGACAAACGTTAGCCTCGACACTATGAACTAAAAGGGCTTTCTATGCTGCTAAATCTCTAACCTGTCGAGACAAACGTTTGTCGATGCTACGGTAGCCACCCGTTTTAGTCTAGGACTTTGCTAAATCCCGAGCTCATGAACTGGCCCTAAATGATCTCGTTCTGCTGATGAGGTAGCCTATCTTTTTCATTATTCGCTTACTTAGTTTGATATAAAAATCCGTGTCACGCTTTATTCTACCCATGGCCGGAGTTACAGGATATTTCATGGGGGAGCTACCCAAGGACATAGAATTTTCATGGACATGAAAATTCTGACATAAGAAAAAAGGACATAAATTCTGACATAGAATTTTCGCTACCGTACAAACTATTAGAAAACTATATTTATAACATTTGCTAAAATAGCTACACTAATTTAGGGGGCTTAGCCCCCAAACCCCCCTTAAATCCGCCGACGATTCTTTCTGCTCGTGACCCATCATCTCCCAAACATAATTTACTATCGTTTTAAATCCTTGATCTTGTATACTCTCTTCTTCATTATTTTTAAATAGCTTCATTCCTAGTAGAGAATCCTTATCTTTCACATATGATACCTTTCACTAGCAATTAGCCGTTATTATAAGGAGAGCTCTTATTAAATGAGCTGCTGGCTGAATAATGTCCACAGCTCACTCCCATTAATCTTATCAGATAGTGATGACACATGCCTGTTGTAAATCTCTGATAATAATTGTATCATTAGAACTTTTTAAGCGAGATGAAGTAGTGCTGTTCTTTTGAAAGTCGACCAAATTAGAAAAAGCAGAAAGTGAAATTATTTTCAATCCACACATGAAAACAAGCGGAAGGAATTTGGAGACGAGTAGATAGCTAACGAACTGTAAATTTCTTTTTGCCGTTAGCTTTATGTTACGTCGAGAATGAAAGTGAAGGTCACTGTATCACTATATCGCTGTTGTTGTTATGTAGCTGGCTGGAAAAAGAGTTGAGTTCGATTTCAAAGGATGAATGTTGTAGAATGTTGAGAAACATAGTAGAATCTATATAGAGATATAGTCAGAAAACTCAGAAAAATTATTTCTGACCGTATGAAGAACAATAAAACACTTTCAATACTGTTTAATTCAGTCTAATACTGTACTGTTTAAGATCTAATACTGTTTTTATTCACTTATAGGCTTGGCCTGTAATAGGCAATCAATTTTCCAATTTCATCATTTTTAATACTACAAACTTTAAAAAATGCGATTCTTGTTATAATTCGAAACCTCAAAATTATTGAACTTGTCAACCTCAAGTACAATAATGCGGTAAAATCAAATATCATTCCCTGATACATAAAACATTGCTCCTGCTTGAATATATTAGGCTATCATTAGGTTTGACATTATATCAAAATCCAATGGAGAAACATGTTTTTTTTTAGAAAAGAATAGATTATAGCTGGATATTCATGGTCTTGTTTTGTTCATTCACATAAAATCGTCGATCCATTGAACGACGCATTTATTAAATTTAATAGACGTACGAAAATCAATATCTTAAAATTTCAAAATTTCAAATAGATACTACAACAGATTACTCTCTATGTTTATTGAGTGATGTTACATTTCTGATATTGTGACTTTACGGAACAACAATACACAGTCTTGATAACTAATTCAGAATGCTTTTTGTGCTGCATAGGGTTCAACGGGACCCCACACAGCTTCTATTTGAAAACTGTCATTCATCCATGAAACATAAACGAAAAGACACTGTGCGTCACTTTACCGGTTACAGTATTATTTATTGATGCTAAGATTGCTAGCATCTCTCGTCAATCAGGTAAGTTCCTTCTGGAGAATTTTTTGACGACTTTAACGTCAATGACGTCAACAAACGTTAACGTATCGTCCGTGCGGTCTCATCCATTCGCACCAAATAGTGTCAACTTGAAGTGAATAATATTTTTTCCCAGAGTCACTTTTCCCCTAGAAAGTGAATATCATGAACTGGTTTCAATCGGCTTTTCTTGCTCGCAACAAAAGCAGCGACTGAAAATTCGTGTTATGCCAAATACATGACTTTATTTTGACGTCAGTTGGATTCAAGTTTTTGAGCCGGCCGGCCTTTTGCTTTCAGAGAATATATAGTTGTGAGAAAAGAGGATCCGAGACTGGGTCACGAGGATATTCGTGAAAAGTATTCATACTCGACAATATTGTCTTTATTAACTACAACAGGATTCAGGACGGTAACCAGTTTATTCAATTTAACATTTCGTTTTTCAACTATTTGAATCTCGTTTTCGTTTCTATCCAATTTATTTTATTAATCATTAATCATTAATCATTTATTGGATCAAGCAATACAATCTTATAGGAAAGAAAAAACAGGTGTTAACTATCTTCTGTTCCAAAATTTTGTCTGATAAATTGTTCAAATTAAGGTTATGTACAATAGTTGTTCATCAACGATTTTCACTTTAAAAAACCGGGCGAAAATAAATTACAGATTTTAAATTTGAAAAGGTCAATAAAAGCCAAAACAACATGAACCCAAAAATTCAAGAATATTGAATTCAATTCGAAAATGTTGAGCCTAAAAATAAATTCTATGAGCAACTACAGCTGAAATCTACCTGATTAAATTCTCGTTTGTGTTTCAACTACTTTGAAATATTAAATTCAACTTTTCGTGTTTCTGCTACTCGAATCCTGTTTTCGTTTTATCTACGTAATTCAATTAATAATATTTTCTTACTAGGTTTCAATCTCGTTTTCGTTTCTAACCACTTTAATAATCAACTGGTACCAGTAATCAACTAATGGTAAACCAACTAGAACTAAATGGAAGGACGTGATCAAGTGAAGTGGATAAATTCATTCAATTTACAGTGATGAGGACAATTTAATTGATTGGCTGAGTTTTTGAACTGCACAGTTTGTAATGAATGATGCAAGTTGATTTCTCCAGTGGAGTATTGCACTTTCAATCCGAAGTTTCCATTTATAAGTAGAACTGAGAACTAGCAAAGACGATAGGAAACTATTAAGTATTAATAGTATTAAATTATATTAAGTATTCTAATTGTCTTTGTTTCTAGTCTCTGGTGTATTATAATATTGTATTATGTGAAACGTAGACAGAGCTCAATATATTATTGAAAATATAATTATTCAATATTCGAATATTCTTAAAAAAATCACATTGGGACAAATTTACCTGTATGTATTAATTGAATTCCTTAATTAATTTATTTCATTATACAGGGTGTTTCAACCTCACCAATACTTATAAGGCATTGTTCGGTCAAAACCATATCTAAATATCATATTTAAATTGTCCAAAGTCCTTTTTAGTCACAGCGCTGTTGTTTTTCACTTATTATTTTTATCCCAACTAATAAACATATGGAATTGAAACTTTGCAACCAACATTTATGACAACTAGACAAAGCTACAAAAATACGACAATTTGACATTCAAATCCATAAAACAAAAAGTGCCATTTAAAATTTTGTTTCTTAATAACTCAAAACCGTGATATTACGAAACTTTTAGAAGAATAATTTTTCGTAAATTTAATTACAAATCGATTAAAACCTTATTTGTTATAAGATTGGACCAATATTGAGTGAGATATGGCAGCTTTTAGCAAAATGTAATTAAATTTTCTTGAATAACTGAAAACCGTTGATAATACGAAAATTTTACAGAATATAACTTTTTCAGTAAATTCAAAGACAAATCGGTTAAAACTATTTGTTAAGATTGGACCAATATTGACTGAGATATACAGCTTAGTATAAACATTGCGGCCATTTAAAATTTTGTTTCTTGAATCAACTCGAAATATGATAATACGAAACCTCTCGTGAATAAACTTTTTAGTAAATTATTACAAATCGATTAATTCTTATTTGTCAAGATTGACCAATATTGACTGAGATATGGCAGCTTTAGTGATAGGTGAGCGCCGCTGTTGCAGTGCATCCTGGGCTTTCCATAAAGTCTGTTACAAAAATGCAACAGTCTCGTCGTGGTTTGTATGTTATTTTAAAGCGATTTTAGATCATTTTGTGTGAATTTAAGACATTAAAATGGTAAACAAGTAACCTCCCAGCGCTATCATCACTAAAGAGCTTATCTCAGTGTAAATATTGTCCAGTCTAAAGGTTTTAATCGATTTGTAATTGAATTATACTGAAAAAGTTATTCTTGTAACATTTTTTGTATTATCATGGGTTTTCAAAGTCTAAGAACAAAATTTTAATGGATGCTTTGTCAAAGCTGCCATATCTCACTCAATATTGGTCCATCTCAAATTGAAGGTTTTAATTGATTTAAATTTACTAAAAAGTTATTTTTCTAAAATTTTCGTAATATCAACGGTTTTGAGTTATTCGAGAAACACACTTGAATGATGCTATTTTGTTTTATGGATTGAAAAATTGTCGTAATTTTTTGAGCTTTGTCTAGTTAGTCATAAATGTTTGGTGCAAAGTTTCAATTCCATATGTTTCACCATTATTGAGATAAAAACAATATGAAAAACAAATGGCAAAGTGGAGTGACTATGACTTTTGGACAATTTAAATATGATATTTAGATATGGTTTTTGACCAGGAACAATGCCCTAGAGTATTGGTAGGGAGTTCTGAAACACCCTGTAGATTGGTACACTTTCAACTGTCGTAAAATGGTTCTACACACATGAGTTTTAATTCTTCCACGAGAAAGTGAGCCAGTTAGCCCAACACGTGACAAGCTGAGAGGATTTTCATTGCGTGCAAACAACAAAATAATTTCTCATAATTAGCATTCTTTGTAGGCTGCTTGAAGTGTTTTGATGGGAAATGGAAGAATTGGTTCAGAATTCTGGTTCCGTTCTACTTTGGATAGTAAAGAAAATTTCCTTGAACCTTGAAAAATATTTAGAAATTTTTCCCTTTCACATTTGGATGAAAGGTTTGCCATTTTTTGCCAAATTTTTATTGATTAATGGTTTGCCATCCTACTTTGAAGTAGAGCTCATCGATTCTGCGATACTAGATTTGAAGTAATTAAAATTAAAAAACAAAAAAACTGGAAAAAATAAATGAAAAATTCAATATATTAATTATAAATATTGTCAGTCAGTGAGGGCCATTCCGCATTTATAGGCTATATATAGATTTGTAATATATGAATAAATTATACGAATATATACGGTGCAATTCAAGGCTTAATACTCTTCATTTTCTGTGACAAGATGCTCCTCAAAAAGGACATAATTTAAATGCTACTTCCAGGTAACTTGCACTCTCACACTGTCTTTGAACACAGTAGAAAAAATTATTAATTAGTTTAAAACAATAGTTCCCATCGAGTTCTGCTCGGATACTCTCGACTTGTAAATGTTAATTTAAACGTCGTTTATTCAATTGTCTCTGATCAACAAGGAGTAATTTTAATTAAATTTCCTAATAGAAATAGAGAATTCTCATAGTCAATGTGGTACTGTGCTCCTTCCATTATTATTCTCTAACAAGGAAAGCCTTTCTAATGGATGCAACTTGAAGATATGGAGGTGTAGTAGCTAAAACATGGAAAGCGGAGAAGATTCAAAAGCTTTTAGTTCAGAGTGCCAGCAGATGAAACAAACGAAAATGGATCTTTTTCACCCTGTCTCTCTATCTCTTTCTCTCTCCTGATAGAATATGGCGTAAGTGAAATACGAAATGAGTTGTAGAGGATCTCAACAACTTTAGATCGAGAACAGGTGAAAGGTGAAATAGGATGTCTGATCTGGCGAAAGAGAAAGAATCAGAGTGAATGCTTTCTCGACTACTTTAATTTATACAGAGTTACAAGATTACGTGCAACTAATACTGTCCACACCTGCAGCGATAAAATTCCGACACATGATGGTAGTTAAAGCTTTTCATTGTCAATTTGCGGGTATTATTATGATACTGCGACCCTTAGTCAAGGATCGCTCTAGGCCGATCCTAGTAAAAACTATTAACTATACATTTTTTGTGTTAATTTTATTATAATATAATTATTGTGGAAACTGTAGGACATCATCTAGGCTAGAGAGGCAATCAACTTTTATCAACCATTCAGTAAAAATACCTCTATTTCTAACTAAAAATTTGAACCAGTAATTAGACATAGTTATTATACTGAAACTATACTATAGTATACGAAACTATGAAACTATTTGTATTTTTTGATCTCATGAGCCCTAGGGCTTGTTCGTGAATGATGATGATGAAGATGATGAGAAATTCGTTAATTCATCAAAAACTTAATTAGTGATGATAGATAGATAGATATAGAGATAGATAGATAGATAGATAGATAGATGATAGATAGATAGATAGATAGATAGATAGATAGATGAATAGATAGATAGATAGATAGATAGAAGATAGATAGATAGATAGATAGATAGATAGATAGTCAAATTGCTTATTTTTCACTTTCAAGATAAAAGTGCTGTGGGCGAAGTTATGCGGCTTAACCCACCATGATGATGAGATGATGACGATCTTGTTGATTCATCAACATCTTTATAAACAGCTTCAAATAAAAATAATTTTTAACAAAGTTCAATAACTGCTGTATTTATACTATCAGAACAGGCTAAACTCACTACACTTCTTTTGCAAGTTCAATTTAGAAAAATTAAATTTATTTTTATTATACAAACTCCATGTAATTTTCGAGCTGAGATTGTGAATCCAACTGTAGCGCAGAGCAACGACGTTTAAAAATTGAAAAGATGAAGCCGGTGTGCCACTTTATAGTGGCGAGATAATAATTTTGCCCTGGGGAAATTAGTGAGAACATTCTCAAGAAGCTTGGCTTTCCCATTTTGAGAGACACTACTGTAGCCCTAGCCTACACAGGTTTGAGAGAACAAGATGAGAACAAGATAAGAACAAGATCTCTTGTTTCAAGGTCTTGCTCTTGGAAAACAAGTAAACAGATTTTCATCTCAATTTTTGTGATTTGGTTTGGAGATTGGATAATAAGAGAATAAATAAAAGCATTTGTGCTTAGCTTACATATGCTACTATCAGCCGTTTGCTTATGGTTAAACTAAGGCTAGGCATACACCGGTTAGTCAAGACAAGACAAGACGAGATTTTAGTCACAGTTATTCACATAGTTGCTTATGAAGCAACACACACCGATTAGTCATTGCATCGGTGTGCTGCCTACAAGCAGCTATACTAACCAGCATGGAATACTGTGACTAAACGTGTCTAATCTTGTCTTGTCTGACTTACTGGCGTACGCTAATAAAGTCAGCGCGCTGCAATATGACATCATTTGATGGCGGTTAAATCTGAATGGCCGGTTAAATTTGAATGGCGATCTGGCAATCGGCAATATGTGTTTTATAGTTGAAGAATATTCTAATAGAAGGAGTACATAGACTTAGGTTAGTGTACACCGGTTAGTGAAGACAAGACAAGACTACATTATAGTCACGTTTAGTAACGGTAATTCACATTGCTGCTTATGAAGTAGCACACACCGATGCAATGACTAATCGGTGTGTGTTGCTCATAAGCAACCACTCTGACCAAACGTGACAAATCTTCGTCTTGTCTTGACTAACCGGTACGCCCAGCCTAACTAGACGAGTAATAGATCAGATTAACCAAATATGTATGGATTATATCTGCTAATAGTTCACTAAGCAGAGATAATTCAAAGTGCTTCTTTCCTGTGCTGCAAGACACGTGGTTTTATTGGAAGTAAGTTGGTACGACTTGTGAGCGAAAGTTAGCCTCGTTTTTTAAGTTTAAATTGAACTTACTTGATTATACGATGAACCGGTCTTTTCAATATTGATTATTCACATAGAGAGTTGGATCAATTCAAAAAACTATTTCAAATCTGAATTCTAATAGAAAGAAGGTTAATGACTATTAAACTGAGCTAACATAGGAAAGAAAAAACTGACTGCAGGTATTTGCATAAGGTAAGTTGAGGCGCTCGCACACCGGAGCAATAAGCAACAAGCATCTAGCAACACTCAATAAGCAATATACTATAATGTGATATATAGTATAATATAGGCCTATATAATATGTACTATAATATAATATATACACTACATATAATGTATAATTTATAGCAATAAATATATTATGTATTGCGTGTTGCTAGTTGCTTGTTGCTCCGGTGCGAGCCGCTATATATTGCTAACATCAAACAGTCTATGCCGGATATATATTCTGACCAAATAATCATCCACGCTCACCACTAGATAATTGATAGAATTATCAATGATATCACATACAAATAAATTCATGGAGGTACTACCAGCTTATTCAATATTCTGTTCTTCATTAACATTTTTTCTTAATCTTGATTTTTGATCATTTTTTGATGTATTCTCATTGTGGTATCAATCTTATTTGTGAATTGGAATGAAACATTCGAATTTGAACATAGATGAACTACTGTAACTTCGGTACTAAACTTTTAACTGAAAAGAACCGTCCACAACGAATCATACATCATGATAGAATCTGATAAAATAGGCTTTTGGGTATCAATCGCCACTCTATCATAATATTATAGAGAAATTATTTGATAACATATATGTATCACACCCAGAAAATCTAATAGAGAATTTGATATTAATCACCCACTATCTTATATAAGCCATCATTTACAATCCATGTGTCACACCAAAATTTCTCATAGAAAATAATCACCACTAACATAATAAAATTATATTAAATTTATCACTACACAATTGATTCACATTGCACGCGAGTTCACTACCTTCATGATGCTGGGTATCCGGTCTCCCGTAGAGCTAGATCTTGTTGCTAGAGCAGGAACTGGAGGTGCTGGAGGTGCGCTGAGTTCGAAAACTGAGTTGCTGCAACCAACTTAGCTGGAAGGGCGTTCGGTGACTGACCACAAGTGGGTCATCATTCTGCATTTATACCAAGCCTCACCGCAGCCGGCATACTTAACACTTCCTCTTCTTCCGTTTCACTCCTACTCTCATTCTTCTTCTTGTTCTTCTTCTTCTTCTTCTTCTCTCTTCTTCTTCTTCTCCTCCTCCTTCCAAATTTTGCTTTTGTTTTATCCTTCTATTCATTATTGGTGATTCGCTTTAACTCGTCTTGTTTTCCTCTTATTGGAGAATATAACATAAGGGCGGTTCATGAGCTCGATTAGTTAGTCCTAGACTAAAACGATGGCCACCGACAAACGTTAGCCTCGACACTATGTACTAAGGGCTCTCTATGCTGCTAACCTGTCGAGACAAACGTTTGTCGATGCTACGGTAGCCACCCGTTTTAGTCTAGGACTTGGCTAAATCCCGAGCTCATGAACCGGCCCTAAGTTTATTGCTTTCAATAATACATAACATTATAGCAGCATTTCCAACAATGAAACTTGAAAAACAGCTCATATATACAAAGTTATTCGAATAATTGTATGTACATTTAGTTAAGTCAATGAGTGCCAAACCCCTCCCCTTTAGTATTCCCTACAGCTAAAAGTCCAGAGGAGATAAGTCTAGGGAATGTAGTGGATACAGGCAAGCATATCCCACTAGGCACACTAGCCACTTGCCTAGGGGCGGCACGGCTCTCCGGAGCGAAGTTACTTTATATTTGTAAATTTTTCGTTTTATCCAAAGATTGAGAAAATTTTCAAATTAGGTACTGAAGTATTAGTACCTAGTAAGTTTATTTAGATATTTTTGTGATTTGATAGTTTGTTTTATTATTTATTGATAGTTTTTTTTTTTTTTTTTTGGACCTGCAACCGGGCATAAGTTCTCATGAATACTGATCAAGTTTTTTCTTTAATACTTTAATAACAAATTTTTTCTAGAATTAAATTATTTAATTTTTCTATTTCAATAATTTATTAATAAGTTTATCTGAATGATTTTGTATCTTCTTCAGGAATTTGCTAATACCACTGGTCATATGCTAACTAGTTTAAATTTTGATATTGTAGTTGTAAATTTTGTTCACAACCATATATGCCAAATGAAATATTCCAATTCATACACCCATCTAAAAAAAACTAATATTTTGTGATTAATGATCAAGTTTGTTCATGAGTTTCATTTTTCATTGTCAGTTATTTTTTACTTTGAATGAGCATAGACATTTTCAAATATAATAAAAATTTAAAAGTAACTGATTGTTTCATTGAAACCATCATTATTGATTGGTAAATTTGGTATTTTATTTTCATAATACTTATATATACATAATATAATATAATATATATCTGATATGCCAAGAGGCGGCAGCAAGAATAGTGCCTAGGAGCGGCAATAGGTTGAAATCCGGCTCAGAGTGTATAATCCACAGCACCTCTACCTGGTTGATTTTCTATGATAAGATTAGATTTCATAGAATGATAATCTACATTATTATTAACATAATTTGGGATAGAAACAGCTTTGTGTTCCACAGTGTCTCTCCCAAATTACTGTCATGATTTTTAATAATAAATAAATAATAATTAATAGTGCATTATTACATTAGAAAAAAATGTACAATTCATCATTAAAAACAACTCACTCAATTGTTTTCTTGATACTGCACATTTTCAAGCTGATCAGACACTGAAGTATCAAGGCTACAAAGATCAAGTTTTTCACTATATTTTTTCAACTTAATTTACCAAATAAGATTTGAATCAACGTGAAAGTTTATTATTAGCTTATGACTTTTGGCAGACCCTTTAGACACCGGTTGTTTAATTATCCCACGTTTGCCAGGACTCTTCTAACAAGTGGCCTATTTTTAAAAATAAGGTAAAGAGGTACTATATCTTTATATTAAAAGAATTTCCACACAGTGTTCAACTTCGTGAGAAGATTCATGGGACCGATTTTGATGCGGTTTGCGCCAAAAGAAAGATAAAGAATCGAAGTTTTGCAGGCTCTATTTGTTTTTCAAAAATAATCATTTTAAATTATAGATATCTGTTAAAAGAGCGAAAAAGTTCCCCGAGGCACTATCTGTTGGAGCTTTCCAAAATTTGTGGCACAAAACTTTCCATTTTGTGGAGAAGTATTCTTAAATTGTAAGAGTTTACCAGTCTGTTGCAATGATATTGTATTCCCAAACGATACAGGATACAGTACTGAGCAGCATGGGGTAAACTCGTACAGTTTAAGAATACTTCTTCACAAAATGGAAAGTTTATATATCTAATAAAAGACTGTAATGTATAAATCATTTTTTTGATTCTCTAAAAAATCGCAATGGATCATCAAAGGATCGATCCCATAGTAATCTCTTGAGAAAGAACTGGAAAGATGAAAGGAATCACACATAACAGAACACATGGTTAGAGTTTTAAGGAAATAAATAAATCTTATGGTATATAAATAAATAAATTTATTTTTTTATAAATAAATCTTATTGTAATATGAATACCATTCATTTAAAACATGTGTTTTGAGTTCCTAATCTCTCGAGTTAGAATACTTCCATAGCGCATCTTTCCCGCATGTTAAGGTGGAGTAATAGCTAGCGTATAGGGCTACCTGAACATGCATGCCAAATTTGAATGCATTTGGTTCAGTAGATTTTTAGTTCTGATAGATGAATGAATCAATGCCATTTCGCTTTTAAATACTGTATATAGAAGATAACAACACATCCACTATAATACAGCCATATTAAAATATTGTAAAGAGGATGAAATCTTACACTCTTTAATAATTTTGAAGAGCTTGTAAAATTCACACGAATTGGATTCAAATTGTTTGATTTACAATACTTTTCCTAATATTAATATTCAAATTATTGTAAATATTATTCGACTCAAATACTATAACAATTTCAAACTCGGTAAAAATCAAACTTCTATGATACTAGTCTAAAGAAAATCAAGTTCAATTATTTCATTGATACACTTTGTAAAGAAAAACCTGTGTATTTAAGGCTTTATTGATCACAAATGAGTTGTTTGGAATATAAATCAACATCTGATAACAACATATTTGATAACACAAGAGAATAATAACATATGATGATTCGTTATCATCACACACTATTTTAAATTTCATTATGAGTATGTTGAACACATCTATACCGGTATAGCAGGATTCTTTTAACTTGTCAGAAAACAGCTGATTTAACGTTAGTAAACGAGCGTACATCAATCAGCTGTTTCTGACAATTTAAAAGAATCCTGCTATAATGCATTAATTTCAAACATACAGACAAAGAATAGACGGAAAACGAACAAATAATTCTTTATAATTATAAATTGAATTATTTCTCGAATATTTTTTACAAAGAAAAACAAATCTATCATCATCAATCACAAAGACAACGAATAGATGAAACACGAGCAAAAATAATTTTTTACGTAATATTTAATGAAAAATTATTTTCAATTTTTATAAAGTAACACCAACAAGCTCAAGTTGAATTATTTCAAACAATTTAGTAAAATTGAGCGCTGAATATATTAACAATAATAATCACATAATAGCTTTAACAACCTCGGGTTGGATTAATGACAAGTATTGGAGCAGGGAGCTGACTATTCAGTCCTGAGAAAAGTTAATAATTTCAATTTTCATGATTTCACCTCACTTAGAAAACAGCTGTCGTCGGTAGCAGATCTCTGCAGATATCCATTGAAGGAGATTCGCGTTCGGAACATTCCTAGATTGCCGTCATCCGAGCAGTAGTTTTATGAACATTGTTGCTACGTTGAAAAATATCAGAGGTACTGAAAAACACAGAGCAATGTTGTTTGAAAACATGCAAAAAATAAGGTGTATTAGATCATGAACAATCAAGCATCATCCTCATTAGGCTATTATCCTATTAGGTTATTATCCACATGAATTGATTTAAAAATCGTAGAACATTAGGCTAGGCGTACACCGGTTAGTCAAGACAAGAAGAGTTTAGTCACAGTGATACACATAGCTGCTTATGAAGCAGCACACAACGATGCAATGACTAATCGGTGTGTGTGGCTTCATAAGCAGCTATGTGAAGTACTGTGACTAAACGTGACTAATCTCGTCTTGTCTTGACTAACCGGTGTACGCCTAGCCTAATAGGTATTATAAGGCCAATAAGATTGAGCATACTTGAAGCATTTTCAAAATGAATAATAAATAAATGAATTTTATTTCTCTTTACAAAAAACATTGAAAAACAAGTGTATAATTAATTGGAAATTAAACTGATCACTTTTACAAGTACAGTAGAACCCCTCTAATCCGTCACCTTTGGGACCATGGTCGGATCAAAAAAACACCAATACAGTACTGTATTTATTAATCTAAACATTAAACATACCAAGATACATGAAATAAGTGATTACTGGAATAAGTGATTTTTAAAGTGATGTACTGAAATAAGTGATGTTTAAAGTTAACAAAAGGTTTAAAAATGCATTGTTTTGACAAGTGATGAGTCACCGACCGGTTCCGGAACGATAGTCGGACTAACCGGAACGACGGACGATCCAAGGTCGGATTAGAGGGATTCTACTGTATATGTGATCAGAGTGTGAATTATAAAAAAAAATAATAAAATAAGGAGTCTGAGTCTAGTCTATACAGCTAGGTCTAATATACATAATTTCAGGTACTGCCTGCAGCGTAAATAATAATTTATCTAGTATCATATTTTAAATTATTATACAAGTGGAAATGCATGATTTATTATTGAAGAGTTGGTCAGAATTATATTGAACTATGATATAAGCGTGTTACAATCTAAAAGTACAATGAAACAAGACGAGATTAGTCACGTTTAGTTACGTAATCATATGAAGTTGCTGGCGAAGCAGCATGACTAATCGGTGTGTTGCTTCATGTGACTAAACGTGACTAATCTTTGTCTTGTCTTGACTAACCAGTGTACGAGCCCAACAAAATAATCAGAGAACATTACAGAAGGATCACAGTTTAAAATATAAGGTTTTAACTTGATACACTTCTTATGGACAAAGCATCAGGTAGTTTAAATAACAATTTCATTGCCTATTTTTCATAATTCCAAGTAATTCGCAGCAATACATTACTAAGAGTAAAGAAACTAAAAAAGATAAAAAGTGATTTTTCATGTCCTTTCTCTGGAAACAAAGTTTCCAGTGAAATAGCAGAGCAGTGGTGTGAATGAATGAAACCTACCTATGTAGTACAGTCATCAGTAGTGTACGGTACTAAAGTGTGATGGAATTAATTTGAATAAGAGAGCCTAAGGAAGATTACTCTTGTAAAGTGATTAGTACCAGGACAGAAAAAAGTTGCCCATTAGTCTCAAGACTAGATATAGTGCGATTCACGTCAAGAAGTCAGCATTGCTTAGATGGGAGTCGGCTATCCTTGTTCAGCACAAGGCAGTTGCTGATGTCTCTATCCTATTCGCACTGTGCATTGTTGTCGCACACAGACCCATCCTCTGTCTACTTTTGTAGATGTTTGGGATGTAGTGAAAAACTAAACTAACTAAACAGTCCCAACAAACACGTTTGGTGGTATTTTTCTCTTTCTTTCTCAATGAAACTTGGCATCAATGCTCCTCATATAAACAATGCTGACTTCTTGACGTGAATCGCACTATAGCAATCTATCTTTGAAGAAGAAAACTGTTATATTAGTTAAAAACTATTAATTAATAATTAATAATTGAGTGAATGGGTTCAAGTTTGCCTGTAAGTACATATTCGAATTCAAAATATTGGCAAAAGTATGACAATGGCGGCTGGCGGGGGAAAATCCTCCAACATACTGTTATGAACCGTCTCACACCAATGGCCACAATGTGATTTTTCTGTACAATAAAACAGCTTTATTTTACTCAATCCACGCTTCATCTGAATTTCTGATAGTTTCAAACCACGATCTAACAATCTTAATGGAGAATATGAACACATTTAAATTCCAAAATTTAAATCGGGTAGCAGATAGACCAACGATTACTCACTTCGCATGACAGTCCTTATCGATCTTATCAAGTTGAGAATTTGGAATTTCACTGATTGTGGCTCTCCAAAGCCTTGCACGTTGCTATTCACTCCCCATCCAACTGAAAAATTGAATTCAAATTTACTTTACACATACAATATTATGAGGAAAGACAAAAAAACCTCTGTTAGAATACCACGGTAATCCTGGCTTAAGATGAGTACTTATGAGCCAGTAGTAGTAGGATAAGGGGGCATAACTTGAAAGATTGCTTGAAGTCGGAACGGAGAAATAAAACTATAGATGCAAACGCAGGAACACAATAATACAGAATGTTTCAAAAAGGACTTTACAACTTTGAAATTGCATATATTTTTTTTTAAATGAAGGTATAGAACTGTATTTGGAGTTGTTTTGTAGGAAAATTCAATCAATAAATTAAATAAATTTACAATCAATAAAGGAGGAATACAATAATTTATTCACTTTACAATGATGAACTGGCCACCTCAGATCAATAGTAAGCAGAA
Source organism: Laodelphax striatellus (assembly GCA_017141395.1). Classification (NCBI taxonomy): domain Eukaryota; kingdom Metazoa; phylum Arthropoda; class Insecta; order Hemiptera; family Delphacidae; genus Laodelphax; species Laodelphax striatellus. The sequence goes on from CM029530.1 coordinate 645,175, forward strand.
ATTTCGTTAAATTTGGGGGCCAGTCAACAGAAATAATAATATTTTTATTAAAAGCTGTTACATGTTACTCATAGTCATGAATAGTGAGGTTATGTTATACTGTAATACCGTTTCACTAAACAATTTCATCAGCTCTTTAGGGGAAAAAATTGTAAACTGATGTACTAGAACTAGGGTAAACGTTCTTTACAACGTGGATAGTCACTTAACAATACGATTAGTTAGTTCAGTACTTACTTTTGGCTAAAAATCTTTCCTCGTGTAGTATACAGACTGCATTCAAACAAAGCAGTGTTGCTTCAAATAAATTCCACAGAGTGAACCCCATTTTGTAAATAGGCCTAGCTAATCAATCGATTTTATAAGAATTGTTTCATGAGTCATGAAAAATAATTGATAAAAGCGTTCAGCATTTAGATAACTTGTGAATTCCAACCTAGCAAGTACAACTCATCAAAACATAAACATAACCTAACCAAAAATGGTGATTGGTTAATCGACAAATTCACCGAGTATCGATATCGATAGCTGTTGTCGATATAAACGAGTCAACTTTACGAGATCATTGAAGTTCGAAAACGACTACTGGACCCTGGATGTTCTTTATCTTTTAATAAATCATTCATGGAGATGCTTACAGTCCTATATGTTTGATAAATAAATGTATTCATTGAATTATTAATAAATAATCATAATTATAACAATAATTTTATTATGAGTTAGTTCACAATTTATTGGCCATCAAGTATAGGTATATTTTTTGTGAGGACGCAATAATAGGAGTGGTCCGCAGCCGAGGGCGATAAGCGCCTGTCTGATAATCCAAAGCACAGATAAGGTATAATCTGGATTATACCTTATCTGCTTATCTGTGTCCAAAGGTTCCGAGATCGAATACAGAAAATGGATATCTGTCTTTTCGAGGAGACGAAATATCGGCCCTGACTGCCTAAACAGTCGTCATCTCTCATCAAATTCACCCTCTCATTACCCACGTTCGCTCTAGAGCTCATGTGGCATCACCCTAAAAAAAAAAAAATAACAAATAAATAGGCTATGCAACCGTCAAAACACAACAATAAATAATTTTATTAATTTATCTGACAGAATGACTACTGTTTGAAGTTGCCTTTTGAAAACAAGAATCAACTAGAGGATTAAATTCAAAAAATTTATTCACTCTCAAACTTGTTTTATAAGGACTAGCTGTCCCGGCAAACTGTAATGCCTCAGAGAGGTAAATGATTGAACAAGAAAATAACTTGAAACCCATTTATATTTTAAAATGCCTACCTTAAGCAGTGTGCGTCATCTACTATCAGATACGCCTGAACAGTATGGAACTGACGGGGTTGGACTCAAGTATTTTTAGATTATAAAAATTATTTAATATTTAAAGCATTCAAATCATCTTGTTTACAATTAAGGGATCACCAAGTGAAAACCCACTGGGACACGTCAAGAAGTAAATCACTGTTAAACCATATGGCAGGAATCAACAAGAAAATAGGCACTCACCACACTGCTCTCCAACATATAAACTAACGTGGAGGAGGCGAGGCGGGATCCATCAGCAGGTTCCCTCAGAGCCCCCGAAAACAAGCAGCAGCAGGCAAATCTTCGGCTTTAAAGAGGCAGCCTGTTGTAGAGGTTGGACGTTTCGCCAGGCCAGTCTGTGTTAAGCTCAGCCTCTGCACGGTACATCCAGCCTGAGTCTACCCTTAGTCCTTCTTACAACATAGCTCTGGTCGGTCGCAAGCAACCCCACATTATGCATGACGTAACTTGCAAAGAAAAGGAAGAACATAGGCGAGAAGACGGTGAGGATCCTCTCTAATACACGAAAACTTGAGACCTTGGAGTGGTCCGTAGCCGAGGGCGATAGCGCCCGTCTGATAATCCAAAGGTTCCAAGATCGAATGCAGTTGGCCGAATCGGGATTTTGACAGAACGGCCACTCCCGTCTTTCTATGGAAGACGAAAAGCTGTCGGTCCCATTGCCTAAAACAGTCAGTTATTACCATCACTCCTCTCATTACATACTAATGTTTAGAGCTCATGTGGGCATCACCAAAAAATAAAAAATAAAAATAAAGAGGGAAGACAGTGGCCAATCTACCAGTCGTCAAATCTTTAGACTAGACAATGGCCCCTCTGGATACGGAAGGACTCACGTTATCAGGTGGCTCCACCCCAGAGGGGAAGGCTACACAAAATACACCTGAAAAAAGCCAAAGTAATAAGCGAATATAATAAAATATAATATTTAACATATTTAGGTGGTACACTGTGTTTGACAACTCTCAGCAGGAAAACCACTCTGCTCAACCTGGAACAGACTGCCTCAATGTGCTCGCCCCAAGAAAGCTACCTGTCAAGGATAAACCCTAACAGTTTGACGGGGACCTGATAGTGAATGGCCGGTTTCAACCCAGGTACAAATCGCGAGCGAATCGCAGCTACAATTAGCCGTCGATTAGTGCACACGGGCGGGATCGCAGAGGTGCCGCTCAGGAATAGCTAATCGCTCAAGTGTCGCTGTTGTGTACCAAGACTAAGTTCTTTGACACATATATATGACTCGATTTAAAAAATTAACCCTCTAAAAGTTTATAGTTATAGCATAGACTATCATAGACTGTATAGTTAGTCTATTGTTATTGTTGAAGTTGATAAGAAACGGACGCTTCCCTATAGCAAGAATATTCTTATCGAATTCGTTTCCTAAAAGATTGATATTTAAAAATATTATTATTCTTTTATTTATCAAATAATGGACTCTTCTTATATAATTATATCTATTTTGATCAATTTTATTGATAATTTGTTAGCAAAATAGAGGATTTTTCTATACACTATTATTGGAATTTTCTCAGTTTAGCGTCGAATAATACCAGTAACACAAATTGCAAAGCATAGTACTCCCAAAAATACAGAACTAATAGCACCCTCCCAATTCCTTACTCTCATTGACAAATTGTTCCCACCCTGAGTGCAAAAAAAATTTGTGTATTGGTCTATAGACGTGTATGTATAGCATATGAAAGCATTTTCCTGAAATTATCTCAATTTCATCTATTTTTGAAAATTTTGTGTCTCTGAAACACACAGAAGTGTGAAACTCAATCTAGATCTATTTTGTAGAGTTCCGTTGCGAAGCACGGGTGTACCACTTGTAGTAGTAATTTCAATAGTAGTGTCACAGGCTAGGTATAGCTAGTTATAACAATTAATTTGGTAAGTATATAACTATTTATCTCTAATTTGTGTTAGCATAGTGCTAAAAGGGAAGTCATCATTTATTTCAGTAAAATCAAAGACAATTAGAATACTAATAGCAAAGACAATTAGAATACTTAGTTTAGTTAATAGTTAAAATAATTAATAGTTTCCTATCGTTTTTGCTAATAGTTTCCTATCGTCTTTGGTGAAATACAAACAATGTATTTCTCTGTTTGCAATGTAGCCGACAAGGCGACTCTTGCAAGTGAAAGTAGGCTAACGCAACCTATCGGCAGCAAAAGAACTATTTGCAATGTTTCCAAAAGCCACCGCTAGATAGCACAGCCTGCAGTGACTGCAAATTCAATGGAGAGAAGATCTCCTACGACGAGGTCCCGAAAAAAGCTGCCGGAAAGAGATAAGACGCCAGAAAGAATTACCAAGAGAAAAATGGAAGATTGAAGATTTTACTCCAAATTTACAATCATCATTGATGCATCATCCATTTTATGCGTCATGCATAATATATTTGGCCTCGTTATGTATGAAAATTGTTGAGTTTCATGTAGAGCGGCTTATAAACGGGGAAATTAGAGACAGAAAGTTACTGGCGGCAATTTGATTCAAAACTCAGTTCATTTGATTCATAAACCGGTCGTATTTTATATCAATATAGCATGTGGAAAGAATTCAATAAAAGGTCTAACTGACTTCCAGCAACAGACCTAAAAAATCAGGATATCATTGAAGAGCTTGTAAGAAGCACCTTTAAATTGATACAGTATTACAATACAATACTATTCAATAAAATCTTCATTGCAAAAATGAAAGCAATAAAATAATGTATCTGTAGCCTAAAACACTAGAAATAATTATAAAACCTTTCAATTATAACAAATTTCACAAGAATAAATAAAAATCTCTTGGCATCACCCTAGAAAACTCCTAAAGAGTTGGGAACTATGCTATCTGTTTGCTCTGGCTAATAGAATACTTAATTTTCAATTTAAACTTCAATTTTATAGTTACGGTATCTAAATCTATGGTATCCTTACAAATGATGGAAATGTATCAAAACGTTTCTGATACACGGTGAACAATGATTATCTGGATACATAAATTTGCTTCCCTATCAGTAACTCATACACTGTAAATTGAGCGCAATTAGTGATAAATACGTGAAAGCCAATTTGATAATGAATCGAATTTGGTCGTATTTTACTCATGCACATGAAACATTCTGCAACCTCTCCATGGAATTATGATGCATAGTCTAATCCGTATGTGTGTATATTAACGGTCATCGCCGGGTATATAATGTCCATAGGAAATATACCACATACCACGCTTCGCCACAGAGTCTAATGGAAATGTATATTTGATGATATAGAAATATAGTACTTATCATAGAACTACATACTATCATTAATAAAATCAATCATTTAACAAACCAATTATAGAACAATCACAAAAAACTTTCAAAGAAATATTTCGTAAATACTAAGTACATTAGTTCCATGTTTGCAGTTACTGGACACTCTATCTTCAACATATCTCCAATATTAGCCAACAATATCATTGTGTGCCTTGCTATTCATATCTAGTGTCTTGTGTTAAAAGCTTAAAATAATGAAAACTATTACTGGCAAAGGCCAGTAACAAACACTCAACATAAAATATGATTTGCGAATCATTTCAATGAAGATCTTATAGGATTTGTTCGAGCTAATCAATCAAAAGTGTGACATCAAATGGCCACACTGTGATTGTACAGTCTCTGTAGACTAAATTATTTCGAACAAATGTAGACTTTTATACCATCCTGATAATTCTGCATCCTTCTTACTAAGAGATCAATAGCGTCCAAATAATACAAAACAATTTCAAAATACAATACTTTCGGAACCAGACCAATCGGATTCAATGAAGTAGGGGATATGTTAATACTGTATATTATTGCATCAGTGTAAATGAATGAATGAATGAATGAATGAATGAATGAATGAATGAATGAATGAATGAATGAATGAATGAATGAATGAATGTATGTATGAATGAATCTTAAAATCGATAATATGCTAAGTTATATTTTGAATAAAACTAGTTTTCACTTGGCCTGGTCACTCACTAGAACTGTTTTTGTCAGAAAACGACCGATCATCTCAAATGCTAACATTGAATAAAATGGTCAGCTGTTTGGACATCGGACTTTCTGACAAAAACATTTCTAGTGTGTGTTTCGGAGGACACGCTAAGCTGTCGGTCCCGGCTGCCTAAAAATAGTCGTTAAGTCACGTCAGAGACCCTGAACTGACCAGGAGTGACCTGAAAACTCTGACATCAGACTTGAGCCAGCCAGGTTACACGGAATTATTATTATTATTATAGTGCGTGGTTCTTGAGCACCCGGCCAAGTGACAACTAGTTTTATTCAAACTGTAGTAAACTTCAGTACTAATCTTGTGGTTGTCTTCTTAGAGGGTAAATCAACGTGAATATATGATTTACCTATTACAGATTAAAGATTCATGTGTGTGTAAATATAAATGGACAAAACTTATTTGTCATAAACTAGTTTTGCATTTTTAGTTGAATTCTTCATTTCCCTGTTATAAGGGACTTCTAAAACTTTATGAAACAGGCCCTCGATTTGAATTCAAATTAGAAAATCATCAAATGAGAGAAATATGAATCATTAACAATATCTCGGCTGTAGACCTTTCCACATGCGTAAATTATAAACTAGTAATAGTGTATTATATTATGTTATATTATTATAGCCCTCTTTAAACTACATGGCCGCGGCCTTCAATGTGACAACCTCGCAGTCCCGGCTGGTTTCATTATAAAATCATACTTATAAAAAACACTACAAACACATGACTTAAAAAACACATGACCGATTTGCATTGCTCATGCAAGCCGATGCAGCGACGTTGTCACATTGAAGGCCGCGGCTATTACTCTCATGCCCGGTTTTTTAGTCGCTCAATAGACAGTTTATGGATCCAATAGCACTATTGAATCAATAACCATGTGTTTTCAAATGCAAAAAAAAAGTTATTGATTCAATAAGTTTATTGAACGACTGAAAACCCGAGCAATAGACTACTACACGCCGTGCCATTTTTTGTATTGGATTTAACATCAATAAAAATACTATATTGGCTTTTATAATTATAAGATTTTACATGTATAAGAATAAGCTCGTGTGGTGTGTTAGTCGTTTAAAATTTTACGTGTGTGAGCTGGAAAACCCTGAAATTTCGGATTCCCACTAGCTGTGGAAGAGTTTCCCCACTTGAGACTCCTCATTTGAATTCAAGTTCAAAAACTATCAAAACCGTAAATCATTCCCTCGACCTTCCAGCATGCGTGGGTGGGCGAGCCAAAAAGTGCCCCAAAAACCAGGTTTGTGCCCTCTCGGGACCCTCCCAGTGCGTCCCCTCTGTTGGGGGGCGGCGTAGCTGTCCAGGGGGCGGGAACTATTCGGGGGGCGTTCATGGGGGGCTACGCAGGCGCGGTTACCTTTGTGTCTGTGAGCGGCGCTCGGATCAATACCTCGACTCGGAGGCTCTCGAGCTTTTTAGTGGCATTTACGCGAGAGTCGTCCCGCGCACCCAGAGCCAGCGCAGCGTTCGTTCGTCGCCACCCTCTGCTCTCTGAGTTTCCCGTCCCAGGTGTCACCCCAACTAACCCAGGTACAGTAGGCCGAAACTCATATTTCGAGCAATTTTCCACTAAATAATAAAGTTGTTGCACCCTGTTTTGCCCATTATTTGCACCTTTTCACACCTTTCAGCACGGTTGACCCAATTTCTTATGGAAAACCCTTGAAAAAACCTATTCAGATTGAAGGTACATGAAGGTAAAGTGGAATACAATAGATTCTTGATATTCGAGAAACTAGAAAATAATAAAGTTGTTGCACCTGTTTTGACCATTATTTGCACCTTTTCACACCTTCCAGCACGGTTGACCCAATTTCTTATGGAAAACCTTTTACAAAACTAATTGAATTGAAGGTAAAGTAGGCTAGAACCGATATTTCTAACTAGATTCTTATATTTCGAGAAATTTTCCACTAAATAATAAAGTTGTTGCACCCTGTTTTGCCCATTATTTGCACCTTTTTACACCTTTCAGCACGGTTGACCCAATTTCTTATGGAAAACCCTTTACAAAACTAATTAAATTGAAGGTAAAGTAGGCTAGAGCCGATATTTCTAACCAGTTTCTCACATTTTGAACAATTTTCCAATAAATAATAAAGTTGTTCCACCCTGTTTTGCCCATTATTTGCACCTTTTTACACCTTTCAGCACGGTTGACCTAATTTTTTTATGGAAAACCCCTGAAAAAACTATTCATATTGAAAGTACATGAAGGTACAGTAGACTACAATATTGTTATTCCAAACTAGAAAACTTGTAAGACCTGTTTACAAAGTTATTTGCACCTCGGTACACCTATAAGCACGGTTGACCCAATTTCTTATGGAAAACCCATGGAAAAACTAATGATATTGATGGCGAAGTAGGCTAGAACCTATATTTTTGAACTGTTTTTAAATAAAAAAGTTTTTGCACGTCTGTTTTGTCAGTCATTTGCACCTTGTTACACCTTTCAGCTCGGTTGACCCAATTTCTTACAAAAAACACCGGAAAACGAAGAAGATTGACCTGAGTTACACAATAAGGCTAGGCGTACACCGGTTAGTCAAGACAAGACAAGACGAGATTAGTCACGTTTAGTCACATTTCATAGTTGCTATGAAGCAACACATGCAATGACTGCATCGGTGTGCTGCTCAAGCAAGTATGTAATTACTGTGACTAAACGTGACTAATCTCGTCTGTCTTGTCTTGACTAATCTTTTCAACCAAAGCCTAGCCTTTGATTGAGAAAGCAGTGTTCAATAAAATAATAAACTTCCTGTTTTGTACATTATTTGCACCTTCATACACCTTTTAGCACGTGTGACCGAATTTCTCATGAAAAATTCCCTATTACACAATAGCACTGAGTGAAAAGTAGTCTCAACGCAGAATTTTGACACTATTATTGCACAGGATAATCCTGGTTGGATGGCATTTGAACTTGAACCTTGTAGGAACAGGTTAATGTTCCCAGGTTGCTGTGTTGCTAGGATCCCAGCTTAAAATAAGCTGGTTAAACTCCAGGTTCGTAATGATTCAATTTCCTATCAGAAGACCTTGGAAAATGATGACAGTGAACGATTCATCAGTCACATATTTCGTTAATTTATAGTGGCTAAGTCGCACAACGTTAGTTGGCGTACACCGGTTCAAGACAAGACAAGATTAGATATAGTCACAGTAATTAGAATATGAAGCAACACACCCGATTATTCATTGCATTGGTGTGTGTTGCTTCATAAGCAACTATGTGAAGTACTGTGACTAAACGTGACTAATCTCATCTTGTCTCGTCTTGACTAACCGGTGTACGCCTAGCCTTAGGTGGCTTTCCTTCCACTTTCTATCCTAGTCACGCCTTTTTAGCATTGATGTCCCAATTTATCGCAAAAACTACTGAAAACTATTGAGAATGACTATAGAATGAATAGAATAGAATGGAATAGAATCACTTTGGTTTGTGAAGAAACTACTGTATCACATTTCATCAAGTCTAATCTATATGAATAGACTTTAATATTGATCAGACATTATTTTGAGAAAACAATAATAATTATTGTTCATTTAAATAAATGAATTATTCATTCATTTCCCACAGAGTCACTGATTACTAAGCTCTAAAATCAATACTGATTACTACTTTCAAAACACATCATCTGTTGATTCCAACAACATGGAGTCTATGTGACCAATCAGAATCAGCCAATGAAATTGTGTTTCGGGAATGGGACAGGACTGTAACAAAATGGTGGCTCGAAGGCTTGCTTGCTTGTGATTGGTTGAGCTTTAAGTTTACAAAAATTAGAATTGGACTCCATTTTTAACTCCATTTTTGGACTCCATTATTAAATTGTTATGTCCATTTCTTGCGTAATTTTATTATTATGTCGATCTAACTACATTTGAACTGTTCGATATAGCTGGTTCTTCCAAAATCATTTTCTATGATTAGCCTACAACTATTCGAATGTTTTATTGAACAATTCTTTGAACATAGTTGAAACAGGTTACTGAAAACGAGGATGTGAATTTCTAAAATCTATCTAAATCTAAATCTCTTTCAAGTGTAAACAATAGCCTTGTTCACTTGTTGTCTGTCGTCTAGGGCTTCGGCTAGTTTCAATTACATCTATTTCATGAACTGTAGGCATGAGAACGCTCATTCACTCTTGCAAATTAATTTCCACTCTTGTATATTATATTAGTGAGATTTGAGTATTGTGAATAACAATTATTCGTATCAATTATCTATGTTTATATTATTATGTTCTTATGAATAAGTCGACTGGTAACCTAGAAGTTGTCATGATATGACCCTATTCATTCATAGGATTTATAATATAGCTCACGAACTTATGAATTTATACAAATATTTATGGTCAATATAATGAACTCGATTCATGAGCTATTATGTTGTCCTGATTAAAACGGGTGGCCGAGCATCGACAAACGTTTGTCTCGACTGGTTAGTGGGTTAGCAGCATAGAACGCCCTTAGTACATAGTGTCGAGGCTAACGTTTGTCGATGCTAAGGTGGCCACCTGTTTTAGTCTAGGACTTGGCTAAATCCCGAGCTCAAGAACCGGCCCTTAGAATTTAAACGAATAATTGTCACTTCCCTAAGTAGGCTAACACAAGTTCTCATACATGTTTAAAAAATCTGGATATGATGTGTAAAATCAATGTAGACATGCCCTACCTTCAGTAAATTCACATTTTGGTATATTAATTCTACATTTGGCTATAAATTCAATTTGGACGTAACATAAGGCTAGGCGTAGACCGGTTACACAAGTTTATACACACACGTTACGAAATTACATAGTTGATATGAAGCACACGATGCAATGACTAATCGGTGTGTGTTGCTTCATAAGCAGCTATGTGGAGTACTGTGACTAAACATGACTAATCTCGTATTGTCTTGTCTTGACTAACCGGTGTTCGCCTAAACGTAACATTGGTAAAATGCGGCTTTTCGACTTGAGTTCATTTCCAAGAGAAGAGAAGCATTAACTCAGTGGAATTCTTGTGGGTAGCTCTTGTAATTCCAACCATCTTCGCTCAAGACGGTGGTTTGGTTCAAGATGCAGTATGATGGTTTCGTTCTCTCTCAAGATGCGTTTTGGGATTAGCTGATCTCTCGGGGTGCTATGGTTGAGATGAGTTGTAGCTGTAGTAGCTTAGGTGTGATAAATGTTTCGAGAAGTGGTGATGGGGAGGTGAATAAGACGCACGGCCGCTCTGGCTCTCGAATGTAGGTCAAGGACATTAGCTTCCTCCTGTAAATCACCTTCGCACGGCTGACTTATGCCGGGCTTTTGTCTTAATCATCTTGCAGGATTTCAAATCGAATGAGTTCACGTTGATATCACAATTCTCTCATGTTCTGTTCAATGTCACTCGGTTCAATGTTTCAAGTTCTGTTCAATGAGCAACTTCATTCCAAACAAACATTATTATTTTTATTGTATTATTATTATCTTATGGATTTTTTTTTTCTTTATCATCATCTTGGGTGCCCAATGAATTATCTCAAGCTCCCAATAATTTGGGAAATATGGTGAACTTGTTGAAAGTAGGTCAATCATTTTGAATTTTTGTTCATAATCTGTAAAACATCTTTCATACTCGAATTCTGATAAATACTGTAAGTTTATAGAAACACATTTTATTGACCGAGCGAAGAGAAGACTGAGCGAAGCGAAGTCTGAACGAAGTGAAGTATTGTTTCAAGTCGATTGGCTTTCGTCTGTGGATTTGTGTGTTTGTGGATTTGTGTGTTTATAACGCATTTACGGCTAAACGCATTGACAGATTTCAATAAGATTTGACAGGAATGTTCATTCTGAAACTGCGCGACGATGTATATGTAAGGTTTTTGAATCAATAATATTGATGTAGTTGAGGAAGAGTACGAATAGTAATTGAAAGAAGACGTTGGAGAAGAAGAATAAGATGAATCATGAGAAGAAGAAGAAGAAGAAGAAAGAAGAAGAAGAAGAAGAAGAAGAAGAAGAAGAAAGAGAGAAAGAATCGACTGATTTGTAAAAGGGAGTGTCATGAATGACACCTTATAAAGGTGGTGTGAAAGGAACTAGGGGTCGATCGTCATTTGATATATTAAGGGTTGTGTGATATTGGGGTGTTTGTGGTGGGGAGGGAGGTAGTAGTGGTTAGAGCTCTTCCATTGGCATGCTGCTCTGAACAATTGAGGAAATGTATAGCAGAAAGCAGAGAGCCTTCCTCTACATGCAAATCAATAGGTGTCCAGGTGTTCTTTTAATTGGTTAGCACACTATCAATGTCTTATTCTTATTATCGAACAAAGCTTCTAATCCAGTGTAGATATACACTTTTACCTGGAAAATATTCCGAAGTCTATGTCAGCAAATTTTTACATGGTGTCTAAAGGCTCTGGGATGTATATCCTGGGAGTTTCTCCTCCAGTACCCTGTGTTAACTTCTGGAGGGCCAAAACTTAAAAATTGGTATTCCTCTAGTACCCTGTCTTTAACTCGTAGGAGGGCCAAATATCTTGTAAAATTTTACATATTTTTCTGTTACCATTCAGTGTATATCTTGTTAAATTAAACATATTTTGTGTACCAATGTACATTATAAAGTTGTGAGCATAAATTTGCTAAATTTTGGTTTGACAAATTTTGCTTGGTAAACAATTTTGTAGACTTGTAGACTCAATAATGACTTGGAATACAGCCCAATTGTAAAGTTTGAATTTTTATTAAAAATGTAAATAACAAATTATTAAAACACAAGTTTCTTGGCCCTGTAACTATTTTTATTACTATCATATTTGTTATGTGTAGTTATTTTAATAATTCATCAATAACAATATCTTGGAATATCTATCAAATTTGAAACCTCCCCTTTTTAATTCTTGGTTAGTAATTCTTCATCTTTTTGAGAACATAAGATTCGGATATTAGGCATACAGGTTGGTGAAAATAATGATGGAAAACGGCTTCTAATATTTATTAAACAAAAGAGTAACTTTGGAAGCGGTAGGAGTGACATTGGAGATCGTACTAAATGGAATTGATCACTTTACTGTGACCTCAAAAGTTCAAAAATTCTGGTCGCCATCTTGAATCCACCATATTGATTCCTAACTTCATTTTATAAATGGGGAAGGTGGTCATATTATGTTACATGATTTCGATACAGAATTTCAAGAGAAAATTAATGGCGAAACCAAACATCGATATGTGGGAGCCAGTTTTTAAGAATATTTCAATTATTAATCAGACGTATTAAATTCAATTTCATTAACTATCTAAAAAAACGGTAAAAATTCAAACTTTCAGGGTCTGTATTCCTGTTATTTCCAGTTAATATTGAGTCTACAAGTGTTTCCGCAAATTTAGTACAACAGAATTTCTCTTCTAACTGTAAACTTGCTAATGCACAAACAATAACTGATGCTTAATTTACAAGACCATGCAGCAAAAAATAGAAATACTGAAAAATTTTTAAAGCTTGGGTCTTCTCCTGAAGTTGTTAACACAAGGCTGCTGTTGAGGGAAAACTCAGGATATACATCCCAGAGTACCTGGGACAATGTGTGCAAATTTCATAGACTTCGGGAATATTTTCCTGACAGTTAACTCACTTTTCATGCCATCTCCAGAGGACTGGACTGTTCCTTTGTGATTGCACTAATTTTTACTGGTAGTACAGTCTTATTACACCAGACAGAGGAAGAACTGAGATAAAACTGGTAGTTTTGATAGAGATACCTCCTGAGCCATATGAAGATAATAAGATTTTTCATAACGTTAATGAAATACCCTTGAATTGAACAGCTGATTAGTTTAACACTAGTTGAAACTGATTAAAATCTGGAAAACTACAATAAAAATTTTAAACTAGATTCATTGTCAATTGTACAAGAATTTAATCGCCGTAAAATGATGCCAACTAACGGAACCAATGAATAAATCTGACATCAATTTGATGACGTCATTTTAGTATGGTTGAATCAATTAAATCTTCCTGCAACTGGCTGTGACTGTTTAAACCAAGATACTACAAGTTACAACTATTCTCTGTTTGAGTTTAGTTCAAACAAAGATTTTGCCCAAAGAGCCCAACTCAAATTAAAACTTGAACATAAAGCTTAGTGCTTGATAATCTTCGAATAATCTACTTGACAACTTCAATTTCGGATTAAATCAATCTATATCATAATTGTAGAAAAACATTCGATCATTGGGATTATGTTATATCTATAGAGACATGAGTTTGATAATATCCTGTAGTGCAACGGTTTCGATTAGGTTATGCCATAACCTAAGATTATGTAAACACCAGAGAAGATTTTGATACAAGAAAAACACACTGGTCAATTATTGTTGAAGAACTGTTAATTCTTTACTAGAGACAGATACGGCTCATAAGCTATTCCTATGAGGGGCTCGATGACCAGACCAAACACTGTCCTTGAGCTTGTACAGCAAGCAAACACAATGAAATCATTTTTCACTGTCCGTCCGATCGGCCATCAAACGTCCCTTTATAACCCTTTGCGAACGTACACCACCTTTATTATAGCTATTTTCTTTCTTCGCTCTTCCCTCATCTTTCTCCTCCTTCTCCTCCATCACCTCATACTTCTTCTTTTCCTCCTTCTTCTTCTCTTCTCTTCCTCTCTCCTCATTCTTCTTCTTCTTCTTCCTCTTCTTCTTCTTCTTCCTTCTTCTTCTCCTTCTTCTTCTTCTTCTTCTTCTTCTTCTTCTTCTTCTTCTTCTTCTTCTTCTCCTCCTCTTCTTCTCCTCCTCCTCCTCCTCCTCCTCCTCCTCCTCCTCCTCCTCCTTCTTTCCTCCTCCTCCTCCTCCTCCTCCTCCTCCTCCTCCTCCCTCTTCCTTTTCTCCTCCTCCTCCTCCTCTCCTCCTCTTCTTCCCTCCTTCTTCTCCTCTTTTCCTCCTTCTTATCCTCTTCTTCTCCTTCTTCTCCTCCTTTTTCTTCTCCTTCTTCTCCCGTCCTCTTTTACTCCTTCTTCTTCTTCCTTCTTCTTATTCTTCTTCTTCTTTTCTTCTTCTTCCTCTTTCTTCTTCTTCTTCTTCTTCTTCTTCTTCTTCTTCTTCTTCTTCTTCTTCTTCTCTTCTTCTTCTTCTTCTTCTTCTTCTTCTTCTTCTTCTTCAACTTTTTCCTTCTTCTTCTTCTTCTTCTTCTTCTTTCTTCTTCTTCTTCTTCTCTTCTTCTCTCTTCTTCTTCTTCTTCTTCTTCTTCTTCTTCTTCTTCTTTCTGCTCTTCTTGTTATGAACCACCCTTCAATGTCAAGAATACTGAGAAGATTGGTTGACAAGCGAGCGCAAACATCAACAACATCGATTCTCGCTAATCGATTAATTCAGGACATTGTCAACAATGAAGGCGTCACCTTGAGTTGCTCCTCATTACTCACTTCACATCAATTTCCTACTTTTTATCAACGTATTATTGTTCAATCAGCTGATCGAGTTGATTAATCAAAAACAACTAGAAGGGTTAAAGGCCAATCAGACGGCATGACCAATGTACTTCTATATACACTCATATAATGATACAGCAGTCAAAGCATTTTCATTGCATCCGATCCGGGCCCGATTCCACTGGGATGAACAAAGCTTTCAATTCACCCTAACCTAAGATATCATAACCTATGATTTCATAACAGTCTCAAGTAGCAGGTTTTGAAAATTCGCTGACAAGACATTCCTTTCGTGTATTGGATAGAGTTCAACTGAATCTTTTACATGCAATATTTGGCAAACATGTTTTGGACAAATTAATCATAAAATGTGTGGATGGTTCATTATTTGGCGAGTGACAAACTTTTCCAATATATGACCAGTACAACTGTTTGAAGATGGATCAACAACAGAAAACTACATATTATTTCAATACAAATGGTACTGAAATTGACTATTGAATACGGGAGCATGATTCACAAAACACTCTGTATGATTATGAAGAGTAGAATAAGGATATATTATTAAGTAGGTTACTATCTCATTCGTATTTTGAGTGGATTAATAGTCTTCAATTGATGAATATTGCAATAATTTTTTTTCGTTTGTTTGTTCCAGATCGACTCGTGTGATTGGGCGACGACGCGCGGTTCTAGTTGTGTAATTGGCCGCAAGAGAGAGCCAGCCACCGGCGCTCAATTTAATGCATCTTAGACGGATTGGGGGCGCCACTCATGTGCAGTCTAGGGTTTAGAACACGCAATTGCCCTTCTCAGAAGACGTCATTACGCTGGGGCGATTGTTGTTACCAAAATCTTTAAACAACTGGACTCAAAGAGCGGTTAGCCACCGATAGAATTTGAATTCTAACCGCCAAACCCATTACTGTCGAACAATAACACGCATTTCTAATAAAATAACATACCCCCCACCTTAATTCTAGAACAAGATCCACACAACTAGAATATTATTACTACAATTGTTGCATTTTATTTTTATAAAATAATATTAAAATAATATATATTGATGTAAAGTTGTCGTCCCCACTGTATAAAGATACCCTGTTATTGAATAATACAAAAAGGCTTTAAAAAACGTTACAAGAATTTGAATAGTTTATTTTTTAGGGGAGAATTTAAGACTATCTATTATGGGAGGGGAGATTCAGGTATATTTTAGTGAAAGTTTGAATTGGAACTGAGAGCGGTGCTAACAGTGTGCAGTCAGTGGTCTGCAGGGACATTATTCTCAACACTTTAACAGCAAGCAATCGGTAAGTGATTCAAAGAATCGTTTGTATTTTTATATTTTCTATTATATTATTTCCATGCAATACTAAAATTTTACCATCAATAAAATAATGATTATTCACAATCATCATCATCATTAACTCCACATCATCTATATGACACCTTTGGATTCATGTAGCCTACATCACTACATGAATAATCAGATTCATTCAATTCAACATGGCTTTTAGATAGATAGATGGATAAAGATATTATTATTCTTCTACCATCGTACTCGGTCATCAACAACGTCAAGAAATAATATCTCTATCTATCTATCCATCTATCTATCTATCTATCCATCTATCTATCTATTCATCTATATAAATAAAATTAAATGAATCTGGTTATATATGTAGTTGCGGCGTCAGTGACTAATTTTATTAATTATTGATGTATGACAATGAGATGTGCATTGTGCAGCCGCTGTATCCCTTTGGATCACTGAACTATTGAATTAATCAATGGCCTATGTCACAGTTAACTGAATTAAGGCTGATGGATTGACTAAATTCGATTGCAAGTTATAAATAGCATTCAATTTAGAGCAGATCAATACAGACAGTTCATCACAAAATTGAAGACTATTGCAAAATGATCAGCAGTCAATCAACTTATCAGTGCATTCGTTGATGCTGATAGTGTTGTTAGCCTTTCAGAAAGTTTTCCCTACTCTATATAAATGCCAACTGTATTATTTTTATTATTTCGTATAATCCATTCTTCACCCCTTTATTTCTCAACTCGTGTGTACTAGATCAAAATTTTTATGCATAATATTGTATCATTGTTCAATCAGCTGATAGAAAATATTAAAATACAATGAGTCTATAACATATAATAAAAATAGAACAAAAACGTTCATGCATTGAATAATTTCTAAACACAGATCTCTTAATGAATAAATAAACATCCTGCTATAAAGATTTGTGTAACGGTACAATTGAATATATTGAACAATATTTTGGACGTGAACTAATATTGCCTATAATAGCCAATAATTGGTCAGCTAAGATTACAGTATTCGTGGTATTTTTGTGAGTTTTATTGGTTAGCCTCGTCCATTTTGAGAATGGGCGTGACACGTGTCAGTTAACAGCCAATCACACAGCGTTACGTCACGGCAGTTCGATTGCAAGCAATCAATCATTGTAAGTGCAATCAGTGTCTCATATTGTTTCTATTATCAGTGAGCCGTGTTGGCTGAAACTGCTACCGCTGAAAATCCTAGAATACAAATAATTTCTCTGAAAGGAAGGAAAATTGTTCAAATTATGATAGACTACCATTCATACGTTCGTCATCAATAGATTCTAGTCTGTATCGAGTAACATCTTTTTAGTCTTCTACTTTTTTATTGAGAAAATATTGAAACTTTCGGGAATTGCAGGGGAATCATCTTCTATAACTCCACTCCATGGTTACAGAGCACTGAAAAAATTCGGAAATTACATTTTGAAATAATATATAATGAGATGCGGCTAGATCGTCTTCAAATTTTGAAATTACATTACGGAAGGAGTTTCTTATACACGAGTAATATTTTTCTTTATGGTAATCAATTCAGACTGTAACCTAGATTCTCGTCTCGTAAAAACCATAATATTGAGAATTGAGACCCAAAATCATTTCCAGAAATAAAAAAGACTTACTTATCATCGCAATTGTGTCAGAAAACAGGCTTTATCACAGTCATTTTATTGTAATTTATATTGACTTAACGTGAACCAAGATCTCTAAATTCAGCTTTGTAAAATGACGTTATTTTACGATGGTTGAATTTAATTGCTGCCAATTCAACTGTAGAATCAGAGCATTATGTTATCTCTTTGGACTTACCTACGAATACGCTAATGCAATATATTAATGTATATTTCATAAATACTGTTCCATCATATGCATAAATAGCAGATTGTGTGTTAGTTTTATTCAGTTTGTCTACCTTAGGTTGTCTATATTATATAGAGCAGGATTATCTTAAATTGTACGCTCGTTTACTGACTTTAAATCAGCTGTTTTCTGACAAGTTAAAATAATCCTGCTATACTTTGTCTTATATAACTGTAAATTTTGCTGAATCGATTCATCGAGATAAACAATACAAAGAAGAAGAGAATTAGTCATAATTATTATGAAGTTGAAAATATTTTAGTTGGATCGGATCAGCATTTGTTTCTATTAGAGATGTAGTAGGTCAATAAAAGCTATTCAACTTCCAAAAGGTTGTACATAAATTATTCTACTGCTGGATTCCTTTGATGGGGAATTCCTCCAAAGTGCAATAAATTTGTGATCAGTTGAAACATTCCGTTCCACTAGCATATCTCTGTATAGCCATTGTTAGGGTGGCTGAGGAGACTTTGGAGGCCTAACTAACCCCGCCCATGTTACCATAAATTATGTGAAAATATATTTCTTAATATTAATTAATTAATCGATATCCATGATCTCTACTATCATCAATATCAATATCATATCATTATCAATTGATATCTCAGCTCAACAGACACGGTATTTCTTCTTTAATTTTTGTGTTAATAACAAAAGTGAAAAAAATTATGGATGTTTGAGTATTATTCTTTCTATGTCACTTAACAGTTCTTTATCACGAACTGATAAATGTAAAAGTAATGGAAACCTCTAACATGGATGGTGCATTGCAGTCAAATTATGGAGAAAACAGCAAAATTTCAAAATTCATAAAATACAATTCTCGTTTAGTTTTGCAAGCATCCTACAGCTATATGGGTAGTTATTATATTCATCTTTATTTATTTATTTATTTACAAGAGTTACAGAACAGATCGAGGACTCCAATTACGTACACTGGTGAAAATAATGAACAAAATAATAATGTTGACAAGTAGTTGTGAAGAGGCGAAACACAAAATACACACAACTTTGAGAGATCATCAAAATTGTTACAATAGTTTAGATTAAGTATTTAAGTATTTAAAAATTTAAATACTCTCATCTCTACTACATTTGTTACATCTACCATCTCATGATTTCCTAAGAGATGAAATTACATTTCATCTCTTATCATCTCATTTTCCACGAACAAGTGTTTAAGATCCTTTTTTCCGACTTGATTTATATTAGCACAGCAAAAACATTATTACTTAATGGTTTCTTTATCAACAGAAAATCGCATGAAATTAACTGTATTTCATGCTAGACCCCTATCGTAGATTGCACGAGACCTGATTAAATTAGGCCTTAAAATGACGTTGCTTGACGGATCCAATGCACCGTAATCTCTATAGGGTCCCATCAAATAACATTATTCCAAGGCGTTGAAACTCAATTTACGTTTGTTCAATCAATCGTTTGTCAGTAGTTATGTTTCTGACATCCAATAACATGATAAAATTTATTATCGACCGCAACAAGCTCTTAAATGAATAATAAATTATTCACTTTATTGCCATTAAAATATGCATATTTACGAATACATAAAATGTATTTAATGTTTTCTTAAAAAACATAATTAAAATTGTTAAAATAGCAATTCAAGTTTTATCAAATTTCAATAAGAAAGCATCTACAACTACAACTTCTCAAACTATAGAAGCACTAGACTTCAGAACTTAAAACTGTATATGGAGTTCTATTAACATTCTTATAACCTTTCATATATGCATTAGAAGTCCAGTAATACGAAAGGGAAAACACTATACTCACACATTCACTACATATTACGCCGTGCTTTTCATGTCTAGTGTATGACAGCCTTTTTCCACTAATGAAGGAGAAAGGCGGACTCACACTGTATATTTTATTTCTCGGTACACTATGCTATTCATGTCCAGTGTGCGTCCATCTTCTTCCTGTTTTAAAAAGTCTCTAAATTTTCATGAAACAGTAATGTAAAAATACTTGTGATGAGCCAGAAATTGATCTATTAATAGTGATCGCAGCTAGGCTTTTACCAGAGTGAAATTACCATCAGTCCGGGTCAATTCACCCTTACCTCTGCATTTAACTAGTCACGCAACGTTCGAGTGGAAACACGAATAGTACAGAAGACCTTGTGAAGGAGGAGGAGGGAGAAGGAGGAGGAGGAGGAGGAGGACAAGGAGAAAGAGGACGCGGAGGAAAAGTAGAGAGAGAAGTGAGGAAGTGAAAGAAAAACTGGATAATTCAGCAAGCTGATCGATTAAATAATGAGAATTCATTCACAACATCGGATTTTCCAATCAGTAATGTTGGATGACGACGACAGTTCAAGTTCCATTGTTGAGATAGGTCAAGAGTGAAGTGAATGATTTTTTATTGAACCAGCGATCACGGTTTCACTCACGTCTGTGATAGTTACTTGATTACTAAAGCCATACGTGTACAAGATCCACAAAATTACTCCCAATAAAATGAACTTGAATGAAGCAGTTGACGCAGTTGAATGGGTACAATTATATAGCTTGATTCCGATTAAGGTCCATTATAGTTTGGCTGACTGGCTAACAGTGAATGAATACCCTGAATAAATTAATTATAGGCAACTGTAGTACTAGACACACTAAGTATCCATATCGTGGTATGACGCTTTAAAAAAATCAATAGTCTACAGAAATTACGGGTGAGTTGTTCATGAGCTTAGGCTACATACACCGGTTAAGTCAAGACAGGACAAGACGAGGATTAGTCGTGGTTAGTTCACAGGTACGTCACATAGATTGCTTTATGATTCTTATAAAGCCATGTGCCAACACACACCGATTAGTTAATTCCAGTACGCATCAGTGTGTAACAACTGTACTAAGCTCTTAACTAAGCAACCATGTGAATTACTGTGACTCAACGTGACTAACCTTGTCATCTTGTCTTGTCTTTGACTTGTAACTGGCCCCAAGCTCTTAGCCTTATGCAGCTAGGCAGCGAGACTCAGCAGACTCCGGCTACCGTTAGTCAAAACATTTTCAAACATAAAATTATACCAAATCGTACATTAAATACTAAATATTAATAAACTCAGTAAATCAACAATACTCATACTAAATGGTTCCTATTTTTGTATGGTTATTCTTGTATATTTTCATTTCAAGTTGAAATTAGTTGCTATTTTGACTAACGGTAGCCGGAGTCTATATCCAAACTTTTAAACTATAAGCTTTTGAAAACAATGACTTCGATAGATCATTTAGGAAGCTTAGAGGAAGATCCTGTTGGTGAAGCTTCTCTTTCGAGGGGGAGTAAAAACCTTCCCAATTTAGTGAACTCTTAACAAAAAAACCACCCTAATACAAAGGGAAGGAGATTCCACCCGGAAAATATGCAAGCAACAAGTTGATTTCTTTGTTCGTAATTGCAAAGTGAGAGTCCCATTTATAAGCTGATAAGAATATGAACCCATTTTCTCAGTAATGATTGTTTATCACAAAATGAAACAGTATCACAAAAAGATCGAAGTACAGTAGTAATAGAGACTACAAAACTACAGTTTATATTTAATATCTCACATAATTTAACAACATATATCATAAAAAACGTTATTCATATACTTATGAATCAAGTTGATTCAATCAACTATAAATAATGAAATATTTTTCTGTTATTTGTTTTGCTAAGATGATCTGTTCAAATCATCCTCTATCACTATCATTCCTATCATCACTCTCATTGGAATCAGAATCTTTTTCTTCCTTTACAGGAATGAACCAACTAACAATTACAAAATCATCGGTTCAAATTCTTATTGTACAGAAAAACTGTTGTAATTTTCTGTAGTCTATATGTAGAGTACATTGTACACTTTACTTTCTTCACACAGGTTTTCTTATTTTGGTTTTACAAAGAAATAGCAATATTATGGTTTTACACAGGTGTAGCTATCATTAAAATCAGAATCAGTTTTTTTCTTTACATGAATAACTGCATGAACCAATTACCAATTACAGAATAATTCTCTGTTCTCTAGTTTTGCAGACATGACCTTGTTCAAATCATCCCTTATAAATACTTGACCTTGAATAAATCATGACCTTATCATTCCCTGTGTAAATCCTCCCCAATTATGGTTTTGTAAAGAAATAGCAATTTGAAACTACCTGAGCTACCAATTTTATTACAATATCTTTTCTCTCTTTCTGTCTTGCAGAGATGATCAACCTGTGGGGTCTAGTGTCGGTGGTCATATTCTACGCGCTGATCTTAGGGGTGGGAATATGGGCCGCCCGCAAGAAGGAGGCCGGAAACAATTCCGAAGAAGAAGTGATGTTGGCTGGACGATCCATCGGGTTGTTTGTCGGAATATTCACCATGACAGGTGAGCAGAACTCAAATAATTATACATGGAAACATCATTAAAATTATCTATTAGTTGTTGATCCTGTATGCAATTTCTAAGATATCACTTTTTTAGAAACACTTTCAAGTAGAAATAACACTAGTGTTATTTCTACTTAAAAGTGTTATTTAACAGTAGAAAAAAGAATGGATACACAACTCAATTCTAAGATATCTTTCAAATTCCGATGTCAAAATCAAATTTATTGCCATTTTCTTTTACAAACAATTGAAACAAAAACATTCTTATAAAATAATTTAATCTTTATGTATAATTCAAATACATAATCAAAGAGTTATATGAAAAAACATCACGATTTTGTAATAAGACATGTTTCAGCAATGCTATCATCAGTGTTACAAGGTTACTAAGGTGCTGAAACATGTCTGTTTCTTATTATTAAAAATCGTGATAATTGACAATATCTTGTTGTTTTTTCATTATGAGTAAGTATCACTACATCTCACCAGACACTGTGTCAGAGTTATTTATATTGTGTTAATAATGAAAATTATCTATAAGTTGTTGAAACTGTATGCAATTTCCAAGATATCTTTCAAATTCCGATGTCAAAATCAAATTTATTGCCATTTTCTTTTACAAACGATAAAAAAAAACATTCTTATAAAATCATTTTATTTTTAGGCATAATTGAAAAATATAATCAAAGAAAGTTTTATATTATTTTAATATCAAAATAATGGGCTCTCCCAGAAAAGCAAAAGCTTGTGCTCTGGAAGAGAATTCAAGCAATGTTGAAGGTAATTTGGATGGATGTATAAGTCAATATAATCAGTACTACAAGAAACAACATGCAATATAAACACTAGAATATAAATATATACAATATAAAACAATATATACCGTACAGTAGAAGGTACTAAGCTACTCAATCTTCTGAAATCTCAAGTCTGATGTTTTCTAAGTACCCAACCCCATATTTCATGAATATAAAACCCTTAGTAATTCTATTTAGAATGAATTTCTCTGATAAACTATTTATTATTGTATGTCAATAGAATGATAATTGCTGTTTGCAAGATGTAAGTCTAGTGAATAGGTTATTGTAGACAATTTTAATTTTGATTTTTCAAATTTCGATGTCATTTTCATGGGAATAACCTTAAGGCCAAGGCCACACTACTAAGTGCTACGCTTTGCTTAGTGCTGAGATCAAATAGTATATCTATATAACAAACGATATAGATATACTATTTGCTCTTAGCACAAAGCGAAGCGAAGAAATTAGTAGTGTGGCCTTAGCCTGAGTGAATATTTCTATGGAATATTCTATATGTTTCAAATTAAAATTGTTAGAAAATATTCTAAATATATTTCTATGAGAATTGGAAGTACTTTTTGGTATTCCTTACCAAAGTTATTGCTGCAATACCTCATTAATTTCTCCCTCAATGAATCGAGAGTGAAAATTGTTCCCTTGGAGAATTTATTATTTAAGGCTAGGCGTACACTGGTTAGTCAAGACAAGACAAGACGAGATTAGTCACTTTTAGTCACAGTACTTCAAATAGTTGCTTATGAAGCAACACACACCGATTAGTCATTGCATCGGCGTGTGCTGCTTCATAAGCAGCTACTGTGACTAAACGTGACTAATCTCGTCTTGTCTTGTCTTGACTAACCGGTGTACGCCTAGCCTAAAATCAACTTACAGACAATTCTGTCAATAGATTGACAAGAAGAAGAAGGCAATTCCAGAATTTTCTCTGCTAACATGAAAAATTCGTAATTAAATTGTTGATTAAATCAAATTTTTGGGATTAAATCAAACAATTTTAGTGATCCTCCATTTAATATGATACGAATAATGACAAAAAAGAAAAATACAGTTGGCATATAGGTCCTATTTGTATATGGAGTGATGAGAATTTGCCCAAAGGCTAACAACACCATTAGCAACTATTTCTGCACTGTTTACTTACACCACCCTCCGCCCCTAAGACCGTGGCCGTCTCACCCCTAAAACAAACAAAATAGTACAACCCTCGCCGCTACATCCCCAACTAAACAAAGAACAAACTAACACTGTGCAGCAATGAATGATTTAATAACTCTAACTAGTCTTCCAAGTATGAAGAGAGTCTTTCGCCCTTTTGATGCTAAATTTAGGAGCACGTTTTCGTCATTTACAAAATGAAACAAAGAGCTGGTGCTCTGTATGCTGTTTGAAATGAATGCACAAATTTAGCCTCATGAAGGAAGTACTCCGTGGCGAAGCGTGGTATACTTCTTTAAGTATAGACCAAATAAGTATACCACGCTTCGCCATTAGAAGTACTAGATTTATGATTGAACAAAACTGTTCAACTTTGAAAGCTGAAATTGAAACTTGATCAAAACTTGATCAGCCGACTGAACAAGAGTACAAAGTACAGAGTATAATAAATAATAACAGAGTACTGTATAATAACAGTGTGGTCATTGGTGTGAAAAGGTCCATAAAAGTGTGTTGGAACATTTGTTTTCCGCCACCGCCATACTTTTGCTAAATTTTTGAATTTTGATATGGCATTACAAAGAATCCTGAATCCAATCACTCATTTTCCAAATCTCTTTTTAAGAGAAAGAACATCAAATACAACTTTTCTAACTTTAAAAATAGTCTCTATACTCTTGGAATTGCTTTAAAAGCTTGAGATATTGTGAAACGTAAAATTGGCAAAGGCGAATTATTGTAAGTTAGAAGTGAATTACTCAACAAATTTGAATTTTTGCTAAGATTTGCTTATCAATAATCTTATAAATTAGCAAAATTGTCCGAGCTAACCAATCAAAAGTTTGAAATCAAAAATGTTATACAGTGTCTGTAGTAAAGAGTGCATGACAAGATTTCAATTCATGTTATATTTTCAATTAAATTGAATTCATTAAAATCATGATTGATCGATTATTATTGAAAAGATTTCAATTCATGTTGTATCTTAATTAAAATTACATTTATGTAAATCATGATTGATCGATTATTATTGAAAATATTTATCAGTTGATTGAGTTATATTCAGGGAAGAATTGTTAATAAGTATAGTAATATCCAGGAGCCTAGCCTCAAAATGTAATAGACACCATCAGTTTATCAGGCACCGAAACTGGTCAATAAGACCAGATAACAGATTGGGAAACCAGGTAGACACTCAAATCAACTAATTCTTCCATCTTATGGCCGACCTTCAAATCGTACCGCCTTCCCTAGCTATGTCTCTATCTACTGTAATCTGTGGTCACCAGACATACTTTTAAAATCGATACAAGCATTACATAACACTTACGGAAGGGGTGATTTCTATTTTACGAGATTACTCTTGTTTCTTTTTCCATTCGAGTGTTATTTTTATTCTCATTTGACACGGGATGATTGTTGTCTCTATTCCCATTGATTGTTATTTTTATTTTGAAGGGTGCTACGTCATAATAACAACAATAATAATGATGCGACAAAGAGTTACTGTGTAGAGACATTATGCAACATCAGCTACCTTTTGAATAGGTGATCAATCGATTGCGGAATGAAATTATGAACGATGTTTCGTTGTTTTTATTTGCAGCCACCTGGGTGGGTGGAGGATATATCAACGGTTCAGCCGAAGCTATTTATACGACTGGCCTCGTCTGGTGTCAGGCTCCATTCGGATATGCTCTCAGCTTGGTCTTTGGTGAGTTTCATTAATTATTCAATTATTTATCTATTAATTTGGATGCGAGAGACGGCTAAGGCTGTTATCTAAACTCGCTCATATGTATATGTATTCATTTGTTAAATGAAAGCGCTCATAGACGTATAGTTCATCATGAGTCCTATTGAAAAAAATACAACAAAAAATAATAGATGATTGAATTAAGAAACATATATGTATAAAACAACCAAATAATTATTGTAATAGTTCATTTGTTTGTTTGTCAATGGCTCAACAGCCCTATGTGGGCTTAGGCCTACCAGCTGGTTGCCAGTTTCACATCCACTTGACTGAATCAGCAGAGGTGAATGATCATTAACCAGAAAAAAAGTAACGTGTGGTTAGCACATTGAAATCTCAACCATAAGCTAGTCTTCGCAACCCAGTGATGGGAACAAAGCACTGCTGGATAACATTGTTTTAAGCAGCTATATAGTGCAATGCAACAATTTAATATGCCTCCAAATATAGGGAGTGACTGACTAGCCTTACTAACGATTAGCCAGGCTCCCAATGGAGGAAAAATAGTTCATTACGAGCCCAATTGAAAAAGCCTTATTGAATGACTAGATTGCATGTAAAATATATACTGAGAAATCCAATGAAATCAGTTGTTTCTCACTGCGTTTTTTATAAAGATATTCGAAAAAAATATGCTACCGACTGTAACTGTTATATCAGAGACAATACAATTTCAATTTCACTTCATCAGTTTCATAGAGATTCAAATATTTGATTTGTTTATTTATATATTTATTTACAATCTCTTTGGAGGCAACAGGTCAAAACCCACAACTGCCTTTTGATCATTATTTTAATAGATATTGATTTAACATTTATTTATTTAATTATTTAGTTACAATGCTTATTTTATTAAGACCCTTCCGCTGTGAATCATCCAATTCCGTAATGAAATGTGGAAAGATAGTTAACATTGAATTTCATCAATTTCACGAATCAGTTCCAAAAATCTTCAAAATTGAATTATTTTGAACATTAGCTTAAATAGACTACACATTTTAGAAGTTTTGAAATGGTTGCTTTTTATTATCATTCTTCTAACCTGCTTTCTCATTATACTGATTTTCCTGCTTTTCTCCTTTTCCTAATTCCTACTGCTTTTTTGAGCTTTTTACAAAAACAATAATTAAATCGCTGATTCTAATTATTGTAATTGATTGTATAATTATTGAGACTGCAAAGAACGTGAATTCCATTTCACAATTTATATGTAACTTTAACTTATATACTTTGAGAAACAAGGATGACACCATAATGAATATTATCATAAATCATTCTAAAAACATAATTCAATATTGTAATAGTTATAAAAATAATATCAGATGGAAACTGAATAATTATGTAGTTCTAGGAATCCTGTCGTTCCTCGGTATAAAATTAGTACACTCCCGAGCACTCAAATCAAATTCAAGACTTTTCAACGACTCTAAAACCAACTCCATCTCTCGGCAAACTACGAAACTAGCAGAAGAATTCCTGCTCGCTTGTGATTGGCTGTGGGCGTGTCTAGGGAGAGGTGGGGCGTCGTCAGTCGGCCAATCATATTTCGAGGCAGTCTCATTCTACTCTCCTCTGATTTGTCGAAATTTTAATGGCTGATTAGAGTCAGTACTATGGGCGTTTGTAATATTTTTGGGAGTTATATCACATTTCGTGCTATTTAATAGTTCTCTGCGATGAATTTCATGTATGCTTTTTGATTTTTATGTATGCTTTGATAAATCATCGTGTTCAGACAGTAATAAGTGACTTTTTAATTAAATGTTATATAAAACATACCTTCAATTTCATTGACAGAATGTTCAATCACATAATAGACTCAAAAAGCATGTTAGCGAAACTAATAAGGATCATAATGTAGTCATAACAGGCAAAAACAATTTGATAGATTCATATGCTGAGGAATTAATTTTCTATGAATAATAATTAATTTATATAATACTGTATATTAATTTTCTCAAGTAAGAACTCTTGAAAAGTCCAAGGTCAAGTCCCACTCTGATGCCTCATGAGACTTTTCAAACCTACCTCTATGTTCATTGCTCAATAAATCGATTCTATCCAATAGCTCTGAGAGATATAACCTACTGCTGTTTTCCAGTATACTGAACTTATAGAACCCACACAATTTTTATGATTGCTTCGATGTTTCAACCCCCTCACTCAACAAATATTGCTCTACTACAACTGTATTTGATTGCTAGCTTTCTAGAATATTACAAATTTTACTGTTGGGAACCCAGATACCTGCTCCACAAAATTCGATGGAAGAGTCTTATAATACAGGAGAATAGCCACTAAAATTCACTTACATTACTGGCGCATGATAAGCAGTAAAATGAAATGATGAAATAATAAACTTTATTCCTTTAAACAGAATCATAAATCTAACACCGGGGGTCTGACATAGGGTCCAGGGACCTCTCGGAAAATTTTAATATTTGACAATACATAACACTGTTTTAGACTACTTTAAGGTCTCAATGATGAATTAGAACATTAAATTAGGAGAAACAATAATTCACTATTGAAACATTAATTTTTTAGGAGGCCTTGGCCACCAATCCCTAGCTACGCCATGATACTTTCAGAGCGTGATCTCTAGATAGATTGTAATGAGCTGAAAAAGTTCCAATAGATTTTCGATTTTGAGTGAGCTGCTCAATGCAGTATCATGAAAACACTTTAAAGCAAAAGTGACCTTTAAAATTTCAGTTATTCATATCACAAAATCAGATATTTTCGCAATAAATCTTCCGCAAAGAACAGTTCAAAATTCTGTGTTTTTTGAACAGTTTATTTAGATCAAAACATGAACAAAAGTGAATAGGCCTTCATCAACATGTTTTTCGTATCTTGATCATGCAAGTCCTAAACGCTACAATGTTGTTTCTAATTACGGTTAACATTTAACACTGATTACCTTGAACAAGTGTGGATACCAAGTGAGCATGCAACACTATTATTGCGTGTTATTTCGAAATAATCTTAAGATCCTGATAAAAAAATTCTAGTTGTTAAAAACACAAACAAACTAAATGACTAGTTCGTACTATACTACTTAACCTACTAGTGAACAACCCTTATTTATTATTAGTAACAATGGTATACTATTAGTTAGTATATCCCCTAGACTTAGGACTATAAAATCCTTTTATAATCAGATTCATTTAATTTGACGCTTGGCATTAGATAGATAGATAGATGGATAGAGAGTTATTATTTCTTTGCCATCGTCAAAGCAACCTACTGTCATAAGCAACCTTAATAAATATATCTATCTATCTATCTAACCAATGCTAAGCGTTAAATTGAATGAATCTAATAATAATACATGTATGATGTATCATTGATAAATCTGAGTGACGCACAGGGTTTTCAAACTCAAGTGACACCAGAGTTAGAAGTACATTGCTACGCATTGTTGACCAATCACGAGAGAGTATAGGCGGAGCTTGCCATACAGCGTTTTACATCACCCAGTACTTACTGCTATCTACCGGTAGAATTTAGAACTACGTTGCTCAGCGATGTTGACCAATCAGGAGGGGCGGGGCTTGGAGGTTGGCCTATAGGCGTGGTTCTAATCTTCTTCGTTATTGGTCCGTCCATCACACTTAGTGTGATGATTGCGAAAGATATGGCGAATATCTTTCAGATATTTAGCGCAAAATCTTTCAGACGCCTAATTTCGTGGCAGCTAGTGTAGCTATTAGTGATAAGCAATTTTTTGATTGAGTTAGCAATATTATGATCATTTTTTTGTTTATTTCTGATTACAGGTGGCATCTTCTTCGCCAATGAAATGAGAAAGCAGGGCTACATCACGATGTTGGATCCTCTTCAGGACACCTTCGGTGGGCGAATGGGAGGCCTTCTCTTTCTTCCAGCGCTGTGCGGCGAGGTTTTCTGGGCAGCCGGCATATTTGCTGCATTGGGTGAGTTTGGTTTCCATAGGAAAAAAACCGAGTTTTCTAATAAAATTTCAGTTCAAAAGTGCTTGAATCAGATCGGTGTTTGTCACCCAATACTAAACTACTGATAGAAAACAATGAAAATCTATTAATATTTTTCTGAGGAGCCTGTATTGGAAATTAATATTATTCTCATAAAGTCTCTTAGGCCCGATTCCACTGAAACGTGAGAACTTAGTTTTCGCCAAGTCTTGAAAACCTAAGTCTTCAAGGGCCCTGTCAGACGAGGTTTGAGTTAAAGTTTTAAAAATACCTTAAAGAAGACTTTTCAAAGAATACCTTTTTAAAGTCTTTGCAATTTATTTTTTATTTATTTAGCGTATGGCTTTTAATAGAGGGGAGACCCGAGTAGGGTTGTTCCTCTTCACCAACATAACCAATTATCCCTTGATAGGGAACATGGTGAAAGTTTGTTTATTGAAAGTCTTTGCAATAATCGGCAATTATGAGAAGCAGCAAAAGTTCGAATTACTGGAAATGTGTGGAACATTGAACTCCAATTTCTTCTTCAAGATCGACTTTATCGAAGAACTGCTCATTGTGTTACACCAAAGTTGCGTTCTTGTTAAGGGCACCGTGTTTGAATAAATCATGACCCGGGCCAGGTCAAGACTGTCAGAATTCTACAGAATGTTGTCACAATCGATTTCTTGTCACAATTTCGTACATGGGTTGGGCCTTCAAACTTGTTTTATACACAGTTCATTTTGGAGATAACTGGGAAAATCATACACTATAATACCATTCATAGAGAAATGCTTTCTCTATGAGATACTTCAATCATACACTATAATACCATAGAAAAATTATATGTATGTGTTATGCTTTTTCATGATAATACTTCAAGAGTACTTACAATTTTGTTTTTGGTTTGGTAGAGTGTAAAAAAATGAAATTCCAGTAGAATAGTATTTTCACGCCATTTTTCCCGGTGCCAATCCTTTTTAAAGAATTTTATTAATTATTATTGTCGAATATAGAATTTTAATTTGTGAGGAATAGCCTAATTTATTATGGTTGTTCAGTGGCTACCCTGGTTTGCCTAGATGTCATTTGGTCATATTGACTATATTCAAATTCATATTGACTATTTTCAAATAATTAACTATTTTTGTAGTGTCTGAAATAATAATAATTATACCTGTACTTCTGGAGTCTACCACAGTGTACTAGATACTTACTATTTTTGGAATCTCTAACTCTTCCCTAAATGTGACGAAACAACACTCATCCAAATTCTTTTTTATTCGAATTATAATCTATCAATCAATCATGATTTGAATTGATTAAATTCGATTGAAGATTCCACATGAATACAAGACACACACAAAATAATACATAACTCTTTCCTGAATTCAACAGAAACTCAATTAGTCAACAATTATTATCAATAAATCATTATTTGAATCAAATTCAATTACAAATCACATAAATCACGAACTGAAAAACTGTCATACACTGTATTGCTGATCAAAGTCTGATTAAGTCTGTCGTTTATATAAATTTGTCAATTTATTCTTATATAAATTAAATCTGTCGTTTATATAGGGTCAAAAGAATCAATTATATAATCAATCAATCATTTCAATCAATCAATCATTTAATCAATCAATCGATCAATCATTTACAAAGGAGAGTACAACTGGCTAATGCCCAAAACTCTTTCAATTTACTCAAACACTCCAAATTAAATTTATGTCTTACCATGTGACTAAATCACTAATCTCCTAGCTATTCTCACTACTACCCGAATCTAAGCTCCGTGTCCGTGGGAGGAATGAAATACGTCATCGAAAACCGTCTCTACGTCTCTCCTCTTCAGCCGTCAGGGACATGAAGCTTAGACTTCGGCAGTACACAATATTGAAGTTTCATGAAAATACAGATTTCTTCTCGTTTTTGTTCCAGGAGCCACACTGAGTGTCATCATAGACATGGACCAGAAAGCCAGTGTCATTCTGAGCTCTTGTATAGCCGTTTTCTACACACTCTTCGGAGGATTGTACAGTGTCGCCTATACCGATGTCATACAACTGTTCAGCATATTCATTGGACTGGTAAGTTATATTCACATTAATTTTATATTTATGCTAAATATGCCAAAATATGAGATCCATTTCAATAATCTATATAAATACTGTATAGATATTAAATCCATTCTATAATTATTGACAACATTAAAAAGTATGTTTTACAAGTCAGAGTTGAGTGTGATCAGGGGCTTTCTTGAAACATAGTTTTTTTCCAAGATAACGGATGGAGGAAGCTTACTATGAGTTTTGGGATGGCTGCTGAGAAGTATAAATTTATACATGAAAAAAAAATACATGTACTATAAAAAAATATAAAAAATTTATACATGTACTTCTCCCATAATAAGGAATGTGAGAACTCAATCTTGGGACTATTTATACTCAGACAATATTAATAATAAAATGGTAATAATAATAAAATGGTAACTTTCTGTGACAGCATGAACAAGCTAAAGCTCATATAAAGAACGAGGCGAAAGGTCTCATTTGATGTGAGTGGAAACCTTAAAAATGTAAACAATTCTTGAGATATTCATTTTTTCCATGTCCCAAT
This sequence comes from Laodelphax striatellus, assembly GCA_017141395.1. Classification (NCBI taxonomy): domain Eukaryota; kingdom Metazoa; phylum Arthropoda; class Insecta; order Hemiptera; family Delphacidae; genus Laodelphax; species Laodelphax striatellus. The sequence goes on from CM029530.1 coordinate 677,877, forward strand.
GCCGCAAATATGAAAACGAAAACAAATGAACCAAAACGTTTGTTTCGACTCAAACATAGATCGTTTTTCAAAACCAACTGATACAAATAAAGCGTTTTGTCTTGAACGGTGTGCATAAGGCTAGGCGTACACCGCTTAGTCAAGAGAAGACTAGCTTTTGAGGAGAAGACTTGTTTTCTGAACTCTACCTTAAATTATTACTAGATTTAGGTCGCATAAACCAGCGACTATTGAAATACATTAATAGTTTAATATCCTCCTCCTCCTCCTTCATCTACTTCTCAACTTCTTATTATTTAGTTGTTTTTTTTGTTCTTCTTCTTCTTCTTCTTCTTCTTCTTCTTCTTCTTCTTCTTCTTCTTCTTCTTCTTCTTCTTCTTCTTCTTCTTATTCTTCTTCTTCTTCTTCTTCTTCTTCTTCTTCTTCTTCTTCTGAAAAAATACAGAATATTAGTTCATAGGATATTTACAGACCTACAGGAAAATACTGATAAAATTACAAACAACTTGCGGAAATTCACCTATGGAAAATACCATGAGTAGACAAAAATATTCAATGGAAAATTACACAGTTATGGAAAAATACCAGAGTTAACAAAAAATATTTAATGGAAAAATTACACAGTTATGGAAAATACCGAGAAGTTAACAAAAATATTTAATGGAAAAGTACACAGCTACGGAGAAATACTGAGAGAGTAAACAAAAATATTGAATGGAAAATTACACAGCTTCTTTCTTCTTTTTCTTCTTCTTCTTCTTCTTCTTCTTCTTCTTCCTCTTCCTCTTTCTCCTTCTCATTCTCCTCCTTGCACTCCTTTATCACATTTTCTCTTTTGTCATGCACAAATGCCCTTATCGCGGATGAACAATGAAAATAAATTTTTGTTTTCAAAACACTGTCATCAAATTAGTTGAATTTGATTTTGTCATATCACTATTCATGGCAAAAAATGAAACTTTTGATCACTTATTTTCATCTGATAACTTTTTTCAAAATGTAAGACTCAAACATCTCTAATGAGATCTTTCAAATGAGTATGCACCTAAACAGTAGGGTCTGGTTGGACTTGTTGTGGGTGTGGCTGGGAAGGGGGGAATGCTTTATGAAGTATATCCAATTTTACAAGTTAATGTAGTTAAGATTAATTCTACGACTATATATAGTTGCGATATTGAACAAAACTATAGGAATCGACCTGCTGAAAACTATCTACAAATACATACAGTTAGCCTGCGAATTTACTACAGTATTAAAAACATGCCAAGAGCTGAATGGGCTGATTCGTTTATTAACAATCTGTGGCTGCATGAAAAAGTTGGAGCTCATTGTTCTCATTTGGAAGAGTGAGAACCTTTTAAACCACGAAATCGAGTACTTTAGCAATAACCACAGGTCTAATTAAAATAAAATCATTGAGTTCAGTAGGGGACATTCCCATACTTTATTAGGCCTATACATGGAACAGTATTTATCTATCATATAACAGTATTCAGATAATACTTTATTATCCATTCTACTTGTAAGTAATCACAATTTACATAAAATATCTGAGAAAGATGTAACACAAAGTGGTCAAGACAAGCACAGCATTAGTCACGTTTAATCACGATACTATTACAATGTTTTAAGTGAAGAAGGTGAACATTAATGATGAATATTGAGAGTTACAACTGTTATGCTGCTCATAACTATGTGAATTACTGTAACTAAACGTCTAATCTCGTCTCTAGTCTTGTCTTGACCAACTGAGTACGCCTTCCCTCAAGTGTTACCAAATAACTAGAATATTTTGGATTTTTAATACTCTGAGGACTACGAAAATTTAATTTGCTTGTCTTGACTCGGATGAATATTAAAATGACACTTTCAACGTCAGGAAAACGTAGAAATAGGATTTTTTTACACCGGTGAGGACTACACGACTTTCTCGTAACTTGTCTTATGACTAACTGATGTAGCTCACGCTGTGAAATGTACACTTTCATAAAACCTAGAATATTTGGATCTTTATTCCAAACAATGAGGACTCCTATCTTCCTTAAATTATTATATTTTCATGTTTTTACTATTATTCTAACTTATTTTGTGTTATGTTTTGCAGTGGATGTGCGTGCCATTCGCGTGGATGAACGAGAAAGTGCTTCCGCTAAGCAGCCAAGAGGTGGACTGGATCGGCCATGTCGAAACCAAGGACTACGGCGTGTACATTGACAACGGCCTGCTTCTTGTTTTCGGAGGCATTCCCTGGCAGGTAGGTTAAACAACTATTTCTGAATGAGAGTACAATTTTTGAATTTAATAAAATACGGTAGGTCTTTCCAAATGACTATTCTTGAAGCACGGTGAATAGAGGTACAAATGTCCTCACGCATCAAAAGTCTGTCAATAGTGCCGGCTTCTGAGCCAGCCATCGGCTGACGCTATTGGGAACGGTATAATGAGTATCATAATTATTTGATTTTTAGATAGATAGTTAGAAAGATATCATTCATTTACGTTGCTGATGACCGTATAGTACGTGAGCAACATCTCTGTTTCTATCTATCTATCAAAATCTCATATTCATAGAATCTGATTATACTTGAGTTAATGGAAACTGATATGTTCAGATTGAATTTTAATAACGAATGCTCTGATATTTAGTTCATAAATGGAAATGAAACCATAATTATAAGACAATTAAATAAAAGTCGAATGGACAAAAAACCGCAAATCTAATATACAGGAAGCCTTACAGAGTGCTTACGTCATTGTATGCTGTAGAATGAATAGCATAATAATTGCTGAGTTTAACATAAAAGATAGGGTTTGAATCTCCAGTCCGCTTTCCCCAACGCGGCTTACAATAACAGCTGACGCTTAATTTTTCTATAATTTTTCTCGAATGACTTTGATACCATTGTTCTGAAAAGATTAAAGTTGCATAATAACTATTCGTAATGACAAACGTTTGTCTCGGACAGCTTAGTGGGTTAGCGTAGATTATCATTTACATATTTTCCTGTATCGAAATCGCCTCATTATGCATCGGGTTTGAAATATTTTTGGCAGATTAGCTGTAATGTCATCAATTTTGAAACTGTAACATTCTTGTTATAACATGGTCTTAAATAAAATTCAATTTTTTATTGATCAACCGTTGGATTAACTGAAATTTCTTTCGAATCAGCAAAATCTCTCTTTTCCAATGGATTATTTGTTTTTTTTCTTTCTTACAGTTGTACTTCCAGTGATTAATTGGAATTCCTTTTAAATTCGCAAATTCTCTCTTTTCCAATGGATTATTTGTTTTTTCTTTGCTCCAGGTGTACTTCCAGCGAGTGTTGTCGAGTAAATCGGCAGCCAGGGCTCAAATACTCAGCTACGTGGCGGCCTTCGGCTGTCTCATCATGGCCATCCCGCCTGTGCTCATTGGTGCAATTGCTCGCTCCACTGGTGAGTCCAATTATTGTGATTCTAATAAAATTATTATTTCAAATATTCTCTATTGAAAAATATAATTAACAACTACTTATTATTGATATCTCAATCTAATTCATAATGAATGATATTATTGAATTATAATTTTCCGTGGCGAAGCGTGGTATAAAATCATTGGTCAACGATCATGATTCAGTCAAATATCAGCGTGACTTCAACTTATAACTAATTTATAATAATAATCATTAGAAATAATTATCATCAAAACATTTTCCATTTGTTTGTTTATTGTTTACTTCTTCAACTGTCTCTTGAATGAGTTTTATTTTGTATTTAATGGTTTTATATACAGTAATATTGTGTTTATATTATTTTTCTTGTTCTGGAACTTCAATGATTGAAATTTGTTGATAATAAGAGATGTTATGGAACTTTCCCATACTAAGGTGAATGGATAACATAGTATTTATTATCATACAGTTGGTAAATACATTATGTAAATACATTATAAATTGATTATGTAATTATAGAGGAGGAGGGGAGGAGGAGGATGACAATAAAGGTGGAGTTGTTAATAATTATTTGTTTTATCAATTCACTTCAATGGATTAATCTGTCATTTTGTAGCAAATTTTGTGTACTTTCATTTTAATAATAAAGGTTATTCACGAAAACTTGATAGTTTCTGAGTTATAAGCCAAAAACTGAATATATTATTATATTTTTCTTATTTTTGTCAATATTTTGCGTCATAAATTTTTGTTAGCAAAGCTTAGATTCGGATACAGCACTCCAAAATACCCACCAAATGGAAAAAATCAAATCTTTCCCGCTAGGAGTACATTTGAATACAAATTTACTGGATTAGAATGATTATGAGTAATTATGATATTTGATCTAATTTATTTTGTATGATGACATAAGAAAAATCCTCTATTATAGGAAAAATATAATCCCAAATATTAGGTCTAGACTTTGGACTCATGTTTTGCTCAAATTTCATCAAAATGTCTTATTATGATATCGAAAATAATTTGGCCTTGAAAGCTGAATTTATCATTCAGTTTTCTTCATATTCGTGATACTGTAACAACCGTTCAATAGGAGAAACTTAGGAATAAAAACTATTGTACAGTATAAACTTTGGATGCGTGTTTTGCTCAAAATAAAAATGTGCATTCTTGGAAAAAGACGTCCTAGGAAAGAGAGAGTGAGCGAGAGCGAGAGAGAATGAGCGAGTGAGAAAGAGAGAAAGAGTGAGAGAGTAAGAGAACGTTGGATAGAAATTCTATACCGTCATGAAAACTCTGTTCCATAAAGTAAATTTCCTGAGTATTAGCGCCCACCTAACCTATCAGCCAAAGTCATCTGGCAACGCTGGGTTGCTGACTGAAATCAGATAGCAGTTGCTTAGTGGGCGCATGGGCTAACATAATTCCTACAATACCGTTCTGAGGAGGTGGAAATGCGAGAGTCAAAGAGGAAAGAGAGAGAAAAATTTAGTCAGGAAGCGAGTGAAAGAGTAGATGATGAGAGAGAGTGAGTGAGAGAGAGAGCGTAGAAGGAGAATGAATGGATGCGAAGTTTTTGGTAAGGCGCGGGGAGTGGGGGAATAGGAACTGCATTATTCAGTGGCTGACTGTGGAAGCTACGCGCTAACGGTACTTCAACCGTTAACCTATTACGGCACCTCTACTATACTACACAGTTGTAGTTGATTCAACGAACAAGTTGAATTAACGCTTTCTCGGTTATTATCAACGGTGCAACTGGTTCATTCCAAACTGAGAATTCTCACCAATTGAAAATTCAAGTAGTGGTGTTTAATTTAATTATTGAAAAGTTGGACTGAATGTGAGTAATCTTAACTGGTTCATTTCAAACTAAGAATTCTAACCAATTGAAAATTTAATACAAGTACAGTAGTGGGGTTTAATTCAATTATTGAATAGTTGGACTGAATGTGTGTAATCTTATTTACTTGTGTAAATTGAACTTGATTTAATTACTTATTCATTGAGTAGCCTATTTATTTGTTCAGTTTGTTTTCCACAGTACACCTACAAATATTTAATTAAATTCAATTTTAATTGAATTCTAGATAATGAAAAGATCTTGGAGCTTCTTTATCCATAGGATAACGTAAATTTCCATCAAATCTTGTTTATTTAAAATAAAGCATGAGAAACCTGTCAATCTTGGACTACATTTGAATAAATTCCATGGTCATTAAGCAAATAGGATTTTTCAATCCTATCAAAACTTTTTCATTAATTCTAATAATTTGCTTTAAAGACCTTATAGCCTATAATTCTTATAATCTGGTGAAGACTACAATTTTACCAATGAAACAATAATGAAAATAGTATGAGAAAATTATTATCTCAATACAATAAATAGTTCATACATTACTTTATAAGAATATTGAAGACTATCGATATCTTACTTGAATTACGACAGTCAATTTTTACTTTATGAATAAATTGTTAGTTCGTGATTGATCAAGACATTCACAACATAAAAAGGATTTCCGAAAATAATATGAAACCTATACATACAAATCTCTATCAATGTTCCTAACTCCTAAAAGCTATTGTCAAGTTGCTCCCATACCATGCAATCCCTTTTAAAAAAATCTTATAAAAGTTTTATAGCCTTGTCTCCAATTGACAAGATTTATTAGATTGCATGAATAATTTGATCGCGTACGAACGTCTTCAGTAACAAGAAAATTGGAGTTCAATCAAAACTCAATACCACTAGTAAATGGCTACTACAGTAGTAAAATCAACAGACAAATAGAATAAAATATTAAGCAAATAGAGATTGATTTAGATCAATAATTAATATTCATTGAGCAGAAAAAATTAATTTAAAAAGATGTCAGGAAATTGAATCAAACTCATGTCGTTCCCCACATGTAATTTAATATCCAGAGTTTGGTTTGAATGGACAATCAACTAACGTTAATAGTTAACGTTAATCCAAAACCCGTTTCGTTTCGTAAACGTCAACGGCGCATCTTTACAACACGTACCTGCTACAACTCTACAAGCATAGGACACGGCACAAAATCAACCTTTCTATCGATCAGAAGAGTTTTGATGACGTCAAACGCCCCGGCCACTGCCAGACATGAATGGTGGAGGTCTCACAGACCCCCTTCCCCTCACAGACCCACCCCCACTCATCACAAATAGTAGGGTCACCAGTCCCCCCTCTGACGACTCCCAGACCTCCCTTAATCCACCTTACAACACCTGTATTACCCCCTGACGCTGATAGGGGGGTCCCCTAGACCAACCCCCCCACTCATCACGAATAGTGGGGTCACCAGTCCCCCCTCTGACGACTCCCAGACCTCCCTTAATCCACCTTACAACACCTGTATTACCCCCTGACGCTGATAGGGGGTCCCCTAGACCACCTCCCCCCGGTCTCACAGACCTCTCGTAATCCACCGTACAACACCTGTATCATCCCCTGGTTATTGGTGTGCGGAGAGTTTATCACACGAAAAATGGTCACACTGGTGAAAATGGTCGTGGAGAATTGATCACAGTGTTAGGTACCTGTTAGGCTAGGCGTACACCGGTTATTCAAGACAAGACAAGACGAGATTAGTCACGTTTAGTCACAGTACTTCACATAGTTGCTTATGAAGCAACACTCACCGATTAGACATTGCATAGGTGTGTGCAGTTGTCTTGTCTTGACTAACCGGTATACGCCTAGCCTCAATGAATAATAACTGAATATAAACTGATATTTTTAACAGGATGTAGGTCCCAGTAGAGCTATCACCATTAATTACCGTGAAAAATCGGAAAATTGATCAAATCAAGTAGGCCTACCTGTAACTGACTAAGGAAAATTTATCACACCATTGGGTACATGTTACTTGTTACTGCCTGAATAACTGATACTGGAATGGGTATCTGTTAATGACTTTATAACTTTTCCTAATCAACCCGTAAAAGGATTTCCAGCAAGTCCCTGTAGAGATATCGATTCTAATTTCTGTGAAAAAAAAACTGAAAATTGATCAAAGATTCAAATTGTTTACTTGCATTCCAAAAAGTTACAAAAATACAAATTTATCACAACTTTGGAAACACTAGTAGACAATAATATACTTATCCTAGAATCAGTAAATTAATAAGACTGGCTTAGTTTTTTTCATATCAAACTTGTAACTGAGTGACTAACAAACTGGTAACTGTTATTATTACTAACTTGTTATTCTTTACAAGATGTAGGTCCCACTGAAGCTAATGTCATTTATTACAAGATAATTATCGATCTTTATTCTTTATAGCATAGATCGAAGTTATTAAAAATATTCAAAATCATTAATGGGAGAAGACAATTCAATGAATAATAGCGAACACACTGACTTTGTCGTTATTTTTCACAAGATGTAGGACAAATCTCAGTCTGAACGTTTTGAGTAGCATAAAACATGTTTAGTGAATTTCAGAATATTCCAGTAATAATTTCTGTTTTTGAGAGTTTGGTACCTATGAGACTTTCTGTTTGTTTGATAACGTTTATTTATCCAGGAATGTACGATTGATGCATTGCTGGATGGTCCCAAGGTCTCTACTAACCTTGGGATGGTCCAACAGTCTTACGCCCAAAACTTTCCCTTTTCCAATTCTATGAAAACAGTCCAAATCTAGGATTATTTAAATGTGTATCCACTCTTCAAGCACATTATCACTGATCTCTTCTTTGTTGGGAGAAATTCAACTTCAATCTGTTATTCTTGAATTGTTGTTGACAATGAGCGATCTACTGAGACCTGTTAGTAGTACTATTTTTTTAATTTGGCGGATGACTTTCAGTAACGTTTCTATGGTAACGGGTGATATTATGTTGAATTTTATCCTCATAAATGCTGTATACAGAGTGTTTCAGAACTCCCTACCAATACTCTAGGGCATTGTTCCTGGGTAAAACCCATATCTAAATATCATATTTAAATTGTCCAGAAGTCCTTAGTTACTCACACAGCTGCCATTTTGTTTTTTTCACTTATTATTTTTTATCTCAATGATGGTGAAACATATGAAATTGGAACTTCGCACCAACATTTATGACAACTAGACAAAGCTACAAAAAAAATTTGACAATTTTTCAAATCCATAAAACAGAATGGCGGCAATTTAGGATTTTGTTTTTTGAATAACTCGGAAACCGTTGATATTTAAAAAATTTTACAAGAATAACTTTTTCCAGTAAATTCAATTGAAAATCGATTGAAACCTTATTTGTTAAGATTGGACCAATATTGACTGAGATATGGCAGCTTTAGTGATAGGTGACCGCTGGAGGCTGATTGCAGTGCATCCTGGGCTTGCGGCTAAAGTCTGCTACAACAATGCAACAGTCTCCGTCTGCTTCACATGTTATTTTTAAGCGATTTTAGATTATTCTGTGTGATTTTTGAAGACAGTAAAAAAGGGTGCAAGTAACCTCCAGCGGTCACCTATCACTATCTTTTTAAGAGTAACGCCTTTACACTTAGTAGTTATTCAGTTATTAAGCGTGATCAACTCTCCGTTACATTACAGTGTGATAAATTTTCTGTGTGATGAATTTTCAGGCATTTGTGATTACTCAATCTTCTCACCCTCGCTGTAAACCAAGGCTCACCTACCACGCATATTATTCTGCATTACGTGGGCGCCTATCCTCGTAATACACGCGTATCCATGTTGAGACTTTATTCAATCAGCACTCCCCCCTCCCTTCTCCTAACCAACCCCCACCCATCATACACCTTCCCCTCTACCCCCAACCACCAACCCATCTCACATTCACCCCCCACTCCCCATCACTGGTTGACCGTCATTCCATTATCGCAATTAGCCCCCTGCTACAAGCGAGTTGATGAGGTATGGTAATTTGATAACAGCTAGCTGAAAAACGCGGGCTGAAAGATAGCAATGGTCATTTTTGGATGGTGGATGGAAATGACAGTCTAACAACGTTTTGACACCAACATTTTTGATTATTCATTGCCATTTTTTTTTAATATTGTCGAAAATTCATGATGAAATGTTTCATTTCTTCGTACTGTTTAACTGTTTTAGGCTAATTTTCCTCATGCGTCGATATTTGAAGTATTTTGATAAACTTTGATGCAAGATCTTCCTACATGTTTAGATCCCTAACATTCAATAATAACATTATTGTTTTATTAGAATAGAATTAGTTTTTGTTATAACAATTTCAATGATCACCTCATTAGTTATAGGTATATCCATTTAATTTGGCGGATGGCGAATAACTTTTATTCAAAATTTCTATGGTAACGGGTAACGGGTAATGTTCTGTTGAATTTTTTCACATATTGTGTACATACTGTATACTTGTATAACATGAAAAAGAAACATATTTAAAAAAGAAATCAACAGAACATGCCCTGTTATCATAGAAATATTATTAAATACTACCATAGAATAACTCCTATGAGAGTTATTCGCCATCCGAAAATAAAATGAATATAAACATTTTTTTATAACAATTCTAATGATCACCTCAGCATTATCCTTTGGCAAAAAAAGAAAGAAAACTCTAATGATAGAGACTCAATTTTTTTATTAATTTGATGTACAGGGCCGGATTTCAACCTTTTGCCGCCCCTAGGCACTATTCTGGCAGCCGCCCCTTGGCATATCAGATATATATAAATTTTTTGAAAATGAAATACCAAATTTACCAGTCAATAATGATGGTTTTAATAAAACAATCAGTTACTTTTAGATTTGTATTATATTTTAAAATGTCTTTGCTCATTCAAAGTAAAAAAATAGCTGACAACGAAAAATGAACATCATGAACAAACTTGATCATTTATCAAAAAAATATTCAGTTGTTTTTATAAATGGGATATTTAAAATATTTCATTGACATATAGTTGTTTAAAGAGAATTCAAAACAAACTTTAAACTTGATTAGCGCGACCAATGGTATTAGAATTTACTAATATAAACTAACTTAGCTCCCGAGAGCCGTGCCGCCCCTAGGACGTGCCGCCCCTAGGCCAGTGCCTAGTGTGCCTAGTGGGAAATCCAGGCCTGAGCAACACGAATTCGCAAAAATCCCGGGTCAAAGTCCAATACTAGAGGGCGGAATTGGTGGTTTTCTCGATTATAACGGTACTTTTTGAAGGAATTTTTGTGATTCTCGGTTATGACGTCAAACATTCGTGAGCTTTTTGTCCTGTGACGATAGTTTGTGACGTAAGCAACACGAGTTCGCTAAAATCCCAGGTCAAAGTCCAATACTAGAGCGCGGAATTGTTGTTTTTCTCAATTATAACGGTACTTATTGAAGGAATTTTTGCGATTCTCGGCTATAACGTCGAACATTTGTGAGTTTCTTCTCTTGTAACGACAGTTTGTGACGTGGGCAACGCGAATACGCAAGAATCCCGGGTCAAAGTCCACTACTGGAGGACAAAATTGGTGTTTTTCTCGATTATAACGGTACTTTTTGAAGGAATTTTTGTGATTCTCGGTTATGACGTCGAACATTCGTGAGCTTTTTGTCCTGTCACGATAGTTTGTGACGTAAGCAACACGAATTCGCTAAAATCCCAGGTCAAAGTCCAATACTAGAGCGCGGAATTGGTGTTTTTCTTGATTATAACGGTAGTTTTTGAAGGAATTTTTGCGATTCTCGGCTATAACGTCGAACATTCGTGAGTTTCTTCTCTTGTAACGATAGTTTGTGACGTAGGCAACGCGAATACGCAAGAATCCCGGGTCAAAGTCCACTACTAGAGGACAAAATTGGTGTTTTTCTTGATTATAACGGTACTTTTTGAAGGAATTTTTGCGATTCTCGGCTATAACGTCGAACATTCGTGAGTTTCTCCTCTTGTAACGGTAGTTTGTGACGTAGGCAACCCCAATATGCAAAACTCCAGGGTCAAAGTCCACTACTAGAGGACAAAATTGGTGTATTTTGTGATTATAACGGTACTTTTTGAAGGAATTTTTGCGATTCTCGGCTATAACGTCGAACATCCGTGAGTCTCTTCTCTTGTAACGATAGTTTGTGACGTAGGCAACGCGAATACGCGAGAACCCCAGGTCAAAGTCCACTACTAGAGGACAAAATTCATGTTTTTCTGGATTATAACGGTAGTTTTTGAAGGATTTTTTACGATTCTCGGCTATAACGTCGAACATTCGTGAGTTTCTTCTCTTGTAACGGTAGTTTGTGACGTAGGCAACCCGAATACGCGAATATCCCGGGTCAAAGTCCCAATATGCAAATTTTCAGGGTCAAAGTCCACTACTAGAGGACAAAATTGGTGTATTTTGTGATTATAACGGTACTTTTTGAAGGAATTTTTGCGATTCTCGGCTATAACGTCAAACATCCGTGAGTTTCTCCTCTTGTAACGGTAGTTTGTGACGTAGGCAACCCGAATACGCGAATATCCCGGGTCAAAGTCCACTACTAGAGGACAAAATTGGTGTATTTCTCGATTATAACGGTACTTTTTGAAGGAATTTTTGCGATTCTCGGTTATGACGTCAAACATTCGTGAGCTTTTTGTCCTGTCACGATAGTTTGTGACGTAAGCAATACGAATCCACCAAAATCCCAGGTCAAAGTCCAATACTAGAGGGCGGAGTTGGTGTTTTTCTGGATTATAAAGGTAGTTTTTGAAGGAATTTTTGCGATTCTCGGCTATAACGTCGAACATTCGTGAGTTTCTCCTCTTGTAACGATAGTTTGTGACGTAAGCAACAGTTAATGTATGAAAAAGTATAAATTTTATTTTGTGCTTGTAGTCTTGAAATTGAAGTTTCAGGTCCTTTTTATGATACCGTACATTTTGTGTTTAATTTAAGATTGAGACGAATCAGGTTCAGTTAATCATTTTTTTCAATGTAACTCCTGTAATGAGCTACAAAATGATAAATAAACTGTCATGGCTGTTGACATTATTTTTATCTTTTCACGTTTGAAAATCAACTGAATTTTTAGTAATTTATTGTTTAATGAAACACCGGTATTCCTGTTAATCCTAGAAAGTGTTAAAAATATTATGTATAAAAAGTATATAAAATATTTATGAAAAATATTAAAGTTGATAAGCTGTCATGATGAATTAAATCTTGGTGGAATTTAAGGAGAACTGAATGAAGAGGTACTGTACGTCGAGTTCATACTGCGGATATATATTTATATAATTATAATACACTTACATATTGCAGAGAAATTTTGATAATTAGATAAGGTACTTCAATCTAAACTAATCTCCCTATTCTATGCACTTGTCGTTCGAGACACCTGCTCATTTTGTTCTTGACCTTCACTTGACCTTGACTGTGACCTTGCAATTGCCACCTGTTTCTACTAACACCATATAGACTACATCTCTACGGGGACAATATTATTAGCATATTAGAATAATGTATGCTTTGCTAATGTAGGCCTATCAATGTGGGTGTTTCAATGTTGCGCAGCAATTTAAATTGCAAATGCATCCATCCCTTGTGTGTGAATCAATAACCATTCAAAGGTGTATTCGGAATTTGTTTTACACGGGAAGTTACGAATAGATTTGTGGTCATCACATATAATATTATACAGTATAGTAGAATTGATTTGGTTTTGGGGATAAATCAGCTGTTTACAATAATGGGGAAACAGACACATATTCGTTGGATACGCGCGCACACACACACACCTACAACAAATCTCGTTTGTTGCCTGTCTCTATCGATTTCAAAAACATAATGACTTTTTCAACTAGAAATAAAAAATAATGCAATCATATCTGTGACGTTTTTCAAATAGAGAAGAGAAGAGAGAGGAGAGAGGAGAAGAGGAGAAGAGAAGAGAAGAGAAGAGAAGAGAAGAGAAGAGAAGAGAGAAGAGAGAGAAGAGGAGAGGAGAGAGAGAAGAGAAGAGAAGAGAAGAGAAAGGAAGAAGGAGAGAAGAGAGAGAAGAGGAGCGGATAGAAGAGCAGAGCAGAGCAGAGAAGAGAAGTTAAGAGAAGAGAAGAGAAGAAAATAACAGGAGCAGTTTGACCTTTAGCAACCCACATAGAGAAGTGGTAATGGAGCCGTCAACTATTTGAATGTCAACTGCCCAAAATGAAACTTGATATCGCAGAAATAATCTATTCTAGGATTGATGTTGAACAGCTGAACTTTACCATTAGCTGATGTAAATCTATTCTCGAAATTCCCATTTTAACACATCAGGTAACTCCAATCCTTCCACAAATGGAACTGTCATAGGGTGGATGTACAAATCTGCTATTTCAGGTAGATCCATAGATAGTTGACATTGTCATTCCCATTGTAATTCACAGAGTCCTTCTGGTTTAAGTAACTACAAAATTTCTGAACTAATCATTTTTGTCCCTGTTGAAGTTTCTGTTTTTAAGTTTTTTGTTTTAAGGAAGTTTAAAAGTCCAAAAGGCTGACACACACTTGTAAGTCCTTCGATGAAGTTCATCGAGTAAATCGCGTCGCTCGGCGACTGGAATAATAAAACATGTGTTTTCAAATGATGACGCTCAGGCGATCCTGCAACCGTATTGTCTGAACGTCATCATTTGAAAACACATGTTTCATTATTCCAGTCGTCGATAAGAATCCGGTGGGCTGGACATGTATAATAGAATAGAATAGAATTTTTTCTTCTTCAAAGATATATTGCTATCTAGTCTTGAGACTAATGAGCAACTTTTTTCTAACCTAAATTACTAAGCACTTTTTACAAGAGTAGTCCTCCTTAGGCTCAATAGAATAGAATGACTTCTTTATTTTACTGTCGTGGCGAAGTTTGGACAATGATGTCCACTCTACCACTTAACCACGAAAAGATTGGAAGAGTCCAAGCTCAGAAAAAGTAGTTGAAGCCAATCCTGCTGGAAGACGACCTAGACTGAGATGGTGAAGCCAAGTGAAAAGGTTTTTATTAATTTTATTTTGTATCTGTTTCTCTTTTTGGCAATAAAGATTGAATTGAGTTTGGAAAAAAATGGAATTGTTTGTTTGTTTCAGCATGGAATGAGACCGCTTACAAAGGTCCGTACCCTCTGACGTCACAGGAGACCAGCATGATCCTGCCGATGGTGTTGCAGTACCTCACTCCCGACTTTGTCTCGTTCTTCGGTCTGGGAGCCGTGTCGGCTGCTGTCATGTCGTCAGCTGACTCCAGTGTCCTGTCAGCTAGCTCCATGTTTGCCAGGAACGTCTACAAGCTCATCTTCCGACAACGGGTGAGTCCTTAAGTACACTACACGCAATTAGTCTGGGCACTTGGCAGCTGGCTAATACTAACTGCATTGAAAACATTGCCTGCTGCTTTATATCTTCAAATCCACCCTAATGTGATCATGCTCTCAGCTGATCGTTGCATGTAGTAGCCCAATATTATCAGAAAAGTACCTGCGCTACCCCCCTCATCATAGCTCGACCGGTTCTGGCCAAGTGCCCAGACTAATTGCGCGTACTTTACATAATACAATAGACTTTTTTCCTAAATATAATTTACAAATTGAAAAGGTGAGAAAAAAAGAAACATAGAGGATAAAGAAGAAAGGTGGAAGTGAAAATGAAGGTGAAAGAAGAAAAGAAAGGGAGGACAGATGATGACAGATGACGACAAGATGATGAAGAGATGAAATCATATGAAATGAAATAATAAACTTTATTCCATTAAACAAATCATACAAAAAAATTCACTTAAACAATAGGAACTAGAGTTGACCACATAATAATATCCAGTGTTCGTGATCGACTTCGATGAAGAACGATAATATTATTACAAATTGAAATAAAATTTCATTTCGAGTCCAGCAATATTGAAAGCTATAGCACTCACTGACGTCTGCACAAGTATGAATAAAACATGATATAAAATAATCAAATTAATTTCCTTCAAAAGTTAACAAAGCAACAATAATAGAAAAATAACAATACACTAATTTTATATTTTTGTAATACCCTCATTATATTAAAAATGTAATAAATCGAACAAATCATTAATTGATTATGTTGATGTGGCATCAAGAAAACTCAAGTAAAAAACAGTGTGAAAAGATAACAGTCAAAAACAAGTATAGTGAAAATAAACTAAAACCAAACTATTCAAGAAACATCTTATATTTCCTCAAAATTTCATTTCTCATGGCAATTGATTGAAATATATGGAGCAACCCGATTACTGGTGCAACCTAATTATACAGTTTTTGTTGGAGAAAGCCTACAGTCATAAACGCCGCTTGTTTTGCTCAAATTTGACGCTCGCTTAGGCTAGGCGTACACCGGTTAGTCAAGACAAGACAAGACGACATTAGTCATGTTTAGTCACAGTACTCCACATAGTTGCTTATGAAGCAACACACACCGATTAGTCATTGCATCAGTGTGTGCTGCTTCATAAGCAGCTATGTGAAGTACTGTGACTAAACGTGACTAATCTCGTCTTGTCTTGTCTTGACTAACCGGTGTACGCCTAGCCTAAGAGTGATTCCAGTTAATATTTTTGGGCGTTCAAGAACTGTTATAAATACCATTTATCAGTTTTTATCTCCAGTTAATATTCTTGGGATACTCTATACAAGTACGAGAATAATGTAAAAAATTATGCAATATAATTTCGATCGTGATTGTAGTCCAGGTACAACATTGCAAGATTTTTTCTTGGTCTTGATTTGTGTGATGGATTCGCATTAATGAGAAATGAGCATCAAAATCGTTATACTACGAATGATATATTTCTAATCATAATCACAGTTCCACGAACATCACTATCAAAATTCCAGGACATGATTGAATTTTGTAACATAATGTGGCCAATGAAGCATTGTAGCAGGCTTTGTGCAATAATAATAATTCATATTCTGTCGCCACATAGAACTCCTCACAATGGCCACAAAGACTAAACCGCAAGTCCAGATTGACTCAATTCATACTGTCAAGCATGTTACATCAGCAAGCTTAAAACTAAGTGACTTCATTAATCTTCTCTGATTACACAAATTGAAGTAATGCATGACACAATTGTTACAATATCTTGTCAAAATTGTAACATTTTGTTCGCGTTCAGGCGTAAATACTCCAACTAACCTGTTAAAAATGTAGGATAGGGCAATAATTAAAGGAAATATTCGTTTTAGAACAGTTTATTTCTTTTAAATAGAGCTGAAATTTGGTCAAGCTGCTTTCACTAAGAAATTGTGGAATTGGTTTGATTCAGAAACGTAGGCTATCCTTATCTATCTATCTAGCGTATGGCTTTGGTTGGTGGGGAGACCCGAAGGTAGTTCCACCTCGCCGTTTATAACCTAATTCCATTAGGTTGGAGTTCTATTTCACTTTGCAAAATGTTCACTAAGTTTTAAAAAGGTTCTCTTTGATATATGAAGTTCTAAAAGTTTATAAAATAGTAACACATCACAAAAACACGAAACGTTCAGGAAAATATTGAATTTTGAACTAAAAATTTAGAGCATGAAATATCTTGTAGGCTATCCTTGATTGGAAACAACAAGCATTGAATTCCAACTCAATGACCAAAATAATAATGATTGAATTCCAAATAAATGACTTATTCTTGAAAATCAGATTAGATTTTCAGATTAGAAGAATCAGAAAATCTAAAGAACTGCATATAAGTTGTCAAATTTCCTAGAATTCGTTTTCATTCATGCGGTTGGAACCAAGTCTAAGGTCCACAGTGGGAATCAAATTGAATCTAGGTCAAGTTGATCTCACTTTATTTGTGCCTTACAAAAAGAGGGTTATATATGAGCCTAGAGAAGGTTAGAAGAGCATCTTTGCTCTCTTCATCCCATGAAATTTGCATTTTTCAAATATCTCGTTACTAGAAGATTTTCATATACTCTTATCATCCAACACAAAGCTGTTAACTAAAATCATCTTTACAAAATTGTTGGAAACGTTGTTGAGTTAAGACACTATCGGAATCATCAATCTGAAAAGCGGTGATTCGCAGTAATAGCACGCAAGAACCTGGAGAAAATTTAACCACCTCAAGTGTCTCATTACTTAGAATCAAGTTTAGCCTTCTACGTAAATTTCCCTAAAACGACTTTATCAGTGGTTACTTGAGTCTCTTGATATAGTATTATGGGTTTACTTACGTAGTTTGAGGCATGGGATGTAACTATTATGAATATCTCCCAAGAGTTGAGTTGAAAAAGATGGGGAGAAGGAGGGTATTGAATAAAAGTGAGTAATTATGATCTTTGATCTCCATATTCCATCCATTATTTCTACTATGTATAGTAGACTCTCGGTTATCCGAGTCTCGGTTAACCGAGCTCCGAGTCTGTCATTCAAAACTAACGAATATAAGAAGATAAGAAGACGATCAAAAACGTTTTAAAGAAATAATCCATATTTCTACCAGCTTAGGCTAGGCGTACACCGGTTAGTCAAGACATGGCAAGACGAGATTAGTCACGTTTAGTCACAGTACTTCACATACATACAGCAACACAGTCATTGCATCGGTGTGTGCTGCAGCCTTTCATGGGGTTTTACGTCTTTTTTACCATAACTGAACTTAACCTTCGTATTATTCCAGTCTTCCCGTATCCGAGGTCGTCCCGTTCCCAATTACCTAGGATGATCGTGAGTCTAAAATAGATAAAAATCTAAATAGATAATCGGGAGGTCTGTAAATAGATAGATAGAAATTGGCTCGCATAATAATCGTAGCAATAATAATCAAGGTATGATATAATTCACGCTGGATCGAAGTCAACTCTCTATCTACTGATGCATGATTAATGCTCGGATTAACGAGAAGATTTGTGGGGAGGGTAATCTCCGATTAACGGATGATCGAACTCAGAACTAGCTTTGCGCTGGGTGGATGATTTCCTTGATTAGAGCGTGGAACACAGGGGATGATCCCTACTGAATACTCCAAGCATTCACTATAAGGCTAGGCGTACACCGGTTAGTCAAGACAAGACAAGACGAGATTAGTCACGTTTAGTCACAGTACTTCACACAGTTGCTTATGAAGCAACACACACCGATTAATCATTGCATCGGTGTGTGCTGCTTCATAAGCAACTATGTGAATTACTGTGACTAAACGTGACTAATCTCGTCTTGTCTTGTCTTGACTAACCGGTGTACGCCTAGCCTAAGAGACTCTTTAGCATAACGATTAAGGCTACGCGTACACCGGTTAGTCAAGACAAGACAAGACGACATTGGTTATGTTTAGTCACAGTACTTCACATGGTTGCTTATGAAGCAACACACACCGATTAGTCATTGCATCAGTGTGTGCTGCTTCATAAGCATCTATGTGAATTACTGTGATTAAACGTGACTAATCTCGTCTTGTCTTGTCTTGACTAACCGGTGTACGCCTAGCCTAAGGTGACTGAAACCAAGTATAACTTGTTTGTTTTTGTAGATGTCTTAGGCCAGGCGTACACCGGTCAGTCAAGACAAGACAAGACGAGATTAGTCACGTTTAGTTACAGTACTTCACACAGTTGCTTATGAAGCAACACACACTGATTATTCATTGCATCGGTGTGTGCTGCTTCATAATCATCTATGTGAATTACTGTGACTAAACGTGACTAATCTCGTCTTGCCTTGTCTTGACTAACCGGTGTACGCCTAGCCTTAGAGATTCTTTAGCATAACGAACAAGATTTATGAGTAGTATTTTTGGCAACATCCATTTTCATTCAATAACTGAAATAATCATCGCATTCCTAACTTAGAAAATGGCGTCCTAATCAGTAGGAAGTTAGTGTTTTTTATGATGTTTCAATTACTTTGATAAAAATACTAAGGTTCAATGCTGATTATGAACTTTTTATATGTTTGGCAGGCCTCCGAGATGGAGATCATCTGGGTGATGAGGATATCAATATTTGTTGTTGGTATTCTTGCTACTGTTATGGCTCTCACAATTCCTTCCATTTATGGACTTTGGTAAGTTCAGATTCATTTATTGCTTTCAATTTATTCTTTTGTAACACCTACATCTGTTGCAGCTCTTCACTTATTTCCAATGATTTCCTTATTTTATAACTGAATTTTCAAGATCATTCTATTCTTCAAACATAATAATCTTATTCAAGTACACAGAGTAATTTGACAAGAAACAAAGGGTTAATCAAATTAGAATTGAATGATCAAAATTGATTATTTTTCACGATATATCGAATTGGATTAATTATTAATGTATCAAGTTAGAGGCTCGATACATGTCTCTCATTATAGAAAAGTAATGCTCCAACAAAAAAAAAAAAAAAATAATAATTTGCATGTCCCTGATTATGGTGAGAATTGATAGATAACTAGTTTCTTCAAAATCAATTTTCTAAACGTAGAACGTTTGTCCAACATTGGTATAATTCAAGGTTATTGGAGAGAGGTATATCTACCTTTATACCTTGGATATAATTGACTTGTCTATCATTGATTACGTAGAACCTAGTCTATCATTGATATCATTCGCCTTCAGCTGACAATATCATTGGACGCCATTATTTGAAGTCACTTACGTCACAAAATGGCGGACGTATAACAAATTTGCATTAACCAATGAGATCGCAAGTGGGCGTTCACTAAGACGCCATTACTGTTATGTGATTGGTTGAAGTTGAATGACGTGGAAGTTTACAGTGTTGGTTTTGGAATTGCCATTAACCAATGGAAATAGAGTATTCAGTGTATTCTTGTTCCATCGTTCTTAAACAAAATATAAACTTATTTCATACACATCGACAGCATATATTTGAGACGTGTTTAATTCTACTGATTAGATTCTGTATCTGAGTTGTCACATGTCACGCAATATTAACTTGTTATTCGAATGAATGTTGAATAAATAATTAAAATATTTTATTTAATAATTAAATATGATGCTCGAATCATTTACTTACAGCTTTGAATTAGTTATTTAGAATTAGTTACAGCTTTGTTGTAAATTAGCTTATAGCTTATTTAATGTACACACTCAATACACACTATTTAATGTACACAAGAATAGTACAGCATACAATGTAATATGCTCACGTCCATTCTGAATCCAACATTCTCATACATCACAGAAATAGGAAATATCACGGAACAGGACCCTCGATACTTTTCAAATGTTTATTGTTTTTTGCCCGATGGCTCGGAATTGTGTGTACAGTTGGGAAATATCATGCATCTATAATTGAATCAGTTTGGTACCAAAATACGTAGCAGCAGCTCCATTGAGCAATATTCGAGTCTCGAATTGGATCGATCGTAGGGGTTGGAGTGGGTGGGGGGTGAGTTTGAAGGGTAGGAGAGGGTTCATAGTAAAAGGTCAAGAGTTCACGTAGTGACCCCGTGTGGGCCGGCTTCCAGCTTCTAATTGTGGCTCGCTAATTGACAAATAATTATTAGGGCACACTTCAGCTGAATACTTCGTTTAGCACGGACAAAATACTCTGTTTAGCAAGAACAGAATACTCTGTTTAGTGTAAAAGAACTTTAATGTCTGTCCTTTTAATCTAAATACTCTGTTTAGTTTAATCAAATTACTCTGTCGAGTGAACATTGATGTTTTTTATTTTGGTTAGAAAACTTCGTTTAACGCAAGTAAAGTACTCAGTTTAGTGTGGGAAACGACTTTAATGATTTTCCTTTTGTACCGATTACTTTGTTTAGCTCGTTAAAAACACTTTGTTCAATCTGAAAGAACTTTAATATCATTTGAGTTCTGTACTCTGTTTAGAACGAACAAAATACTCAGTGGAAAACTTTGATAATAATCTTTCCTTTTATCTCCGGCCTACTTTTGAACGCATCTGTGTTTATCTATTACAATAAGGCTAGGCGTACACCGGTTAGTCAAGACAAGACAAGACGAGATTAGTCGCGTTTAGTCACAGTACTTCACATAGTTGCTTATGAAGCAACAAACACCGATTAGTCATTGCATCAGTGTGTGCTGCTTCATAAGCAGCTATGTGAATTACTGTGACTAAACGCAAGTAATCTTGTCTTGTCTTGTCTTGTCTTGACTAACCGGTGTATGCCTAGCCTAATAGTGATTTCGTATTCTTGACATCTATTTTTTGAAATATTAATAATAATAATAATTCCGTGTAACCTGGCTGGCTCAGGTCTGATGTCAGAGTTTCTAGGTCACTCCTGATCAGTTCAGGGTCTCTGACGTGACTTAACGACTGTTTTTTAAGCAGCCGGGACCGACGGCTTAGCGTGTCCTCCGAAACACGAGGACACATTCGAAAACATTGACCACCTACTTTTGCCATCGATAACATTGATCTCCTAATTTTGCCATCTATTATGATCCGTGGCGAAGCGTGGTATGCTTATTTGATCATCGCCGGGTATTTCCTATAGGAAATATACCCGGTGATGACCAAATAAGTATACCACGCTTCGCTACTAATTACGATACTATTGATCTCCTAATTATTGAATTCCCTATTAACCTATTTTCTCCTAATAACCTATCATACTGGGTGGCGCAAAAAGAATGGATGGATTTGAGTAGGATAGTATCAGTGGACTAGAGCTGTCTGTGACCGCAGAGCGACACCATTTTGTAGGTTAAAGAATCCAGTTTTATTATCAATGGCGCAATTGACCTTGCAAAATCGCGTATTTGCTGTAGAACAATATTTCCAATGAATCTGCATTCGTCGTTCAACGGAGCTTCAGCAGAAAGTTTCAAGTCGAGCTTATTGGCATAAGATTCTTCTTTACTTGAAATTCAAGTTTACTATCGTAAATATCGTTACATTGAATTTATTTATTTATTATTTAAATATCGTTTATTTATTTATTATTTATTTATTGAAGATTTGAATACTGCAATACATGAATGAATTGCTGCTGTATCAAAAGTCAAGGACCAATTTGAGGCTTTTAATGAGCATTACCGCATTAAGGGCGCTTTTCTTTCCTATGTAATCTTTGAAATATACTCAAGTGTTTTGGAGTTTTTCATACAAATTCTCAAATTGGGTTATTTACTTAGTATTTTGGTGTTAGGAAGATGAATGCATTATTCAAATAAACTTTCTTATAACAATTTGAAAAACATTCGTTCTTTATGCGCCACCCTGTATTACGATACTATTGATCTCCTAATTTATGAATTCCCTAACCTATTTTCTCCTAATAACCTATCATATCTATGCCAATAATTTCATTCATGATGTTTCCTCCAGGTCCATGTGTTCAGACCTGGTCTACGTCATTCTGTTCCCGCAACTGCTGATGGTGGTCCACTTCAAACACCACTGCAACACGTACGGCTCGCTGGCTGCCTACATAATGGCGTTCCTGGTGCGCCTGTCGGGCGGCGAGCCCCTCATGGGTCTGCCCGCCTTCATCCACTATCCGGGCTGGGACGAGGAGGAACAGCGTCAGCTCTTTCCTTTCCGCACCATGGCTATGCTCATATCACTTATCACACTTGTTGGTGTGTCCTGGGTTACCAAGTGAGTGTGGAAATCATTTATAGCACGATCCATTTAACTTGTCAGAAATCAGCTGTTTCGGCGATAAGTAAACAGTGACTTCAACACAATAATCAAAAGGCTTAAAAGTCTTAAAGACCTTTAAAGTCTTTAAAAGACCTTTTTAAAGAAGACCTTTCAAAAAATAACTTTTTAAAAGACCTTTTCAATAATCTGCAAGATTCAGCATTTGTAGGTTAAGTATTGTACTGGTGGCCGAGTAAAACATATGTTTTCTGACAAGTTAGAAGGATCCTGCTATATTTTTAATAGTTCATATTCATAGAGAGATACTGGGATACTCACTTTGTGTGCAAGTATCAATTCAAATTCAATTTCAATTATTTAGGGTATGGCTTTCGTCGGTGGGAAGACCCGTAAATTGTTTCAACTCGCCGTGTTTAACCTAATTCCACTTAGGTTGAAGTTTTATCCGTTTTTGAGAATGATTTAGAATTTTGAAGAAAGTTATTTTCTTTCTTTCTTAGATAAATTTAAGTTTATTTTTACACACACAGTTAAAAAAGCAAGCAACAATTACAAATGTGAGATTAAATGAAATAGAAATGTAAACAAAAATAAGAAGCTGAACGTGGAAAAGTGGAGCACAAAGGAGGAGGGAAATTGAAATTGTTATCTATTTTAAAGTTTAGATTCATTTTACTGGGAAGCTCTCTTTGAGAGTGAAATTATTTCATGGTTTATTCAAGTCTTTTATTCATTTATCTAATGCCCGGTTTTTCAGTCGTTCAATAAATTTATTGAATCAATAACTTTTTTTTGCGTTTGAAAACACATGGTTATTGATTCAATAGTGCTTTTGGATCCATAAACTGTCTTTCAAGTTCATTTATTCAATCTTTCCTTGTAGATAACATGTACCACAAGTCTTTCCTTGTATATACCATATTGTACCTCAACCGTTTCCTTGTAGTTGAATTCAACTGTTCTTTTGTAGTTTACTCAACTGAACACTTCTTTTTCTCCATTACAGATGGGCATTCGAGACAGGCCGCCTGGCACCCGGCTACGACTGGTTCAAATGCGTGGTCAACATCCCTGAAGACGTGGTGCGAGTGGGCGAACCGGCCGAAGGCGAGCAGATGTCAATGACAGCGGGAGCCATGGGGCGCATGTATGGCGCAGCCACCATGGTCGGCACGGACGAAATGAACGGACGCATCAATCCAGCACTGGAAACGGATGACGACGATCCGGCACTCGATCTCGCCGAGCTGCGTCAGCGAAACGTGGCCGGTGGAGGGGGCGGTCGCAGTGGTGGAGGGGGAAGTCGGAGTGGTGGTGGGGGTGGAGGGGGCGTGGCCGGCGGTCATATGAATCCTGGTCCTCCGGTTGCAGCCGGTGTACAGGGGCAGACGTCGCTCTAAGGCGATTAAAGATTGGAGGAAAACATGGGTCGGGTGTCTTGCTAGAGGTATTTGGAAATGCTTGACGTATCCTACATTTTGAAACATGTATGAGATATAGTACAGTAAAACCTGTCTAAGGCGGACCCTGTGTAAGACGGAAACCTGTTGAGACGGAATGGTTTTCCTGGTCCCAAGGAATTTTGTATAAAGGTAAAAGTACCTTTGTAAGCCGGAAACCTGCTAAAACGGAAAAGTTTTTCCAGTCTTGTTGCGTTCCGTCTTAGACAGGTTTTACTGTAGAATGTTTCAATTTGGCGCATATGGCGGATGATTGTTGAGAGAATGTGTTGTTTCTTCATTTAAAACCAGCTGATTCATCCGCCAAATTAAAATAATTCGACTATACTTGTTTGCAAAACAAACATGTCTCACAAGTCAAATGTTGGAACAAGATTTTGATCATTCAAAATGTGATGAGGAATCGTTTGAGAAATGTGTTTGAATTTTTCAATATGTAACAAGTATCTCATACATGTATCCAAATGTACCTTAAGAAGGCATACATTGTAGAATACTAATGTGGCTTGTGGTAAAAACGGAAGTGGAGGTATAAGTGGTTATGTATCTTGTGCTACAGAGAACCTTGAAATATACAGAAGAGAGTCTTATGAGAATGATATTTGATGGGATAGTTATAAGTGTACTGTTGCTAAGTGTCTGATAAGAAGTTGACCAGCCAATTTGCTTTAAATAATGAAATCCATTCTTGAACAATGAGGGAAGGGGGCAAATACCTAATAACACGAGCGATCTACGGCAACCAACCACATTGCAACTGTATCGCTACTGTATTGCAAGTTGACATGGAGACAAATGAGTCTGTGCACAGTCAGTTGCAGTCAACGGCATCTTAGCGATTCTGCAACCATTCTGTCTGTAGGCTACTAATCGCATTGCCGCAGCTTACGGTCGCGATGCGGTTGCTGCAACTGTCGCTCGTGTGTCGAAGCGATTCTGCAACCATTCTGTCTGTAGGCTACTAATCGCAGTGCCGCAGCTTACGGTCGCGATGCGGTTGCTGCAACTGTCGCTCGTGTATAGTGGCTAGGTTAATATTGAAGGTCGTTTTCGTAACAGACGATATTTGAATAATATTTGCGTTAATGTGACTGTGTAAGTCAGAGTGTGTAATGTATCATTCTGATCAGTGATCAATATCCAATTCATAGATATCGTAATAGCTTCCCCAATGGCTTAACTTGGTTAAAAATGAAATGTGAATGACTCTCCAACCAGCACTAGGACCATAACCACTTATACGGAGAAGGGTGTTTAGCAGATCCTTAGCCCTATTTCTATTGGTCAGGAAATTCTCTGTCAGACGGCACTAACGAATTAGTTTACTATTGTAGCAGACCAGTCAGTAGTATCAGAGTAGAATCTGTTATGTTAGTATTGTGAATCTATTAAATTGTAAATGACCCACGTACTCACCCATACAATGTCAGCAGCATAATTTGATACGCACATAATTCAGTTTAATATTCAGTATTCTTTTATCATAAGAAATATGAAAATTGGTCCAGTAGGAGAGCCAAACGGGCTTGGAAAAGATGAACAAAATTTTTACTAATAAGTAAAATTGGTCTACTCATCAACTTGTTCACTTAGTTTCAGTCGAAAGAGTTCACTGAATGGAGTTGTAACTCTTATTTATTACTCAGTATTATTCTATAATACTACATTCAATATACATGGATTCATTTAAAGAGACCATATTATACAGTCTACTATACAGACCACTGCAACCTACTAGATCTATCGTTTTACTGAGCTAGGAGAGGTTTTCTGGGGCGATTGAAATTACTGATTAATTAAAACAGTAATACAGTGTGTTGATACACATACAGTGTGTTGAGAGATGATTGAGAGAAGAAGAAGAAGAAGAAGAAGAAGAAGGAGAAGAAGAAGAAGAAGAAGAAGAAGAAGAGGAGGAGAAGAAGAAGAAGAAGGAAGAAAAGAAGAAAAAAAGAAGAAGAAGAAGAAAAGAAGAAGAGAAGAAGAAGAAGAAGAAGAAGAAGAAGAAGAAGAAGAAGAAGAAGAAGAAGAAGAAGAAGAATAAGAAGAATAATAAAAAGAATAATAAAGAAAAAGAAGAAAAATAAGAAGAAGAACAAGAAAAATAAAAAGAGCACAAAGGCAGATAATGAAGAGATTGGTGGAAGATAAAGAGGATAGAAGAAGAGGACAGAAGGAGAAGACAGGTGAAAGACAATTAATGATAGTGAGAAAAAGAATAAGGATAAGGAGAGGAAGAAGGACAATAAAAACGAAGATCAAGAACAAGAAAGAGAGGAAAGAAAGAGGTCAAGAAGAAATCAGAAGACGAGAAGTAGATGAGAGAATGAAGAATGCAGGAGAGAAGGACAGGAAAAGATATGAAGGATAAAGAGAACAAGAAGCAGATAATGGTGATGATGATCAATAATTGATGGCTTTCATATCCAAAGATTCACACGAGTTTCCAAGTTCAGGTCAATCAGCAAATTATCGGAAACGGTAACAGCTATCCAAAAGTGGATGGATTGAAACAATACTAATTGAAGCATTTCTCACAGGTGTGTGACAATGGATAATGATAATAGCATTGAATGGGTGAATACGCTCTCTGGTTCTCTGTTATATCGGCTACAAAACTGAAATTTTGGTGAAAGGCTCCACAATGATTGGTTGAAGACTCAATTGGATTAATTTGAGTAATTACTCAGTCCACTATCATCCTTAATAATTATGATTATAATTAGGATTAATAATTATGATTATACTTCTAGATGAGAGTGTACTGGGAAGCTGAAGTGAGCTTGTGTACTAATTTTGATTAAACGAATTTTATACTTATTTTAAATGAACGAAATGTATACTAATTTTAATTTGATTAAACGAGTGGATATTGATCTGACCAAATACTGGAGCAGTATTTGATTAATTCAACAGAACTAACAATTCATATTAAATTGTGTGAATAAATTGGAATTATCGAATCAATACAGCACGAACTGCAGGGAATTGAAAATGAAATTTAGTAAAATTGAGTAAGAAATGTTATCTTATCAAATTAGATCGAATCAATGTGGAGCATCTGAATTCAAAAATGGTTTTGTAGTGGATTTAACTGAGAACCAAATTCTGAACTAGATATTATCTTCGTAGTCGAAGTATTCATTGTAGTTGATTGAAATTTCAGTTGTTGATAACTTTTAATAAAATATAGGATACAACTAAATGATAATAACTGTTGTGATTGGTTGAGATCGATTGTTGATTTGGCTGTTATTTGTTTTAAATTTTGTTATTTTTGAAAATGTTTATTGTAACGGGGTGTTCAGTTACCGAAGAGCTTGGTTTCAATCAGGTTTTAATATTTAATATAAATTATAAATTGATGTTATAAAAACTAATTGATAGAATAAGGATTGACCGAAATATGATATTTTCTTGTGAAGAAGCATCGTATGAAGTCATTGGATTCATAAATTATGATATTTTGAAAGATTGATGTTCAATATGAGTGTTCATAATGGTTAAACTTGAAATACGTCGCAGATTCTTGAATAATAGAATAATTGATAATTCAGCTCATGATATTTACCCAAATAATTTGGTAACCTATTCAAGTAATTAAACTTCATCCCACACATTGCCAGTATGTATATGACCAAAATTAAAAAATTAAATACGGCAAAAATTCAGTTTATATCCATCAATAGGAGTTCTTAATAGATGAAAATTTTATTGCATCAATCAAATCTGAGATCATTACAAAGTTTTAAATCCCACTAAAATATGAAAGTAGCGTAATAAGATAGTGACAGCAGTAGAAATTATTTCCCTAAAAAATATTGTTTGCCGTTATCAAATATTGTTATGATATCATTAAGGTCAAGTAAATACATGTGGAATTGTAGAGAAATGACAGAACGAAAATCTTGTTCTAAGAATAATAGTATAATTCAATGAATTGGATATTATTCATCCAAATGATAGAATATTTTCATCTCTATAACAACATTATTATCTCACTTCTTTTCCTTAAACCAATTTGAGAAACTTGTACTTCGATATGTCACAAACATAATAATATGATGTTTTTTCATTGATAACTCAAAATTGAAGAAATTTAGTTCCGCTTTCCCCATAAATTCAACTGAAATCTAAAAAATGGATGAATATCATTTTTACATGGGGCTGAAAATCAATTATTCTATTTGAATGAATAAAATAATAGAATTGATAGATTCTAAAGCACACACATTTTTACTAACAACTTGATCTAATTTTTAGATGAAATATATGAATGTATGTATTTGATGTTCAATTTTATCATCTTGATGTGTACTCATTCACTAAAGTTGAGATTTATGAAAATAAGAATATTTGAAGTTTGAAGGTTATTCTAATGTAAGAATATGGAAACAGCCACAATCCGTTCATAAAAAATTGGTACATTTGTTAAATTTAAAACTTGATTTTTAAGACAAGCATTGGAATTCACAAGTTATTTGAAATTGTAAATAGTCATCTCCCCAATTAGTGTTCATACTGGTATGGTGCATGTTGTTGAACTATTTTATTAGACTTATAAAATGCGAAAAACGAGTGTAGGGAAAAGCTTGTTGCTTTCTGGATCAAATTAGAGTAATATTCTTGTAAAAGTAATGCTACAAGATTAGCCTCTGTATTCGACAACACTAGTGATTGCCACTGTAAATATATCCAAGTATTTTTCTACCAGAAATGAACCAGTAGTGGAACAGTGGAGCTAGAAAATACATAAAATAATAATTGAAATAGCTTGATCACTCTAGGATGCTTTAGCTTCCATTGATTTTGAATGTTTCACATTCTTGCCGTAGGCTATTTTACAAATTGGTTGTTTTTAATATCATCAACGATGATGTGATGTTATCGAAGACAAGGTACAACTAATAATAATTGCAAAACTACAGAGAGGTCCAGAAAATGTATACACTAAAATATGTTGATAGTGAACCTAATCAGAACACAATGACAAGCAGCTGTGAAAGATATCAACATCAGTGTATACATTTTACTGGACCTTCTTTATTACTGACGTTCCACAGAGCATAAAAGACCTGCGCTGTCAGACAAGTGTTTAGCCCTTGAGAGAGTGAATAGTCACTATAGTCACTCTCTGTAGTTATAGCAGGATTCTTTTAACTTGTCACAAAACAGCTGATTTAACGTTAGTAAACGAGCGTACATCAATCAGCTGTTTTCTGACAATTTAAAAGAATCCTGCTATAGCCCTAACCGCTACGATACGTTAGAAATGAAAAAGGTTAGTCAAGAAAAAGGTTACAGCTCATAAACAGTAGTGGTCTTTTGTGCTCTGTGGAATTCCAACTTTCTGTATATTAGTTACTTATTTTGAAACTAATAAAGCAGTTAGGATTGGAATGATGGAAGAAAGGAATGTTTCCATGAATTTTATGACACAAGTGTCTGACAATTTGTTTTAAATTCATATTGGCTGGGAAAACAAGGCAAAATGCTCATGAGTTTGATGACTTTTTCAGACTCCGATAAAGTATTGCCATCTAAAAACTTTCTATCAAATAAATAATCTCGTATCAATCGCATGAGATAAGCTTCAAATTGGTAACTTTGCAAGCTAAAATGATATGACGCACATGTTTCATCAAACTACCAAATTTTTATGTAATTGTTTAAAGATTTTTTTCAAAAATTGTGGAATCATTTTGAATCTCACCCTCTTATGTTTCAATTCTTGCATTTCACCCCCACCTCATCTACTACCTCAAGTACTCCAATATCTTTCAAGTACCTAGTGTAATTATTATTACTTACCAATAGCTTTTTAAACTCTTCTTGAATGTGTCTAACATTAGCTTGAAACAGATCTTCCGCTTGCCAGAATAATTTTTCAATTCATCCGAGTTTTTAAATGTTTTGCATCCTTCCCATGGACTGTATGTTGTATATTACGCTATATATACTTTAGAACTATATATACTGTTGTTATTGTTGTTGATATGGCTGTTGTATATTTATTATACATAAACTATTATAGATGACTAACTGTTGAATATTATTCACGCTTATGTAACTAGATGTAACTTATGAATGAAAAGTTGGAGATTGGGAATAGCTGTTAAATATTGTTCAGATAGAATCTTATGGAACTTCGTAACAAAGCATATCAATGTTAAGTGTAACTTCTGAAGTAACATGAACATATCATTAGATTAAAAATAAAACTAGATAGAAATACATTATATAAATATTGAATAGATGGATGTAAATAATATAGAATTGTTCTAGAATTGTCTAGAGCTAGAACGATCTTGTAACTATAGACGATAGAGTATTGTTCCTTGTGGAGGGAATAGTGTGATAAAACGCTTACTTTACGATGATGGTATGAACAGAAAAGTTGATGAAAAATGTTACTGTACCTTAATAAACTAGATGCAATAAAGTTGGTTAACTCAATGTGTAATAATTTCGACTTTTATTTTAAAACACCTTTAAAGGCGAGGATCCGATTACACGAAAAGCCAATAGAATTCAACCGCGATGACGCCATTTTGCGGAGCTCAAAAAATATTTCTTTGCATTGGCTCCTTTAGATGACGTCATTTTTAATTGAATTGTATTAAATTTTCTTGCAACTGGCTGTCGCCAGATATGTAGGTCAAACTATCAAGGTCGAATTATCAGAGTCAAAAAATCAAGATTTAGCTACGAGCATTAAGCTCATCTATCAATTTGGAAAAGAATAAGCAGACAACACAAAATTTGAATAAAAAACATACTTTATTAAGAAGACTATCTAGTACATAATATTTTGATGATTATTTCAAATATACAAAACATTTACAATAAATATGAACAATGCCAGCTCGAATGTATCATTTATGCTAGTTTAGTTGAGCTTGTTCTCACATCCTTCATCAACGAAATTACATTAGATTCATTCATTACTCATCTCAGAATGACGTATATCACATAAGTTATCTTCTCACTCTATCGAGCGAGAAAGGTGTCTCATCATGGTAACTTTAGTATTATGTTACTGATCATTGTTTCACTAATGTTAATGAGGATTCTAATTAATGGTTTTTCTACACAAGATGCATGATGTATTATTATAACATGATGTACAACAAAAGCGATATATAAATACTCTATAAATGTTACTGAAATTATTTTCACACCAGCCTTTAATATGGAAATGGTTTTTTTTTGGAATTTATTCTTTATAAAATAGTCTATAGTTATATTGTGATTGCATTCAAGTACTATCCTACGTCAATTCAATAGAAAAATTTAAATTTTTATTCTATCATGATAATAATCACATGAATGATTTTACCAGAAGAACATTGACAACATATTATTCAATACAGATTCCATCAAAGATTATTTCTTACATGAATTATCGGAATTATGATTTTCACTACTAATACTTTTTTATTACTAAAAATTATTTCTTGAAGAATGCCCATAAAAATTACATCATGCTCTGAATTATTTTACACAGTAGGCCCTATTTCACTGATAAATTTCTGGAACATTTCTTACAAACGTAGCAATTCCTATTTCCTTTCAAAGTATCATTGTACTTTGTACAATGAACTTTGGAATACATTTATGATACGAAAAAAATGAAAGTAGAAGGAGATTCTTTCTCCTGATTATTTGGCACAGAATATTTCTGATAAACAATTTTTAATTTGAAAACTGTTGATTGAATGTCAATAACCGTGGAAAAAGTTCGAGAAAAACTCATTCACGGCTTCTATGGTCAGAAATAGGGTTAAATGATCTTTAAAATCGTAACTAATCTTCTGACTTTCAGAAAAACTCATTCACGGCTTCTATGATCAGAAATAGGGTTGAATGATCTTTAAAATGGTAACTAAATGGAAGTTATAGTTTCAGGTGATTTCTGTAAGCGTCATGATGGTTGTTGAGAGAGCTTTCCAAATAAATCAATACACATATCCACCGTTACTGGCATACTGCTGTCCACCACTGGATGGTTGAGAACCAGCTGAAGGAGCTCCATAAGAACTTGAAGGAACACTGGCAGGTGCTCCATAAGAGCTGGATGGAGGCTGTTGTGGGGCTCCATAAGAACTTGACGGCCGGGAAGGAGCTCCGTAGCTACTTGATGGCTGAGCTTGGCCTCTTGATGGAGCTCCATAGGATGAGGATGGTACAGCCGCCGGGGCTCCATAGGAAGAAGAAGGTCTTGCAGCACTACTGCTGGGTGCTCCATAGCTTGATGAGGGCTGTTTGGCTGGAGCTCCATAGCTTGAGGATGGCTGTGCTGGTGCTCCGTAGCTTGAGGATGGTTGAGAAGGTGCACCGTAGCTAGATGAGGGTTGCCTTGCAGGAGCTCCATAACTTGAGGAGGGTTGTGCTGGTGCTCCATAGCTTGAGGATGGCTGTGATGGTGCTCCATAACTTGATGATGGTTGCCTAGCAGGAGCTCCATAGCTTGAGGATGGTTGAGATGGAGGAGCACCATAACTTGAGGATGGTTGCGCTGGTGCTCCATAACTTGAGGATGGTTGCGCTGGTGCTCCATAGCTTGATGATGGTTGAGATGGAGGAGCACCATAGCTTGAGGATGGTTGTCTAGCTGGAGCTCCATAGCTTGAGGATGGTTGGGCTGGAGCGCCATAGCTTGAAGAAGGCTGTTTAGCTGGTGCTCCATAGCTTGAAGATGGTTGAGCTGGTGCTCCGTAGCTTGAGGATGGTTGAGATGGAGCTCCATAGCTTGATGATGGTTGAGCAGGTGCTCCATAACTTGAAGAAGGTTGTGCCGGTGCTCCATAACTAGAGGATGGTTGTCTAGCTGGAGCTCCATAACTTGAAGATGGCTGTGCTGGTGCTCCATAGCTTGATGAAGGTTGAGAAGGTGCTCCATAACTTGTAGATGGTTGAGCTGGTGCTCCATAGCTTGAAGATGGCTGCTTAGCAGGAGCACCAAAGCTCTGAGATGGAGCTACACTAGGAGCTCCATAGCTGGATGATGGAGGAGACACTGGTGCGCCATAGCTTTGTGATGGAGTCTGAGCAGGTGCTCCATATGAGGTAGATGGTCTTGAAGGGGCTCCATAGCTGGTTGAGGGTCTAGCTGGTGCTCCATAGGAGCCTCCTGGGGTCTGAGCGGGTGCTCCATAGCTTGAAGATGGTGCAGAGCCTCCACTGAATGACTGACTGGGTGCTCCATAGGAACTTGAAGGCTTTGACGGGGCCTGTGGTGCTCCATAACTTGATGACGGTGCTGCAGGTGCTCCATAACTAGAAGAGGGAGCAGCTGGAGCTCCATAACTGGAAGAGGGAGCCGCTGGTGCTCCATAACTTGATTGAGGAGCAGCAATAGATGGAGCACCATAGCTGCTTGAGGGAGCAGATGGGACTGAAGATGGAGCGCCATAGCTTTGGGATGGGGCAGCACTGGAACCTCCCGAGAAGGAACTGGTGGGAGCTCCATAGGATGTGGATGGTTTTGATGGAGCTGGGTAGCCACCACCCCCCTGAGAGCCGCCAGTAGAAGGTGTTCCATAAGATGAAGATGGGATACCAAAACTGATGGACTGAACCACTGATGTGATATCAAATCCACTGGAAGATTGTGATCCGCCACCAGATGATGGAGCACCATAACTTGATGAAGGTGCACCAGCAGATGGATAACCACCACTGGAGGATCCTGAAGAAGGAGCTCCATAACTGGTGGAAGGAGCTGCACCACCAGATGGTGCACCATAGCTGGATGAAGGAATGGCTGGTGCACTGTAACCACTGTTACCACTTGATGGAGCTCCATAGGACGAGGAAGGAGCACCAGAAGAGTAACCACCAGATCCACCAGATGGTGCTGATGGAGCGCTGTAGCCACCACTGCTTGATGAATAGCCTCCACCTCCTGAAGATGGGGCTCCATAGCTGCTTGATGGAGCACTCACACCAAAACCACCTCCACTTGATCCTTGAGAAGGAGCTCCATAGGAGCTAGATGGAGCTGATCCACTGTAGCCACCACTTGAGCCTCCAAAGCTACCTGATGAGGCACCTGCACCAAAACTGGAACCTGAAGAAACACCTTGGGATGGAGCTCCGTAACTACTGGATGGAGCCTGTGGAGTACCATAGCTGGTTGAAGGAGCTTGAGGTGCTCCATAACTGCTGGATGGAGCTTGAGGTGCTCCATAGCTGCTTGATGGGGCTTGAGGGGCTTGTGGAGCTCCATAACTGCTGGATGGAGCTTGAGGTGCTCCATAGCTGCTTGATGGGGTTTGAGGGGCTTGTGGAGCTCCATAACTTGATGATGGAGCCTGAGGTGCTCCGTAACTACTTGAAGGAGCTTGTGGAGAACCATAGCTTGTAGAAGGAGCCTGTGGACTGCCATAACTTGTTGAAGGAGCTTGAGGAGTACCATAACTTGTTGATGGGGCTTGAGGTGCTCCATAACTACTTGAAGGAGCTTGAGGTGCTCCATAACTACTTGAAGGAGCTTGAGGACTGCCATAACTTGTTGATGGAGCCTGTGGAGTTCCAAAGCTGCCTCCTGAAGCTCCACTGTAGCCTCCACTAGAGGCTCCTCCAAAAGAAGTGGAAGGTCCTGAACTGTATCCTCCCGAACCACCGCCTATAGAGGGTGCTCCGTAACTGGTGGATGGCTGTGATCCTCCACTGTAGCCTCCGCCACCTCCACCGCCTCCACTGTAGCCTCCGCCGCCTCCACTGTAGCCTCCACCGCCTCCTTGACTTGGCGCTCCGTAACTGCCGGAGGGTACCGGTGCTGGCTTAGAGGGTACACCATAGCTGGTTGAAGGAGGGGAGCCACCACCTCCCAAGTTTACCGGTGCTTGTGGTCGGGGATAGTTGTAGCCGCCTGGAGCTGAAACAGAAAATCAATAATAATGGTAATAATTCAACTTATCTGTATATTATATTTCATACAGCACTTTGTGTTAAGTTTTTGGCTTTTGTGGTGAGTAGGCTATGCAGTATTTCAATGTCTGGATATTTTTATTACTGTGTCATAAAAAAATTCAATGAAATTCAACTGTCTCAAGAAGATGTCATTTTAGGCTAGGCGTACACCGGTTAGTCAAGACGAGATTAGTCACAGTACTTCACATAGTTTCTTATGAAGCAACACACACCAATTATTAGTCATTGCATCAGTGTGTGCTGCTTCATAAGCAACTATGTGAATTACTGTGACTAAACGTGACTAATCTCGTCTTGTCTTGTCTTGACTAACCGGTGTACGCCTAGCCTAACAGAGCTCGATAGATATATTTTATGTATTGGTTTTGATAGATTACGTCATTTTACGGCGTTTAAGTTCAATTGGATTTATGTGCAACTGGCCGATAAACGAATGAAAAACCAACAAACAGCAAAAATCGGAAGTAATAAACAACCTGTTAACCAGTACTATGAATACGTAATACTAGAATGTTCCACATTTGTGCAAGAAGACTACGAGAAACTAACAAGAAAATTGTGTTCAATGTGTTCTGTTGTAGGATTAGATGATTTTGTCTGAATAGTAAAGAAATGATGGACCAGTTCTTTGCAAACGTTCTTTACATTATCGCAGAAGAAGTAGAGAAGTCTATGGAACATTGTGGTATTATTGAGTGTCTGTTGTGGAATACTGATGCAATTTCAATGTGTCTGGTGTTGCTTTTTTTGTGTATGTATGGAAGATGAATTGTGGATAACGGCAAAGTAGTCGATTCAATCATTCAAAAGTGATTTTGTCCGGTTCGAAGCGGAAAGCGGAATTTGCATAGGCCACATATTTTCACTTTTTATCGTCGTTTGAATCAATTTCCAGACAGACGAATCGATGAATAGACAACAATGCAGCCTCACACA
Source organism: Laodelphax striatellus (assembly GCA_017141395.1). Taxonomy (NCBI): domain Eukaryota; kingdom Metazoa; phylum Arthropoda; class Insecta; order Hemiptera; family Delphacidae; genus Laodelphax; species Laodelphax striatellus. The sequence continues at coordinate 714,141 of CM029530.1, forward strand.
TATACTGAATGGTGAGAGGCCACGGAGCACTAATGCAGAACAAACATAGAATGAAACGAATTGTTCACCTGAAAAGACTCTGTGATAACAATCGTTCTCTATAGAACCAGGTTAGCATCATTTTTCTTCAAATCCGCCCTTTCCTGTCTAATGCTTTGCTTACACGTTGACAGTTGACTAGTTTCCAGTGTTATTTGAGCTATAAGAACACTTATTCATTTTAAAAAAATATGGTATATTAAGTGACATTACAGTAAATGTTGTTAATATATTAATCTAAGACCGTGTTATAACGCAATCATTACAGTTTCATAATTGAAATCGAAACAGTAGCTTTATTCGAAATGGAATTTGAAACTTGTATCGTAATGACGATATTATGAAACGGATTGAACATTATGGAACGTTCCTTGTTCAATCTGATCCAGTTTTAAAACACTGGAATTGTACCTGCAGCCTACGGCAAACATTGAAATAGAACATGGGCGTTTGAATCAAGGTTAACCAATCAATAAACAATATCACCTTATCTCTACAAGGGAAGTACAAATATTTGACATCTAACAAAAAATATTACTGTATCACATTATGGACCAAGTTGTGATGATATAATGAAATCGAATTTGTCTGACAAGATTTTTAAGAGAGGTAATGATAATATCATCATAATATCATTCACAATATAAGTTTTAGATTGCTTTGTTGGAATTATCCAGGAGAGGATAGTCTTGATCATAATAATTATTATTCAATTACGTGGTCACCGGTTGAGCTGGGAGTGTAGTAAATTTGTACCCAACGTTGTGATAAGCTTTAATACAGTAGTTAATCAGTTATTATTATTGAAATATGTATTAGTATATGTATTATATTGTATTATAATATGTATTATTATTGAAATATGTATTAGTAACAAATAAGTCGGCAGTTTTTTTATTACTGGTACATGCCAAACTTTTGAAAACAAACAATTGAAAAATACAGATTTGATAATAGGAGCTATGAAAAAAACAGAATTCTAATAACAGCAGCGGAAGCTAGTACTAATTTAAATTGAAACTGGGAATCGATCAGATCAAATTTGTCTGTAGCACTAACAGATAGTAATGATGCCTTTAAATGCGAGAAGCAATCTGATTGGCCGATATGTTTAAGAGCGCCATTTCAAAAGCTCAACCAATCATAAGCCAGCAGTTCGAAGACGTCAGAACCGTTTATCGACCAATCAGACACTAGCTTGGAGGCGTGGCCTATTACGTCAACAGTACTGTATCTTCCTTCTTACTGGTCGATTATTGTCTATTATTGAATTTGATTCGTGAAGATTCATGTTTGGTGTTGATTATGTAGATTGTAGCCTATTAAATTTCTTCTCATCTTTCAAAATTTCGTTTTCTCATTATGCTGTTAATATCAGAAAATAAATTTGTGATAGGCCCACAGTTATTGATAAGGTTGAGGACTTTTAATTCTGGTTTGCTAACATGTCATTGCATAGTGCGAATGTTGATGTTTAAGGTAGAATTGAAAAAATATTTGCTCAAATTTTGTATAATGTGGTAGGAATTCCAAGTTCGTAAAATGATTGAGAATAAGTTATCACCAGAGAGAAACAGACGATTAGGGACGCTTACTTCCAATTAGATATAATAAACTTCGTTAGCTTAACTGTAGTTAACTACATAAATATCATTGCTCACAGCTTATGCTTACAATTTCTAATTTCTAATCCAATTCTTTTCTACATTATTATAATTATAAGATAGAGTATTATTTATATTGTTCATTGAAACAATTGTTACTTTACAGGGTACAGTATTGATTGTATTACTGATTCATGGGTACTTTTTAAAATGCTACGAATACACTTCTTCATATAGTCTACTAGCTGACCCCGCGAACTCAAACCAATCACTTAATTTTATAAGTTTATGAAAATTGACACGTTTGAAACTTTATGCTTTAAAACCTCAAAAAACATCACCAGTTCCAGTCCCAGAGGTAGGTCGAATAAACTTTAAAGCAGGATTAGTCTCACACTTAAATGCAGTAAAATTGGATTGGGTTATTCAACAGAACACAATATTCACACACAATACCTTAGAAACTCCATAACACTCCAATAATCAGAGATCGTGAGACAGATAGCAAAGACACACCAAATAATGAATAGATTATCTCTGCTAATAAGTTCAAAATTATTCCGTTGAACCAACATTGGTCCATTATTTCCAAGCAACACCATTGGTCCACTATTTCGGCACCAGTTATTATTGCAACTGTACACTGTGTGTGTGAGAAAACTGGAAGTTATCTCAAGATCGCACAGAGAAAGCCGCGGAAAACAAGCGGAGAACAATATCAACATGGAGAATATAACACAATTAACACACTGTACAAGACAACAGAAAATTAATATTTATATAGAAAGAAGAATATAAATATATAGCTGTTTTTGTTATAGAGATTTATTATATTATATGTATAGAGATAATATATTATATAATAGAAGTATGTAATGTATATAGAGATGTTTTATCAGAGCAGAAGATTTAAAGCTGGGATAGAGCGATGCTCCCGCGACCTGCTTGCGTCACAGCGTCAAAACGTCAAGAGCAAGGTGTTAACAGCCGCTACGGACGTCCATGGGAACTGCAGTGTTGTGTTACCACGTGGGAAATAAAGGCGATAATCGCAATCGCGGTCGTTGTACCAAGGAAGCCAGAGATGGAGTGAACTTAATTTGTGTTTCAGATACATCTCTCTGTTTCCGTTACATTTGCTTACGTAAAAATAATGATAAACTGGAGAAAATTTATAAGAATTGATGTCGAAAGTACTATTGTTGAGTACTGTATAGTGGAGTACTGTTTATAAGTAGGTGTCTTCTTGTTATTGAGGATGTCGCTTTTTAAGAGTTTTGTGTTCTTCTGACTCCGACATTTCGTAATCAAATCATTATAATAATAATAATTAGTATATTGAACGTTTTTGCTAGTACTTCTAAACTCAAATTAATCATTCAGGAATAAAATGATTACTATCAAAATTAAAGCAATAATATATTTTAATTAATTGGATTAATTTGAAACAATATCGGATGACATTTGTTTAGGTGGCTCTTACTTAATATCAATTATTTCCATTTTTCATCAAAATGAATGGAATTCTTTCTAGTTTTATTACTATAAGGCACGCTAATTATTGAGATGAATGAAAATCATAGGAATGGAATATATAAGGTTATTATTAGAATTGACCAAGTCCATTGCAAAACGGTTCTAGCAAAGAAATGACTAAGAGTAGATGTACTCAGGGGCGCTATTTGGAGGGGGAAGGGGGGGTCTGGGCCCCCCAAAGATCGGATAAATAATTTTAAATAGCGGGCCATGGCATGTGAGTGAGTGAGCGAAATAAGTAATTGATTCTTAATTGATTCTTCTCAATTTCAAAAAAGTATTGCTAGGTCTCATGAAACCCATTGCATACAAAGCATTACATTCATTTCTCTATACAAATATATAATACATTAGCATCATATATTCATTCATTAGATTCATTCATAATATATTCATTCATTCCTATACATTCATTTCTATGTACAAATATATGATACATAGCATCATATAGGTCTTCATTCTATTAATGGAACAATTCCCTTGGAAAAGTATTAGAATCGGAAAAAAGAAGCGAAAGAAAATTAGAAGCAAAAAAAAGAAGTCCTAGAACAATTTCCAAGAAAATAGGAAGTTATCCAGCATGTCATTGCTTGACTGAATACTGAACAAGTTCAAAGTCTCAACTTTTCCACGTCATTTTCGATCCCAGCTTCTAGAACTTTTCAGTCTTCTCTTGCAGAAGTTGGAAGGCACCGGTGAAAAGTTACTGAAAAGTTTTGTCACCAACCTCCTCAAAAAAGTTTCCTGACGGAAAACTCAGTCTGGTAAAAAGCCCTTTAGTGGGATTCACGCCTACGGTGGTCACGACGCCCAGGGTGCCGCGAACAAGGGGGCGCCACAGATCGCGAAAAACAATGAAAACATTTTTTTTTTTTAAATGCGGCAATAGTAATCAAAAGATTAATATGGTAAGGAGTATTTTGTGAAATATTTTTTTTAATATGATAATAATTTTATTATTGTTGCATGTAATATTCAAACGTAACTTATTGAATATATACTTACCCAATGAGATTAGTTAAATTGTCACTCAAAAATCACAATTAATCAGAAACTTCAAAACATACGGAGTGGTTCGTAGCCGAGGCGGCTAAGGCGTCAGACTGATTAAGTTATCAGCAGTCAGATAAAATCCATTGGGCCAGGGTTCGAGCCTGGTTGACGGAAGGATTTTATGACAAATACGGCCACTCCCGTCTTTCGGAGGAGACGTTAAGCCGTCGGTCCCGACTGCCTAAAAAGTAGTCGTCATATCTCATCATCACCCCACTCATTACCCACGCACAAGCCCTAGAGCTCATGTAGGCATCATCCTCAGAAAAGAAAAAAGAAAAAGATATAATATTACTGAGCTAATTACCTGAATTCGGTCTCATATGAAAGCTTGGAAAAAGTATCTTTCGGCATTATGAAGAAAATATTGTAGCCTACCTTAAAATATTTGTTTGAATTTTGGAACAAACTTAGGATATATATTTATAAGAATATATAAGAATATATAATATATATAAGAATATATATTTTTCTAAATCAGGCTCCTAACAGAGACCACTCAATGATCGATTTTCACATGCGATAAACATTGATCAGTGAAGAGTTTTCTGCTTTTCCTAAAGATTTTCACTTTTCCAAAGTGGTTTTGGAGACATGAAGTAGGCTATTAATGACAGGGTATAGGAGTTTAAAGTAACACCTCAATAAATTAAGAAAATATTCTAAGAATAAATAAGTTGTCCTAGATTTAGATTGATCTTGGAATGATGATTCAGAGAGACGTTCATAGCGAATAATTTCTTGGTAATATTATGTTTGAATGTGAAGAATGCAAGTTTTGTCTGAATCTAGCTAACATTGCAAATACAATAAATCATGAAAATTAGCATGGAACAACATAATACAACGTTATAGTGGAACAATATTTTTAAATTACTTGAAGCAGAAAAGCAAAAACTTCAAAACACCATATTATCAGTTTAAAACTGATTCAATATCAATAGAAACATCCTGATATCTTAATAAGTATTCGAGGAAGATACCTCTTAATAAACTTACAAAGCTTGTCTGAATCCTAAGTTAGTTTTGTTATGTAATTGAAAACAAATTAAAACTGATGATATTTTCAGTTTTCTCACCACTACCAGATATTACAACACTGATAAAGCAAACCGTCTTCTTATAAGAAGATGACTATGTTATGACTATGTTATTGCACAGCATGAAACCTGATTAAACCTAAGCTCACTGAAATTCTCCTAAGTACAACCACAAAAGTACCGTATCGTTTTAAGGAAATGAGAATGCAGATAAAATTGAATGGCTTTTAAAATTAACAGTTAGTAAAAAGCTTAATTGTGTAACCGCAGTGGTGTTTGAATACCATTCGCGTTGTTACTAAAGATGGAAGTTTACTAGCAATAAGTACAGAGTCAGGATCGTAAAACGGAAATGATAGTATTCACGTTTCACTGTTAAGTAATATTAATCAGGAAGGATTTTATTATATTGTTGTTCCTAATTATTATTTGGCCTGTCTACCCAAATAGAATCACTACACCAAGAAGCTGGCTAATGAGTTGCTAATAAAACATCTTTATAGTGTTGTAATATCCATACTTTTTCTACTGATAAAATAACACTATTTGAAAAAAAAACTTCAAGTATAAAACAACATGACTTACATCATAGTTTACTTATCTATGTTTGACGATCGTTTTATCCTAAAATTAAGTCTGATGATGTCCTACTCTAGGACGAAACGATCGTCACTATACAGGGTGTTTCTAATATAGACAAACTCCGTGAGCGGTTTCTGACATTGAAATTATGGAAAAAGTTCCAGTAAACATGGGTCCTATTTTCCCCCCCTAGTCGCCATTTTCCTTTTTCACTTTTCATTTTTTTTCTCTAGAATGGTTCGACTAATTTTGTTGAAATTTGGCATGGTCAAGGCCAAGATGAAGGTCTGCTGTGAAAAAAATGAAGCAACCTTATCTGACGAAATATTTCAAAATGGTGGGCAACAACAAGTTTTCGAGTTATTACAATTTGAGATTTCAAAGGCCCGATTCTGATTCGGATTCTGTTCCTATTCATCCAGGCCTACAAATTTGATGATTTAAAATTATGTGACGGACAGACTCAAGCCTCATTTACACTAAACGATCGAATTATCCCTTCAACTTCAAGGCTAGGCGTACTCCGGTTACTCAAGAGAAGACAAGATGAGATTAGTCACGTTCAGTCACAGTACTTCACATTTCAATTCAATTCAATTCAATTTATTTGCCAAAAAAATAAATACAAGTACAAGTATTCACAATAAAAATGAAAATATCGTGGCATCACCCAGCATAGGAAAAATCCTGACCGCTAGGTGAGAGTAACAGTTCTAAATTCTATTACAATCAATAATCAAAACACAATTCATAATAAAAACTACAATTTCAGAAATAAAGAAAAATCATAACATAGAGGGAATAATCATAATAAATAGCTAATTTCGAAGAAGAAATTTTCAGAAATCCAATTATTTAATTGTTTCCCTATCCTAAATCTACCCTCAAAGAGAAAACCATTTAATGTGCTGGGTATCAGGTTTATTAATTTAGAACTGAGGTAGCCTAATTGTCTGCTTGTCACATAGTTGCTTATGAAGCAACACACACTGATTAGTCACGTTTAGTCACAGTAATTCACATAGTTGCTTACGAAACAACACACACCGATTAGTCATAGCATCGGTGTATGCTGCTTCATAAGCAACTATGTGAATAACTATGACTAAACTCTAAACGTGACTAATCTCGTCTTCTCTTGTCTTGATTAACCGGTGTACGCCTAGCCTTAGGTTTACTGCATTAGAACAGTGTGTGCGTACTTTACCTAGTCACCTGTTCATGTCAAGGTTATTTTTGATTGGATGGAAAATTAATAAAAGCTTCAACCGTGTACCTACGGCTTAAAAGAGATGATTTGAAAGGATTCTCCAATTCCGTCTACAGAACGCGAATGATCCTGGACTCGTCTTTATCTTGCGGAGTTTTCTTCAACTGTTACTCCACAGGCTGTTTGCATAATAGCGGCACTTTCTTCGACCTTCCTTGTTGCATACGTTTATTCTGACACTATCACGATGCTACGTGCTCTGTGCTCCTATCACCGTCACTATTACTATACTACATTCACACAGCACCTATATGCATGGTGCTATATGGTACTACTACTATTCAGGGCTCTCTGTTCAATGGAAGAAGATGCATTTTGAATGTCAGAATAACAGAACAATTAATGGAGCCGCGACACAAACGTAGACACAAAAGAAAGAGAAATGGGGGAAGAAAGAGATAAGAAGAAGAAGGAGAAAAAGAGCAACACACTTCCGTGTATGAGAAGATTAAATGCAACAATACTTTCCCATCTTTTCTGTATCAGGAGTCTTTCTGCGGTGAGATTTGTGGGGAATGATTAGTGGTAGAACAAGGTGTAAAGATGTGTGTCTAGGATGATCAAATTTTTCATCCAATCCAATTAAATAGAATAACCTTGAACAGCTGATTAGGTGAGGTAGCCCTACATTGGACATCATTATAGATATTAATACAGATACATTGAAATGTATATAGCCTAATTAGATTCATTTAAATTGACGCTTGGCACTAGGCCCGTATTAGACTATTAGATGTTTTATTAAAGATCTTTGACGAATATGTGCCTGGTTTCTCAGTTGTTCAATAAACTATTAAGGGCCGGTTTCTCCAACGACAGTTAAACAAATTTTTAGATTGAACTTACGTTTCACCACTCACTAGAAACTTTTTTGTCAGAAAGTCCGATGTTCGAACAGCTGACCATTTGATTCAATGTTAGCATCATAAAACCTGAGTCGTAAAACCTAAGTTTAAACGAAAAATTTAACTGTTGGTGGAGAAACCAGCCCTAAATCAATAAATTTTTTAAATTTGAAAACACATGGTGCTATTGGATCCATAAAATGTTGTCAAATGATGCCACCGGGAATATGTTTGTCAAGGATCGTTAATGAAACATATTTGATAGTCTAATACGGGCCTTAGATAGAGACAGATATTATTTCTTGACGTTGCTGATGACCGTAAGGTACGATGATAAAGTTCAAAGAAATAGTATCTCTCTATCTATATATATCCATCTATCTAATGCCAATCGTCAAATTAAATGAATCTGATAATACTGTCCATTATAATGTACACGGATATTATTATAATGCGACATAATTTCTTATGAATGTCATGAATGTAGGGTGTGACCTTGAAACTTGATTCTGGAAGTTGATCATTCAACTACGCTACGAGTGCCATCTACCGGTAGAGTTCAGAGTTAAATACGAATTGAGCTGTCGACCAATGAAAAGAGAGTGAGTGAGTCGAATGATTTCGACCAATCAGGAGAGAGTATGTAGATGTCTTCATGGGCGTGGCTTATACCAGTAGCTTATAAATCTCTTCGATGATTGGTTTTTTCTTCTTCCTTTTTCTGGTTTTCTTTTGTATTCCCGCATTTCTTGTTTCCAACACGACAGTCCTATCCTATTATTTCTATGGTTTTCAATGATTTTCCATGCGGATATTTTTTTTCAAATTCTAGTAATTTTTTGGCACAAAACATCAAGGTGGCGGAATAAAATTTGAATTTGATGTCTTCAGTATGGGAAATTGACATTGGGACTTCAATCATATCAATATAAGTTTTATTCGCCAATCAATATTAATTTTGGCATTAAATATCAAACATTTTTCAAATTTTTTCGTTATTCATGAAGTTCTCCCTGTTTGTTCCTTTAAAACAATGTTCTTAAAAAACCTCAATGGTCCATGTACTTGGAATGGACTATTATCATAATTATCTACATAACAAAGTTAAATCCAGTGTGGAATTGATATTCACCATATTTTATCATTCACACGATTTATACTTAATATTTTTTGCTTAAAAATGAATTATTTACCTTCACCTAATCAATAGCTAGTTAATCTCTACATTTATTATTCTCATACACATTTTATCATCCACACGATTTCTACTCAATAATTGTTTACTTAAGAAAGAATTATTTACTTTTACATAATCCATAGCTGGTTAATTTCTATATTTATTGTTCTCATTTCTCATTATAATAATTATTACGATCATAATTTTACGATTCCTGAGGATTTTGTAATCGAGTTCATTCTCCACGTATAAATAAACATTGTTATCAACAATATTTCGAAAGTTAATGTTATGAAGAAAAACCGAATGATTTGTCAATAATTTTTATCAAGAGAGAGTATCACTACATTACTCCAACACATTCAATTAATGAAATTCGGTGCTGGACCATGGGAAGTAATTGGAAACCGTGGGAACTATTTTTTCATCGAGATTTTATCGCGGATAATTATTCGGGGTCTGCCTTCATTTGCCACGAGATAATTGCTCAACAATTAAAAACACATTTCAATTAAACGACAATAAGGAAAGTACTCAGATTCCCTGAAATTGCTAAATTGGATAATATGTTTCTTTTTCCTATTATGAAGAACAATGAACTTTGGAGAAGAGAAGTCCATTACACATTTTTCAGAATTCAGAATAATACAGGATCAATGACTGCAGAATTCATCACAAACATACTCTACTGTTCGATTCCACAAATCGGAATCAACTACATTTGAATCAGCTGATACAATTCAATTAACATTGGATCATTCTGGATCAAAATAATTGATCTCGCTTGGTGCAATCCAACATAAATGGAAGAACAATAAAATAAATGTAGTTTGAGCAACAGAAGTATGGAATGGAAACATGTCTTCTTGTATGATGCTTGGATTTCATACAAGTCATCTGTTCAATTCAAGGTAATTTCATAAAAATTTGATTCTGATATGTATTCTAATGATATAAGTACAAATATATAATTCTCGTACTTATACAATTAATATCCTGCAATGCACGGATCCTTGTTTTCTATAGTGTCCATGGTACAACTCAAGGATGGAAATATATCAAAATCCTGATAGTAGCTACACAATCGCTATTAAGATCTTTCGAGAAGGCATTTCTCTGTACACGTATGCTTTGGATTTAGATGAAATTATGAGACTAATTCTTGGAAAATTGATTCTGTTTGAGTATAATAGGACGTTCCGTCATTGAATAGTAATGTAATAAGACTTTCTACATCTTCAATTGAAGGAGAGAGAGAGTGAAAGAGAGAGAAAGAGAGCTATCCTACGTCATCAGTTGGTGTCTCCAGTACAGAGTTGATTCAAGTTTTGTTTCTTTGTTATCGAATCGCACGTATTACAATGATAAAATGAGACTCATTGGAATACCACGGTACAGATTCTAATCTCATATCAAGATAAATTGATAAGAACGGAATCTTGTCCAATTCGTGTTGGAAGAACGAAATGTTGATCAACAATGAATCTTTGATAAATCGTTTTTATTTTCATGAATGATCAGTGATAAAAATAATATATTCCGATTGAATTTAGGTCAAGACTCAACAGATAGAGAACACAACATTGGTTGAAGGGAATCATTGCTGAGAGGATAATGACTAGAATTCCGTGGCGAAAGGTGGTATACTTGACCGGTCATCGCCGGTTATATGTCCTATAGGAAATATACCCGGCGATGACCGGTTAAATATACCATGCTTCGCCACGGCTGGAATTATTATTGAATTGAATTTATGCTTGGTGAATTATTTGCATTAAATTAGCATAAATTTTGATCGTTGTCAGGTTAACGAATCGAGAAATTGTAAACTTCAATGACTAAAATAATTTATTGATTGTATGAAAAAATTTATCAAACATAACTAGATTATATTATTTTATTCATGAACCCACCAGTAAACTATCAATTCAATCAATCTAAAATTAGTAGTCATCGAAGTTCACAATTTCTCTATGCTCTATCGGAACCTTTGACATTGATAAAGATTAATGAAAACAAAATCACCAAACATAATTGTTCTCAATTGAATAATTCAGTCATCAACCTCTTAGCAGTAAATACCAATTTACCATGTAACCATGTGCAATTATTGGCAATGGTTACATGGTAAATTGGTATTGCACAAGCTCAAGTTTGATGAATTCAACTACTTATGGATACTGAAAGATAGTAATGGGTGATAATGAACAATTATCTTCACTTTTTAATCTTATCTTGTTGGTAGTTGAAGGTCATCTTTCAAGACATCTGTCAATAACTATCATTAAATAGACACATCTTTTAACAAATTACTGATCAATTTGAATTTGAATTGGCATCATCTTCCATCTTTTATCAATAACATACTTCAACTTCTCATGTTGCAATTGCTGGTGTTTTGAACTACAATAATGTGCTAATAGAATAAATTCTCGAGTTCCATTGCCATCGAAAAACTCACTTTTCCGAAAAATAATTATTAAAATAATGATAATATTATGATAAACTCACCTTCTCTCTTCGTTGCTATCGTCAAGGTTTCCCGTAGAAAGCAGCATGATATCACAATCTGAAAATGGATGAAAATTGATTAAAAAGAGACGTAAGTTTTCAAAAAATATTGTAATCTCATAGGCATTAAGGGTATGAGTTGTTTCAATATACAGTATCTACAGAAAAAAATTAAGGATTCGTAATGATTTTGAGGGTTATATTCATGAGGGTCATATTTTCTTAAGATTGAATTTTATAATATGGCGATCTCACACAGATATTTCATACTCGTACATGTATCCGCATGTGAATTAATTTTAAATTACTCTGTAATTGACGGTAATTGATCGTAAATTGGTGCACAATTATAAATGAAGTTTATAATTTATCGAAATGTTTATTCTCTTGGTAAATGAAGGCTACGTGTTTTTGTAGTTGAATAGATGAAAATGTTTCAAAAAGGCTCCACCGGTGTATGTATAACTTAAGTGGATCTTCACTCGCCTTTTTTGAAAACACCATTAACCACAATATTCTTCACAATGTTGAACAAGATATTCTCAGTCGAACTTCCATTTCGAATAGTTGATATGAAGTTATTGAAATTTGAAATGATTGGTTAGAGCTCTAACTTAATATTATTACATTCATATTTCAAGAAAATACAGCAATTACTGCAGCAATATTGTACAGATCGGACAGTCGAACTTTCCCAAAGAATCGGGAGAATCCAAAGTAATTTAGAATAATTAATAGATTTCTATTCAAATAGCATGCAATCCAATATCGTACAAATCAGGTACCTAGTAAGAAATCAAGCGCAGTGAATGTTTTCAAATATTCAACTACAATAATTAAACTTGAATATTTGGGATTACTTTTTTT
>CM029530.1:729164-1074164 GCA_017141395.1 Laodelphax striatellus
TTGATTTCTCCCAACAGCGCTCTTGTTCTATATGTAAATGAATTTGAATAAGCCCACTTTTAATAATAACTGTATTGAGTCGTTATGTTTTTCTTTTAATACTCATGTGTGTTACTATTTTCAAGTTTTTGGTCTGTAGGCTACCAAGCAGCCCCAAAAAATGTACTTTTAAGATTTGCATAATTTGTTTGGGATCCTATTTTTGGAATGCAGCCCATTTTCGTAGCTCAGAAGCCATCTAGAGAGGTTAATATATTTTTTATGTGAATGTTATGTAAATGTTTGGCAAGAGATGGTTTTATAATCATTTTATATAATAAGAAGAACAGATTATATATGATTTTTAAGAGAAAAAAAATTTACTAAATAACTTTCTCATTATAACAAGCATCCATTCATTAAAAAACATTGAATATGACTTTTGACCAAAATATTTTTCATTTTATAGTTCCTTTAATAGTTCCTCAATACAAAGGGAAAATTCAACATAGAATAACCACACAAAATCTCCAATCTAGAATACCGGGTTATCATAAAAGAATGGTGCGGTTTCAAAAGAATTGGTGCGATTTTCTGACAAACATTTAACGCCGATCAGTTCATGATTCCTGTCTAGTTTAGGTTGTTTGGCTTGAACACTGGTTTCTATAAAAATTCAATCTTCGCACCAGTCTTTTATGATAACCCTGTACATTACACACGAAAACTCCAGGATGATCAAACTCAAGGCATAAGAGAGACAAAATTCAACTTCTTAATAGAAAACAAACTCAACAATACCTCAAGTAGATTTAAAGTCTTAATTTAGACATCTAGACTTTAATAGATTTTATTCTAGACTTTCAATAGATTCTAGACTTTTATTCCCCCTCTACACACAGACGTATAGTCTTGTAGAGGGTTTCCTTATATAATTTTTCTTTTTTACCTGTGTATCGTGTATCATCTTGCAATTATTTTGGGAAATAAAATGATTTTGATTGATTTGATTGATTGACTGAATAGACACACAGAAAAATGTATGATAATAATATGAACAAGAAGTTAGTTGTTCTTGTTCTGTGAAGCTATCAGGAGTACGGGTGCTGAATTAGATGACTGCATAAAAAGGCTCGCCAAGAAGGACGGAATTATTGCCAAGAATTACTAGATCATGATTGGCAGGTGATTTTTATTAATTATTAAATAAATCAAAACACACACCAATAATTATATAAGATGTATGATGTGTAATAGATAGTATAAGGGAATAATTTTTGATAAAAGAGATTATATAATATAATATATATTTCCTATAGTTTTAAATGGACTATAAATGGTGGTAAAAAATTGTAACCTGGGGTGGAAAATTGAAATACAATTAGAAAAAGTACTCACCAATAAAAACGAACGCATTTTCCCAGCGATACTGTATTCTCACAAAACTTTTCCAACAGAAATCCTCCCTGAAAAAACGTCTCAAACGAACTGCTATAGTCGTAGATTTCCGCACACCATTTAGAGGAAGAGGAAAACCGCGCGACTGTCTGTAGCTGAATGGAGGAAAGAGACGATTGGGAAGAAGGAGAAGGAGAAGGAATGATACTAGAGTTGCGGTGAAAGCGATACTCCTCCTCCGCAGCAGATGCACTGAGTTCCTCCAAGACAAGCGAGCACTTATAGTAACCAACTGCGGGACGTTTTCGAAATGAATGACGTCTGGAAACCGATTCACTTTCGTTTTATAGCCATGCGATGGATGGAAGGTCTCCCTCTCAATGGGTTGGTACCTCCTTGGCGGCCACCTCTTCAACCCCTCTTCTTAACAGATCTCCTCTTCTTCTTCTTCTTCTCATAGTTCTTGTTTACATCTCTCATTCTTCTTCTTCTTCTTTTTGTTTTGAACTCTAGTGTGCATCTCATTGACTTATAGCTAGCTTCTCATGGCCTGTGACGGGAGGGGTTACAGTGGAGTGTGCTGCCTACCCTATGATAATAATTTTATTGGACTACTTATTCTATTTCTTTTTCTATTCCTCTCATTCTTCTTCTTCTTCTTCTTCTTCTTCTTCTTCTTCTTCTTCTTCTTCTTCTTTGTTCTTCTTCTTCTTCTTCTTCTTCTTCTTCTTCTCCTTCTTCTTCTTCTTCTTCTTCTTCTTCTTCTTCTTCTTCCTTCTTCTTCTTCTTCTTCTTCTCCCCTTCTACTTCATCTTCTTCTCCGTCTTCTACTTCTTCTTCCTCTTCTCTCTCCTCTTCTCCTTCTTCTTCTTCTTCTTCTTCTTCTTCTTCTCCTTCTCCTCCTCCTCCTCCTCTTCTTCCTCTCCTCCTTCTTCTTCTTCTTCTTCTTCTTCTTCTTCTTCTTCTTCTTCTTCTTCTTCTTCTTCTTCTTCTTCTTCTTCTTCTTCTTCTTCTCCTTCTTCTTCTTCTTCTTCTTCTTCTTCTTCTTCTTCTCTTCTCTCTTCTTCTTTCTTCTTCTTCTTCTTCTTCTTCTCCTCCTCCTCCTTCTCCTCCTCTCCTCCTCCTCCTCCTCCTCCTCCTCCTCATCCTTATCCTCATCCTCCTCCTACTCCCCCACCCCCTTCTTCATCCTCTTCTTCTCCACTCCTTCGCCATCTATCAACAAAATAGGCAACTAACAGGCAACTCCATTGCTGTCTCACTTGCTTGCTTGTGATTGGCTGGAGGCGTGGCCAGCCGTGGGCTGGGCTTAGTGGGACGACCAATCGTATTGCGAGAGAATTTTCATGGCGTCTGACTGTATTCCACTGTGGTTGGCTTGAATTTCAATGGCTGATTTGTATTAAAGCTACTGCAATACAGACGTATGACTCTTTCAAAATTAAATGTTCCAGTAATTGAAATAGTATGTATGTAATTGATCTTAATTCTCTGACTCGTCTCCTGTCGAATCCATTTGGAACCAGGTACCTCTCCCTCATATAGGCTCTGGTTAAGTTCCCATAATCAGAGGTTAGGCTCCTCTCCCTTGGTTTTCTTCTTCTTATTCTTCTCCTTCTTTTTCTTTTTTTCTCTCCTTCTTCCTCCTCTTCGTTTTCTTTTCACCCAGCTTCAACGTAACCCAACACACGTGCCGTGCAGCAGTGCATCTTATTCAATTAAATCGTGCTCTTTAATCTACTTGAAATAATCGGACGCTTACAGGAAAAAAAGAAAAAACTCCACTTTGTTCTTGGACACTCCAGTCGAGGGGAATCGGACTTGGGAAAAGCATCAGGACATGAAGAATTGAACTTAGAGAAAAAAAACAACTCCACTAAGTTCACGTAACATACTGTAGGTAGGTACTACTTAAATGGTTCATGCCGCCTTATTGGGGCTTTGTTAAGCGCACTTCCAGTCTCCCACTATTATTTTGCCTCTTAAACAAGACGAGTGTCTTCAAGTACCTTTCTACGAAAACTAATATTGTGTTATTGAACAATATTTGAAGATTAATATTTGTTTAATTTGATTTGAGAGCACTACTTGTACCGTTTTGTCGCTGTGTAGGTTGTTGTTATATAATTTTTGTTCAAGCACAAATATTTGAAACCTCGGTTATAATAGGCCTAGTTAGGTGTGGGTGCTGTTTGTGTTATCATAGATTAATCAGATTCTTGTCCTATGTGTGTATTACATAATTGTTTAATCTTTTGATTTACTGCGATTAGGAGTGATAGATTACTATACAAATAAGAAGCCATGCGTTTATCAACATTATTGCGTTTTAAAAGTCGTGTATTTTTCATGAATTGAATACAATTCAAGTGAGCGGCGCTTTGCGCTGCACGGGGTGAACTAGTGGTACATGAAAATAATTCAATTTATGTGATATCTCCAATTGCATCCCATCAACTTCAATTATTATTAATTGAGATTTTTTGTATCCAGTAAAGCGTTAGACATTTTATTAGTAGGATAATATTCATTCATTAGCGTAATCTTCAACTTGACCTTGAGACCTAAAGAAAAACACCAAGCACACGCCATTTCAACATTATTGACAATATTCTTTTAAATTTTTTCATTTTTTTGACAAATCTTTTTTTCTGCCTTTTGAAGTAGTGTTTTTGAAGATCAATAAGTCTGATGACACACAATGCTTAATGACAAAGGTTACGAGATAACCTCAACATTTCCGAGTATCTTCGTGTCACTTCCCATTACGATGACAAATCTCCTAGAAACCTTCAAATTCCATTGTTTTGGTCACAAGGTGACTACAATAATTGGACCAAAAAAACATATTTATTCGAATACAGTAGTTGGATTACTTCACTGCAAAGTAACTAACAAGAAGTAGATTCATGTAGGATTTTTAATCACAACTAATGCATGATATTATATTACAGAGAAAAAATACACAAAAATTGTGAATTTCAATTATAAGCGAAGAGAATTCACAATTTTTCTCTTATCAGACGAGTCTGTTCGTAAGGGAAAATATCCAAATATCAACATGGCATGAACAAAAAAAAATGATACAAAATATAATATTATTTAACGTACAGTTTACATGTTGAGCTGATTGATTTTATCTTTTTTCTTATCTCCTTCCCTTCTTATTCCTCCTCTTTTCTCTTCTCCTCTTTCCTCTTCCTCTTTGCTTTCTTGCTCAGCGCTTCCATTTTCTTCTTCTTTTCTCGATCATTTTCTGCTTCTTATTCTTCCTCAGCTTTGTCTTCCTCTCATCGTTTTCATCCTTCCTCAATATCTCTCTTTTCGCATCAATTTTCTGTCTCTTTTCTCTCTAAAGTTGTCTAAAGAAGTGTGTTTTTCTGTGGATATGAGTGGGGAAAAAGCTTTTCAGCTTCAGTCATATCTGGAAAATGAATCGATTCATTCATTTTTCTCCTACTTCTAGCCCTACCTCTTTTCCCCTTTTTCTACACCTCTCCTTCACATCATCATCATCATCATTCTCCCCATTCTCTTCGTCTTATCAAATCTTTGCTATTTATTCTCATCCTACTCCTCGCTTTTCTCTTCTCTTCTTTCTTCTTTTTCCTTCTCTTCTTTTTCCTTCTCTTCTCTTCCCTTCTCTCTTCTATTTTCATCTCTCTTCTCATCTCTTTCTTCTCTCTCTCCTCTCTTCTTCTCTCCTTCTCTTCTCTCTCTTCTCTTCCTCTTCTCCTCTCATCTCCTCTTCTCTTCTCTCCTCTTTTCTTCTCTCGCTGCTTCCAGCGAAGATCGTCCAAGACAGCTCTCACATGGAGGGCTTCTGCAGCTCCTTCCATTAATTTCCATCAGCTCACCTGTGTCTGTTTACTGTTATCTACTAATCAAATCTCTCGCGAGAATCTCCCAGCGTCTGTTTTGTTTTTCGAAAAATGTTTCCACTCCCTGTTGAACCACACTTTGCTCTAATATTCTGATAAAAATATTAAAATATTCAATATTATGTTGTGAGTGTGTAAATAAATAAATTGAAATTGAAATCTGAAACCATATAAAAAACCTTCGCTTTGAGTCCATGATATAATAAATGGGGTCTGATCTCTCAAGTTATCAAATAAACTAAGATAACTAAGTAATGAAATAAGATAAAATGAACAAAAAGACAACAATAGAAATACAAATTTCATCTGGGTTACATAATTGTTGGATCATTGACACTTCCAGGATACAAGCTTCTCCGGAAGGTAAGCTTTCAACTTTACCAATTGAAACATTTTTTGTTCCATTGTGTTATTTTTTCTCAGAATGACAAGCACCTCTTAGTCCTTACGCATTGTTGATGAAGATGTATAATAACTGCTTATCACTACCCACGTTTCGTCTAGGAAAACGTCAAATTTGTCAAACAAAGTGAAAGTGTGAACTTGGTGTCGAAGCGTTTAGCATAAAGTCATGATTAAAATTGTCATGATCTCTCTGATTAATCACATGCTAATGACAATTGATACTCGGCCGCGTTCATAACACTAACTCAAGCCGTCTCGTATTCTATGCAAATAAACCTGGAAGTTCCTCATATCTCTCATTGGAAATGTCAATGTTTTTGACGAGTCAAACTTGGATATGAGAGTGGGTCTGAGTTTTACTTGTAATGCTCAGAGTTTACTTCCAATGTTTTTTTTGTTCGAATACAGTATAGCGTGTATAGGCTACCTACGAGCTAACTCTACCTCTATACCTTCATTGGTATAGTGTGATTAATTTAATTTGACGCTTGACGATCAGTAAACAGCTGATGTTACGCAGCTTTGACACAATAATCCAAAGACTATTCAAACTCTTTTAGGCTAGGCGTACACCAGTTAGCCAAGACAAGACGAGATTAGTCACGTTTAGTCACAATACTTCACATAGTTGCTTATGAGGCAACACACACCGATTAGTCATTGCATCGGTGTGTGTGCTGCTTCATAAGCAACTATGTGAATTACTGTGACTAAACGTGACTAATCTTGTCTTGTCTTGTCTTGACTAACCAGTGTACGCCTAGCCTTAATTAAGACCATTTTAGTCTTTGAAATACCTTTTTTAAGAAGACCCAAAGACTTTTTAAACTCTTGAAGACCTTTTTAGTCTTCAAAATACCCTTTTAAAGAAGACCTTTTTAAAATACCTTTTTAAAGTCTTTGCAATAATCTGTGAGATTCAGCATTTGTAGGTTAAGTATTGTGTCAGAGCTGTGTAACATCAGCTGTTTACTGATTGCCAAGCGTCAAATTAAATGAATCACACTATACAATTGATACAACTAAGGTCCTAAGATCTAAGGTACAACAGGCTTACGAATCAAACTATCCTTTTTCAAATTTATTAAACCAGTTCAAATCTAGGGTATTTCAATAAAGGCACTAATTTCAACTTAGAAACCAAACCAATAGTTCACTAGTACTACAAATGATGCACTCATATCCCAGTAAAAAATTCGAGGAATTAAAAAAAATGAACAGAGGAAATTTTTTAAAACATAACAAGCTCTGGAAGAGATGATCAAAGCAATTCACAAATAATAATAGACTAAGGGCCGGTTCATGAGCTCAGGATTCAGCCAAGTCCTAGACTAAAACAGGTGGCTACCGTAGCATCGACAAACGTTAGCCTCGACACTATGTACTAAGGGCTCTCTATGCTGCTAACCCACTAACCTGTCGAGACAAACGTTTGTCGATGCTACGGTAGCCACCCGTTTTAGTCTAGGACTTAGATAAATCTCGAGCTCATGAACCGGCCCTAAATCTAATTGAAGACCATTCTGAAATCATAAAAAATTCAAGAGAAATACGAGTGCTTGTAAATAATAAATGGTAGGCCTACACCTTCATCCATGTTGATGGTGGATATTATAAAACTACGAATATTATGTTTTCGAGAAGATCACCTTTTTCCAAGAATTTATGTTGCCTGTGACATTAATTTCAAAACGATTCCCAAGTAATGCATTTTCACTTCTCTCACGTAATTTATGTGTCTCTTATGTGTGAGGACTATAAAAATATGATGCAACCTAATGAAGAAAAAAGGTCTTCCATATCCCACTGGGAGAGATTAGAGACTAGAAGCGCCATAATTTTTCCACGGTGCACTAAAAATTATTTAGGTCTCATCTGAAGCTATGATAAAGAACCTGCTATCATGCAAGAAGATGAAAGAAACTATTAAAAGTGTTTGGTGGATAAGTGAAGATCATTGGTGGCCTGATAGTTTAATGACTGACGGGAATAGGATTAATTTGTCCTTAACCCTCGCGAGGCTAGGAAGAAAGTGGTTACCAACCAGAGAAAGTATACTGATCCTTTTTAAATAGTAATTTATTAGTATCAGGGTCACAGTAATACTTTTCCGTTTACAGTAGTTGCGTAATGACATCATTATGACATCTTCTAAGAAGAGCCGAATGGTTACTGTTACCTACAGAAACTGTACAATTGCAGTGTGGCCATTAGATGTCACACTTTTGATAGGATAGTTCGATCAAAACCGATAAATTTGCAAATTGTCATAAGATTTGCATTGAGGAGATACTTGAATCATTATGTTATTTTTAGTAATACATTTCCAACCTACGATTTGCCTTAGCCAGTGTTAGTTTTTGAATTGAATTGAAAAAATCTTGATTCATTGCAACACGTAGGCCTACAAGACAGTACATAAGAATAATGTCAAGAATTTTAATGTTATACAAAGCTAGGCTAGCCTATATAATCAAAAGACTAAAAAACGAAAAGAGATTGTTTATTTATTTAAAAATCAACGTCAATCTCTTGTAAAGAGTACAGCGATAAGTTCATCAGATATTCCTTCAAATTCTTTCTAAATATAATATGAGGATCTTCTAATTCTTCATAATTTTAAGCTTTGACAGCGATACCAAGAGAAAAGAGAGCCCAACATACATAACATAAACATACACTTTTAATATTAGAAAAGTTATTTTCAATAAGTTTGACAAATAAGTGAGTAGATTCTGTAAGCCTGTATCATGATTAAAATTTTTTGCAAAAATATGACTTTGGCGGAAAAAAAATGTTACAACTTCCAACACATTGTTATTTTATGCTCTTCCATACCAATAGACAAACTGTGATAATAAAGTCTGTGTACTGTTCCCACTACACCATCTCAGGTATGAGAGGGAAAGTAAGTAGTTTTTCTTTACATATTCATACAACTAATCGCTTGTATTTTTTCTGTAATATTTATATTTAATCGTACTAAGTGATTCCTGCTACACATTAACAGAGTAGACTTCTTTATAGGCTCGTAATTTCTATATTTATATCTTCTACAATATCATGGAATCTTCTGCAATAAATTCCAAACCCTACTTCCTGGAACCCGTAAGAAGGGTAAGAAAGTACTCTTGCTACCAGGATAATATCCTGTATTATAGGATATTAACGATAGGTATTATAACGATAAGATATCGCTACTGAACCCTCGTGTCGCTGCATAGTGCATTATGCACTTTGAAGTGCATCAAACGTGCATTCAGTTGACAAAATGCATTTTCATTGGTCACGATGTTGCAGTGACGTCATCAACATTGGCAATGACAAACCCAACATTATGCTGCCGGTAGCATAATGTCATGCTGCTTAAACACTTTCACCTCATCGTTGATTATGTTTCTCATACAAACATTTTAATTAGGTTCTATTACTGGTAAAACATGCGTGGAACAGTCTAGCTACACTCTTGTTTGCGCAGTGTGGGAAAATATCTATTTATAAAATATCTGTACATGAAATATCTATATTTGGAATATGTACTTAGAATTTCATGCTGGTGAATGAGTTTGCGGATTGTGGGAAAATATCTATCTATAAAATATCTATATTTGGAGTATCTACATAGAATTTCATACTGGTGGTATGTATACAGTAGATAGCTAAGTCATATCCCATATATAATAGCTGAGCTATAATAGGAGGATATAGACTGGAAAAATATCTAGATTTGTTTTTTGTAGTTTTTTGGAATACATGCAGCCTACTTTAATGTTACTTTCCTGATCAATACAAAACTATTATTTTGGTTATGACTCTTTACTAAGAATACTATGTAATACTGTATGATATTCAGTATATACTTTATTTAATATTATATGAATAGGATAATATGATAACATTGCATGCAATCATCTTATTTATTTTCTGCTGATGGTGATGATGATGCCCACATAATTCCATGTCTTGTGCGTGGGTGATGAATATTGTTAAGGATGACAAACAAATCTTAAACTGATAAACTTAATCAGAGCACGGTGGATTGAAGTAGAATCCTTCAATTTACTATGGCATCAGAGTATCATATTGTTTGTTTTATGCCAGGTTTCTCAGTCATTCAGTGAGAATTTCACTGTCCTCCAGTTAAGTTGATTTGCTTCCCAGAAACTTCAATGGACCATCAAACCTACCTGCTAGTAGAGTCAATTTATTAATATGGTGTTCAATATAAAAAATTATGTTCAAATGGCTTGAATGGTGTTCACCACCTTTTTCACACCAATGATGTTTTATTGTTAAGGATATGTCTTCTTCGAATCTGGTAATCGTGTTAATAATTGAATTATGATAGTATATTTCCTTTTACAGGTATACTAATAACACAAAAATCCTCACACTTACTAAAACTTTGTTGACTGCTATGACAACAGTGTTTACACCAGTGAGATGAGAAGGTTCAAAATTTCCAAGTTGCAGCCCCTTCAGTCAGCAACAACGGAAGTTTATATCTCCCGAGGGAAGCTGCTACATAAAAATGCTCTTAATTTTATGACGCATTTCAAGTCAGTCTACAGTGACATAAAGGTCCCCTCTCGAAATGTGCCAGGAAATATGAAATATTATCATTCAGTTTTTTAGATTATTTTCTGAACAAAACAAAACTACAAAAATGTTATTCAATACAAAAATTTGATAAATTTATGTGTTATTTGTGAGAATCTAATTGATATCATGCCTGTTCAGAAAACAAAAGTGGAACAACTTATTTTTGGAATTATTTTATTCAT
Organism: Laodelphax striatellus; assembly: GCA_017141395.1. Classification (NCBI taxonomy): domain Eukaryota; kingdom Metazoa; phylum Arthropoda; class Insecta; order Hemiptera; family Delphacidae; genus Laodelphax; species Laodelphax striatellus. The sequence continues at coordinate 739,612 of CM029530.1, forward strand.
ATTATTATTTACATTATTTCCTATATATAGCCTATTTATTACAGTATTATTTATATTTTTGGAATTATTTTTTATTTTTTTGTTTGTGGGAATTTGTGTCAGAAAAATATTAGCATTGAACTAGTAAATAAATTGAGTTACTACTGTTTTTTACTATATCCTTGTAATGTTGTATTTCATGGCAATAAATATTGTTATTGTTATTGGTTTTTAGATGTTATTGAGCCATTAAGTATGGTTTTTTAGTAGGCTAATTAGGGAAGTAACGAGATTGAACATAGAAAAGGGGTGGAGCTTAGTGGGGATTGCCAAGCTGTGATTGGTCGAATTCCTTGTTCCGAGCACCTGATTGGCTGCGCTCATTCGAATACACAAAATGGCCGATACAATGTTACACGGGAGCGGATACAATAGTACTAATCTTCCTGAAATGGTGGATATTCTTATGTATTACACACTATCTAAACAATACTTTGTTTCCTCACCACACACAAATGTGAAGTCTTGTGAGGGAACTCTTTATATTATCCTGCTTTGCGTGTATCATAACAGAATAATAATAACCAGAATTAATTGACTTATTTAACAGAATTAAAGTGTCATGACATTATTGTATCATCTCTCAACTTGTGAATTTTCAGGAAAAATAAAATTTATTTGCTTTTGCTTTGCTATACAATGTACTACTGATTTTTGTTGAAAATTATACATTTGACAATGAAATAATAATGAGAATTCAATTTGATAAATGACATTTTGAATACTATCATTATTGTTGTTTATCCTTATTCCAATTCAGACCTGAATCTTGAACCTTCTATCATCTTGTGATAAAACATTCTTAATCCGTTTTCAAATAATATGCTAAAATAGTATGATTCAATATTGCGGTTTCTACCAGAGATCAGTTCTCAGATATCACAGGGTCAAAGACGAATGGAATGGCTAGGAAATTGATTATCATTTCTTATCAAATTTTTGTATGAAAATTTGTCCTCTTGTAATTTAGTAGAATGACAGGAGAGTTTTGGAGGAATTGCGGTCTCAATGTCATTCTCAATTACTGAATTATCACAAAGTAGGCTAATACTGTAATATCTTCATTCACTTTTCCTTCACTACAATGAAGGATGTAGTCTTGAGACAAAAACAAATATTGGTTTGGAATTCAAGTTCATCCTGTTTCTAGTTCCTTCATTTACTAATCCATCTCGAAAGCAAGTATAAGAAGTCCAAAACGCCTTATTTTCCAAATTTTGATGAATATTTCCAATGTCAAGGAACGTCATATTCACATTTACAATTCATTTCAAATTTCCACTATGAGAGATCAGAGTTTAAAATTTAGCAATAATTATTAACACAAAAATAACTCTCATTAACTTTATTTTTTGTTGAGCTGGTCGCGAAATGTTTTAGCAAAAATGTCAACTCACAGTTAGCGCTGTCTTTTCGATATAAGTAAATGGCAATGAATTATTAGGTTCTGAGTTCTAATTCTTTCAATACAAGTCATCACATTCGAAGTCAATCAACAGGCGTTAATCCTTGATGGCCCAGCTATTAAATTTGAACCGTCAATTGCACTGTACCATTATAACAGTTTGTCCTTTGCAGTCGGCCTTTCTCAATTGATTAAAGTAGCTCATCACTCCGGCAATCTTCAATTGTTTCTAAAGACACCATCCCAATAAGGTTATCGCTCTTTAAAATGGCGCAAGCTTGATTTGCCGCTCTTATTTGGAGTTCGCGATAAAAATGGGGATAGAAATATAGACATAGATATAGAAATAGAAATAGAGACAGAGATATAGATGGAGATAGACATCAAAAGTGTGAGAGGCAATTGCATGATTGGATAGACTCATATTTATCAGTAATCAAATCTTTCTCACTCAACCAAGATACAGACAGTGACAATGAAGTTGAATATTCTTCTTTACTTTCTGGGTACAGCCACAGTCTAATAAATACATTCATTTATAATACATGTATTTATTAGACTGTGGTACAGCAGTGTAGATAGTTCATTTTTCCAAGACTAGGCTGACAATTTAATACTGTACCTCCTTAGGCTAGGCGTACACCGGTTAGTCAAGACAAGACAAGATGACATTAGTCACGTTTAGTCACAGTAATTCACATAGCTGCTTATGAAGCAGCACACACCGATGCAATGACTAATCGGTGTGTGTTACTTCATAAGAAACTATGTGAAGTACTGTGACTAAACGTGACTAATCCCGTCTTGTCTTGTCTTGTCTTGTCACTAACCGGTGTACGCCTAGCCTTAGGTCAAGTTTTGCACTACTCAAAGTGTACAATCAATAAGAATGGGAACTTGTTCACTATGAGGCAGCCATTTTAAAACTGTATCAAAAATATTATAATTATCACTTCCAAATTTTTTGAAATTTGTGGAAAGTGTTGTAATAAACAATAGCCTAATTTATTTTCAACCCAGATGTCGCAGCAAAGTGAACCTTGAGATGGGAGGGTATGAACCATGGATATGTAGGCTATTACCACAGAATAGAAGAGATCTCTTCTATTCTGTGCTATTACGTTTTAATCCTTTTTTCAAAATCAAATTTCTTTCAACTGATGCCAGTGAATGAGATAAACCTCTAAGTGAATAATATATTCTCAATATTTATAATCTTGAATCATAATCACGTACTTTACTTATCCATCAGTTGAAAAGAACTGCCTTCTCCCTTCATATAAAGATTATATGAAGATCATTATATAAATGTATATATACTATATAATATTTCTATTTTGACATGAGAAGCCTTCCTGAAATCTCCGAAGTACTAGAACATCAACTAAAACTTATAGTTTCTAAAAATATGCATATTGATTTCTATAATCATAAGTGAATACCTATTTGTTTCAAGTATTGTAATAAAGTTTCAGTATTGTTCCAAGTATTCTAATATTGTTCTAAGTTCATCCTCAATTTTTCATTTTAATTGATTATAATGACTTAATTCATGGCCCAACGTCTAACCTGTATATGACTTTGAAATCATCAGATTTTACATGAGTTAAAAAGAATTGTAGTACAAAACAATATATCGTTCCAAAAAGGTAAGTAATATTATACCAATGAATACTAGGAAACATCGTACATTCACCAACATAAGACACTTGATATGGAAAACTCATAATCGTAAAATTCGAAAAAGATTATCATTGAGAAGCTTCAATCAGAAGCAATTAGTGGTGAAGAAGGTCATGTTGACAATAATAAGGATACCAAATAAGTACCTTTCACTACAATGTAAGTCATCGTGAATTTTTAATAACAGAGCAAAATCAACCTTGATAAGCAAATGAACATGAGGATGAGATCAAGAGTTTAGAATGTATGATACAATCAACCAAAGAGTCTGATATACAATAATAACTACACTGTCATCTATGTTCAGTAGGATCTACTACACATCCTATTTCTTAGGCTGGGCGTACACCGGTTAGTCAAGACAAGACAAGACGACATTAGTCACGTTTATTCACAATAATTCACATAGTTGCTTATGAAGCAGCACACTCCGATGCAATGACTAATCGGTGTGTGTTGCTTCATAAGCTGCTAAGTGAATTACTGTGACTAATGAAAAGACTAATCGTCTTGTCTTGTCTTGTATCGTACGGTCACTCTCAAGCCTTTGGATTATTGTGTCAAAATCACTGTTTACTTATTGCCGAAACAGCTGTTTTCTGACAAGTTAAATTAATCCTGCTATACACTTTCAATTTGGATAAATAAAGACGAGATTAAAACAATATAAAATCATGAGAGAACACTGAGTGGAAGTGCGGAACTGCTGATAAAACGGAAGGAAAAATGATTAATGATGAGCAATAATTGAAGAGAAGCGCATGACGTAATACAGAAGGACAAACTAACACAATCTTAGTTGACTGAAATCATAGAGAAGCTATACTCTCTTCCTAATCTGTGCTCTGTGCTGAAACTCATACCTTGATAATACCGTCACAGCTAATCTGCGGGATGAAGGGAGACGAATAATTTTCTGTCACGTAGAGAAAGTAAATTCAACAAATCGGAAAAGAAGACACTCGACATTGATTGGGGGCCTCCTAATAGCCTTGTTCATGCTGCATATTATCTTCACAATCGCCGCACAATAATCAAATAATCTGTCCGTCCTGATTCGTGCCCGAGAAGACATTGGACCTGTGTCACTCTCCTTAAGAGCGTTTCTTTTTGTTTTTTTCGCTGTTTATCTCCATTCCAAACTGATGAGAAAACTGACAGTCGTCCGTGATGATTATTTTCATTACTATCGTACACATTACACCTTCAGGTGATGTTATTAGGAGGTTATATAATGGCAGAAGAATATTTCGTCATCTCTGTTCGGGGTTATATACTAAATAATGGTAATGATTATAATATCTCAGCCGAGAAAGAGAGAGAGGGAGAGATAGAGGGCGTGAGAGGCATCTATAAAGTGTGGGTACAGTCCTTGATGAGGTATGAAGGCTTAGAAAGTGGGAATGCCTCTCCAGGCGCCTTAAAAAAACAGCACCACTTATTGTAATTTGAAGGACCGCTCCGTGAATTAGCGGCTCATCTCCACTGATATTCTGCTTATTCTAGCACAAATGCAGTTTGATGGAGGTCCATTACTTGTGCAAATAGTGTTGACAATTTGTTGTGTAGGAGTTGGAAAAATACGGTTGATATCCAAAGCCTCTACTCACACTAGAAAACTCAAATCGCGTCGCTCAGCAACTGGAATAACAAAACATGTGTTTCCAAATTATGACGTTCAGACAACGCGGTTGCAGGATAGTCTAAGCGTCGAAGGAAGGAGTAGGAGGGAAAAGAAGACAGAGAAGAATATAGGAAGACAGGAAAAAAGAGGGAGGGAAAGTCAGAAGAAGATGAAGAAATTGAGATAGAAGAGGACGGGGAAAACAGATAAGAAAAAGAATGAGGAGAAGAAGCGGAAGAAAAGCAGAAAAATACATAGAAAAAAATAGAGAATGTAAAAAAGAACAGGGAGAAGAAGACTGGAAAGAATATGACAGAGAAGAAGATAGGAAGGGAAAACAAGAAGGAAAGAAGAAGATGAAAAAGACGTAGAAGAAGATAGAAAGAAAGAAAAAAAAGAGGGGGATGAAGCAGAAGTAGACATAGAAGAAGATAGAAAGAAATAAAAAGAAGAAAAATAAGGGGAAGAAGAGGAGATGAAGCAGAAGAAGATTGAAAGGAAGAACAAGAAGGAGAAGAAAAGAAGAAGAAGACACTTGGTGTCGAAGGAGTAGGAAAAAGAAGACAGAGACGGATGTAGGAAGAGAGAAAATAAAGAAGAAGAAGGAGAGGAAGAAAAAGAAGAATAAGAAGAAGAAGAAGAAGAAGAAGAAGAAGAAGAAGAAAATAATAAGAGAAAGAGGCAAATGAAGCAGAAGAAGACATAGGCCTACGAGAAGATAGAAAGAAAGAACAAGAGGGAGGAAGAAGAAAAAAAAGGAGAAGAAGACAAAGAAAGGTTGTGAATGAACGTGGAGTCGAAGAGAAAGAAAACGTTGACCTCGCTCTGTTGTCATTATTATCATTATTTTATCGCGACAAACAAAATTATTCTCGCTGTTTGTCACATGCTCACAGGATTGCTCAGTCAGTGCCTGCGAATTTGTAACCATCACACAAACAACTCTAGATTTGAATTTCGTTCATTTGAATTCGAACGTGGTCACACACTTGAGACAAACAGCTGATTTACGCAATAATTGCGCCGCCTATTCGCTAATCCATCCTCCTTCCCTGTTTGCTCATCACTCATCAATGTTCAATAATTCATCGATGATTTTTGTGGGCTGAAACAAAATTAATATAATAGTGCAACGTCCTTGATCTCATTCCATACTTTTGACTGTGCTGTCTGCCGGAGATTAAATCAGAAAAAGAGAGAGAGAATGAATGAACAAAGTAAGTGACAGTGTGGATGAATCAAAGTGAGTGAGGAATTGTGAGAAACTGAGAAAGAGAGTGAGTGTGTGTACGCATTGATTGCGAAGCTGAATGGATGGATTGAAAAGTGAAAAGTTCGATCAATCAATTTCGAATTATTTTGTTTGGTCAGCTCTTGAGAGATAAGATGGCGGAGGGCGTTGAGCCATCTTGACTGTCGGTCAGAGCAAGAGAGTATTGCAGAAGAAGAAGAAGATACATACTTCTATTATCTTTGGTAAGAGCTCATCATCAAAGCGCTACTTTCAAACGGCGTTGTAGGCGAATTAGGTAATAACAATTCTGCTAAATATCCACCTGGAGATAGCACTAGGGCTGCTATAAGACCAGTGTTCCGTCTAGGTTGGCAATAAGATGAGGATTGCAATTTTTTTCAAGCTATTGAAAAAAATTGGTGGAACCCTGCTTGTTCAATGAGTGGTGTCTTCAGGTAGATATTTAGCTCAATGGTTATAACTAGTACTTTCAAGTATAAGGGGATTTGGACTGTTGCAAAGTGAATACCATAGCTGCAGTGGTGGATTTTCTGTTCAACAATCAACGGATGCATCCAAAATTAGAAAATTTCTTTTTTTTCAATTACATTGATCACAATCTCGAAACAAGTAGGTCTGTAATGGTATAAATTTGTTTTTACTAGTAGGCTTACTACTACTCTACATTATTATTTACTATACTGTACACTATGTACTGTTATAAACTGTACACTATGTACTATTATACTGTACACTTTTACTATACTGTACTAAACTTTTTTCAGTTCATGAGACAGAATGATAATTTGACACATTGTGAGATTAGACTTCTCAAAGACGTTATTCTGTAGGAAAATAATTATTACATTTACTATTGAATTTTTTCCAGTTCATCAGACAGATACTGTATTTTGACACCTTGTAAAATCAAGCATCTCAAATACATCTTGTCAACTGTGAGTTATTTTGTCGGAAATATTATTAATTAATCTAAATATATATACATTGAATAAAAGGTTGACTTCAACAAATGGAGTTTTGAAATTAATAGGATTATTCATAAAACTGAAAAAATGTATTTTATTTTCAATATTATCCATAGTCGAACCCAATCAAACTAAAAATAATAATTAAAGTATCACATATTCATTTTGTTTCTTTCTCTCAGCGTACGGTAAATCATAACATGCCATGACGCCATTTGATTGGCTGAGAGCAGCTAACCAATGAGAAGCCGGTTAGAGGTTAACAAGTCATCCACCATTTTCTTCAAATGCTCATCGTAAAATGGCGGAATGTATTTGATTGGCTGAGAGCAGCTAACCAATGACAAGCCGGTTAGAGGTTAACAAGTCATCCACCATTTTCTTCAAATGCTCATCGTAAAATGGCGGAGTGTCACTTTAGTCTGACCTTGAAAGTATTATTGCCTTGAAAATAAATTGTAGGAGAATTGCCATTCGAAGGGAGCTGAAATTTCTTACACAAGTTGTTAACCTGCTCTGTATTACATTTATAACAATAGGATAATCCATTTTAGAGTGAATTTCAAGTCCTTGATGTAAATGACTTGATTTTTATTTTATCACATAATTTCTGTGATAGGCTGGAATATTTGAGATTAATCTAGCTTCTCAAGCCATTATCCTTTCACAAACTCAATAAAAAATCCTATTTTTCTCAATAATACAAGTTAATTTTCAGTGATCTCATATTATAAGAGAGCTTATCGTAATATAAATGAGCTTATGTATGATACGTAAGCTGATTACTGGTCGTTCCCTCCAATAATCAACTGAAAAAGCTCATTAAAACACGTAATAGAATCCAAAAATAATATGTTATGGATCTCAATAATTAAACTTGGGGTCACTTTATATCCGGAATAATTAATATCAGTCCAGTGTTGGATATTAATACTATGATCCCTCTATGGATTTGATCGCGTCATTGCACTTGAAAGCATGATTAATAACCTATGCAGCTATGGGTATTCGATATCGAACTGGTTTAAATTAGTAGCCTACTTCTTTAAAACATGTAGAACTAATTCGAAGAAGCATTAGATATTACATCACACAGCTCATTAATATTGTGTTTATTGAAAGGATGAGAGCCAGGATTTATTTTTCTTCTCCTCCTCCTCCTCCTACTCCTCCTTTTTCTTCTTCTTCTTCTTCTTCTTCTTCTTCTTCTTCTTCGTCTTCTTCTTCTTCTTTTTCTTTTTCTTCTTCACGATTTGATGAAATTGAAAGTGGAGTGCGTTTACAAAACAAACTCTTATATTGGATCTAGCAGCTCTAGACTACTATTGGTTGAGCTATCAATCATTTAAATTAGATGTTACAACAAATGAAATAATATTGGCAGACGTTGAAAAATGTTTCTGACCTGGTGAAAGTTGATTGAAATAAAGGTAAAGCTGGGATGTTTCTACAGTGGCAAGGCTGGAGCAAACACTTTAAAATCAGAAATCAGAAATTTTATTGACAAAATTATACAGTACAAAAATTACAAGAGAATAAATTTGGTGTCACTTGGGTATTAAAACCCTGTGCGTGAAACCGAGTTCTTAACATCATAAGAATTACACATTATGATAAAATTTACCCTCATATACTCCTTGAAAGTACCCTAATTGCTATAAGACAGTGAGATGACATTATCAGAGAGAAAAAACTGCTATGTATTCATAATAGAATATGGATCATTACAAAGGTAGTATAAATAAATAAGCTGGAGTATATCGTAAGCAGTTAACCAGGAATAGATTAAGAATAATATTTCTTACGAATTTTTTCAAAGGTCTATTTGACTTGGTCAGATTCGTGTGGTGCACTTTACATAATTATAAAAGAAATTATGTCTTAGTCGCTTAGAAATGTTGTTTTGAGTACCTCTCTCATCCGATTTCCATGTGCAATGGATCATTATTGCTTCAGGTGGGTTCCGAATCAATCTGATGTGAGTTTAGACACGTACTCTCCAAAAAAAGGAAAACATGTTCGAATCCGTAAACAACGAGGTTATTTTTCCAAATGCTGTAATGTGTATTTTAGCCTCTAACATGACTTATCTTTGTAGAATATTACTCCATCGGCGTATTTAATGGTGATATTTTCCTCATGATATTGTCACATTATAATATACTATCACCATCATTATTGTACATTCCAATATAATGGTGATATTTTCCTCATGATAGTGTCACATTATAATGTACTATCACAATCATTGCTGTAGACTCTAATATAAACTTACTATGAATGTAGTACAAGTATTACGGTATTACTAAACATTAATCCGTTTTTTCCTCGCTTGGTTTTGTGTGTTACTCAAGTACTTATAAGTGAGTTACTTAAAAGTGTGTGCTTACTATCATTTGACACAAATTTTGCAAGTAACGTTGGTTGTATTCGAAGATAAGCTGCGAAAGAAACTGAAAAGCGTTAGGTTACTGCATTATAATGGCGTAATACTAGGTGAATCGCATAATATTCATGCATCAATCCGTGCTGAAATATGCTCAAGGAATAATGTTGGCGCTTATGTTGGTCGTAGCATTGATATCTGGTTTGATAAAAGAAAACAACGTAGTCTCATGTGAAATATTTTATGTAAATCATAGTAGGCTATGGAGTCGTTTCAACGCATTTTTTATTATCTCTTCCGTACTGAGGTTCATAAAATACTCATAGGCTACAATATAATATAATAGAATAGTCTCTTATAAAAAAGTTTCAATATATCGAATAGTTTCTTATATAGTCCCAATATGCCACCAGCAAGCAAGTTTTACTTTTGCTGGTGGTGCCATAAACTATTTTGTATATTTATATGATTTTGTTTTTGTAAAGTTTGTATTCTAATTCAAGTATTTATTTCTAAATTTTTTGAAGTTTGTATTTTAAATTTATATTTATTGAATGCTTATAGAATTCCACTGTACTTCCTGAACAATATCTTTGAAATGTTATGTTTTGTGGCAATGAAGATATTTGTTTTTGATTTTTTATATATTCAGAATAGTCTCGTATTGTCTCAATATGTAGAATAGGCTAATAATGTAGAATAACCATTATAATTATTCTGAATGGGTTATTTTATACATCTTATACCGGTAATTATCATTATACATTAAAGATGGAATGATCCTTGCAAGAATTGTTTCAGAAAGAACGATTTCCACTTTTACCGTAGTTGGTAAGAATTTAGGAGCAAATTGAACTGAGATTAATGATAGATAGTTAATGTAGAATAAGTTATTTCGTTGTATGGATCTTCTTGTTTTGAATCAAATTATCGTCAACTATTCATAATATTGAAAAGAATTACATTTCAATTCAGGAGATTAAATTGTAGAAAATAAGCTTACAATCTACATTGGCCTCTGGAGCTTTGCCGAAAGCGCAATGATACAAAAAATTCACGTGTTTTGTTAAAAATGTTACTCAAGAAAATATTCGATAATAGGCCTTATCAATGTCAAGTTTATAATGATAATGTTCTCATTAATTCAAAAATCATCACTTATTTGCAATATTTTCCTTCCAATAATCCGTCATGATCAAGAACTTTCCAGATGTTTAAGATTACTCAAGAAAAAACACTATTACAAACAATATTATCACTGTAAGTGATATCACAGACTTAGGCTAGCCGTACACCGGTTAGTCAAGACAAGACAAGACGAGATTAGTCACGTTTGGTTACAGTAATTCACATATTTGCTTATGGAGCAGCACACACTGATGCAATGACTAATCGGTGTGTGTTGCATCATAGGCAACTATGTGAATTACTGTGACTAAACGTGACTAATCTTGTCTTGTCTTGACTAACCGGTGTACGCCTAGCCTAAGTGATATCACAGACTAAATACAGTTAGTCTATGGTGATATGTTTTCCTTCATCCATAAATCATCACCCACTTACAACAGAATCCATTCTATAATCCGTCTTAATCATAACCGTTTCCCGTACAAATAATTGCAGCGAGCATCTAATTAAGCAAATCCTGTCGCAATGATACGAAACCAACAAATAATACTATCTGGGATCTGATCGATGCTTGCTGCTTGCCCATTGATCTTGTCTGCGACTCATGAGTTATTGTCTCTTGCGACTGACAAAATGTTCTCAGGAATTAGCTTCCACTGTGTGGTCATGCCGGCTAGTTTAATTGTTACTGAAATTTAATTAAGTGCCAGCTTGGTGATAAATCAGAGGTGAGACTCGAACTAGAGGGGCGTCATTAGCCAACCTGGGTCCACTTGCCACACAATATCCAATGAAATAGGAGGAGGATGCTTGCAGTAGACAAAATCATCTGTTACCTCATTCATTGTTCTAGGTACATCAGTCCTTCTCATCAGTCTGAGAAGTTGTGTGATGCATTGGGGGGTTTTGAAACTCAGTGTCATTAGGAACAACAGATTTGATAAATAGATTACGTTTTTATTACCTAGAGAGCAGTGATAGATTGAGTATGGAATAGGAGAAAAAATAAAATTCAAGATGATAACAGTTTTTTATGTAAGATTAGTCTATGATATAATATAAATATGTGTTCTGAAGTTAACTATATTGCACAATGCACATAAGAATTTGAGTTTGTTGTTGGTTCATTATGGTAAGGTACCTAGTTCATGAAGATTTCTAAATCCTGTGAATGGTATAAAGGTTTTCTATGGATTTTAATCAATGTCTAGTGAAGGTCTACTTCCCTCCTTTATTGAAAAAACTGCATTACAACCAATTCAATGAAACAGGCCCCAGAATTTAGAATAACCCATTTATGAGACTAAATTTTGGAACAGAAGAAGTTTTGGGTTAGCACCTGCATTTTCTTTCTTGTAAGATTGTATTGCTTGATCCAATAAATGATAAATAAATAACTTTTTATCATGTCTCGAGTATGAGAAATCAACCTCTCTACAATGTAAACGCGGCTACATGAGAGTGTGGGAGAATCCGCATTCTCTTTTATCATAGTAAAGTCCAAATGCAAAATACACAAAAGTAAATGGACTAACTTTGCTATTACGATTGATATTTTTCGATTAAATTGGAATGAAAATTGTCAACAATAAGCTATACTGTAATGAGATTATAATTCTTGAGCAAGCCAATTCAAAAGCTAGTTTCACTTCACTGGTTCTTCCCCAACGTCAAGTGAAAAATACAATATTCCAAGCAAAGTCTTCTGAAAAACAAAATAAAACTTTACTACAGTATCAACACCGTTGAAAATTAATCAATGTATTCTTTTCGAACAAATGTATTTTAAATGTAACATATAAAACATACTCTGAAGGGTTTTTTAACCATGTGATATTTCAATTTTCCAGCTCACATAATAGGTACACGCTTCAGTTACGTTTATTGGTGTGACTGAGAATAGTGGAAACATTTCACACGTTTTTAAGACAGAAAAAGAAACTGACCGTACATTACTTCTCCACATATCACGAAAAAAAAACTGAACGTTATTACGTCTTGTTCGACAAATATATGCAAACGAAATTATATGGACCGTTGGTTTTTTGTCGGCTGGAGTGAACAGACTATGACTCATGTGAATATATTGACGTATGCAGATTTCTGATGATGTATTCTTCCTGGCGCACTATTAGAAATGGTCTCATTGTTACGGATCTATACATACAACACGGAAATAGCGGGTTCATTATCGATGTAGATCACAGTGTTGTGCTGAACGCTATTCGAAAAAGGATTTCTCAAATTAGATGCTTCACATTGGAGATTTGGCTGTGTTTTCGAAGCTCAAAGATGCTGCCAGGGCTGGGAGAGCATCTTAGAGACATCAGAAGAGAGAGTTTAGAAATGATAGCGCACAAATTAGCTAGCATTTCTCTATGGCACCTTATTAAGACATTGTCGACAAGAGTGTTGTAGCCGGAAATAGGAGGAAACAGTGAGAAGATTCTCAGATCAGTTTTGGCTGCAGTGCAAGTACCGAATGATAATGGGAGATTGTCTGACAGATTTGTAAATAATGCTGTTTTGTTGGCATTGTTTTTGTGGAGCCGGCAAGCTCTCTGGGAATCGTTGTTGTGCTTGAAATAATATTATTGCTATCATTGTAGCTCTGCTAGAATAATTTGGATTAATTATTTAAAATTAGATTAACAATATTTTAAATACAAAAAAGAACTTTATCATGCATTATAATATAGTTTTATTTACGACCATTGAGATCATGGAGATGAAGATCATGGAGATCATGAAGATCATGGAGATCATGGGGATCATGAAGATCATGACGATCATGAAGATCATGAAGATGCTTTCATCAAAGCTCCAGTGGCCAATGTTGATTGTGAGCTTATTATCTACAATTTAATCTCCTGAATTTGTGAAGATCTTGACTTTCGTGAAGATCTTGATCTTCGTAAAGATCCAATCTTAAAATATATAATAATTAGTAAACCATTAAATTCAATCACTCCATAACAATCAAAATGCTAAAAAGATAGTATTGTATTTCACATTGTAAAACGAATAAAAACTTCATTCATTTCCATACGCAGAGGAAATATACCCGGCGATGACCAAATAAGTATACCACGCTTCGCCACGGGCCCGTACCACAATGGTGTGAAAGAAGCCTTATCCGTTTTCTGTGGTTAAAACAATAAAAATGTAAAAGAGGATAAACTACGTATAAAGTTTGTGGCTGTGAAAGGTGAGATACGATGGTGATTTGAGGAGATGGAGTAAAATATGAATTTGAGTAAAGAAAGAATCGGGAATCGGAGTGTAGAGGACCGTAATGTAAATATTATGAGGCGAATAAGGAAGATAAGGAACTATGATGATCCTAGGAGATGAGGGAACTGCGGAAAACCAGATAACAAACGAAAGAATGAAGAAGAATCACGTTCCACAGCCAAATTACATCCTTAGGTCTTCTTTTCGTACGTAACAGCCGCTATCTCCAAGTTCGTCTCTCTCTCTCTCTATAAGTGAAAGTTATCTAGCTATTAGCGAGCACTCTTCTCAGTGCTTTACTGACTGACTCAGGCTCAACAACAGCCTTGCCGCATTGAATAACTACAAAGATCCACCCCGACAATAACTCTCAATCCAAACCGCTGTACTTTGCAATACTAATAATTTTTATTTTGAAACACATGTTTACGCCTTTTTCGATATGCGAGCACGTACTGAGCTCAGCCTCCTTTTGTTGTAAGGAACAGCAAATAATTCATGAGACTATTCTCATGTTGTAACATAATCTATTAAGCAACACCTTTCCGTCGTTACCTCACCTGTTTCAGAGACACTTGCCCTTGCTGGATCAAAACTACTATCAAATTAGAACAATTTATTGTATAGTTGAGTTTGAATTGTGAATGTGTGATGATGACAAGTGAAGTTTATATCATCATTAATCACAGTGTTGAGCTTCTATGAATGATCTCTATGCTAGCCTACCTTTAATACTTCCATGATTATTATCAGCTGTGAAAAAAATCACGCAAATGTGATCATCAACATAGAAATATCATTGATTTTTTTAAGAGAGTTTTGCCAACATTCCTTGGCAGACGCTGTGATACTCAGGCTAGGCGTACACCGGTTAGTCAAGACAAGACAAGACGAAATTGGTCACGTTTAGTCACAGTAATTCACATAGTTGCTTATGAAGCAGCACACACCGATGCAATGACTAATCGGTGTGTGTTGCTTCATGAGCAACTATGTGAAGTACTGTGACTAAACGTGACTAATCTCGTCTTGTCTTGTCTTGACTAACCGGTGTACGCCTAGCCTTAAAGTGGTGTTATTTAAAGTACTTTGGAATTCATAAATCTTTATCAACAGTCTTTTCTTACTGTCTTTCCAATAAATTTCTTCTGTCAAGGACAAAAATAAATATTGAGGTTTTCACCTAGCGAGTATCATTACAGTAGTATTACTGGTATAAAATCTTTAAGACAATAATAAAAACAATAAAATGTTATTACAAAATACATCTACTGGAATATCTTCAGAGAAATAAAGTAAGATATTATTCTACTATATTACTATATACTAGATAGTAATATTTTCCTAGTATGATTGGAATGATAATGCATAATACTATCATGGAGAGGTGATGTTAAAATTCAGGTGTAGCTCAGAAAGATAAATAGCTAAGGAAGTATTATGTTACTTCGTCAGCAATACTAGGAACTATAGATACTGTATAATAGTATATTACTATACAGTTACTGTACTAGGAACTATTACATTCGAGTTACCATCACGACTGATAAAAAATCACTCGAAAAAAGACTAGAAAGAAAAGTTGAAAGAAAGATGGGAAGTAATAATTTAAAGTATGATGCAAGACAAGAAAGACGAATAAGTATCTCTTCTGAGTTGACATATTTTTTGAATAATTTATTTGAAATTAATGATTCTTCATCAACACAATCGATTGAATTGAAGTTGAATCACGTGATAAGATGCACGTACAGTGACATTCATTTAATTTGACGCTTGGCATTAGATAGATAGATATCATTTCTTGACGTTGCAGATGACCGTAGAGTACAATGGCAAAGAAATAATATCTCTCTATCTATCTATAGATCTATCTCATGCCAAGCGTCAAATTGAATGAATATCACTGTACAATATTAACTGACTTTCTAGCATTTATCACAAATCAATCCAGTCTTTTACTAAATGTATTTTCTTATTACTATTCTACGACAACAATATTAAATTTGCCGTAGAAAAAATAGAACGAACAATTAACTAAATATTAATCATAATTTTTCTGGGATTATACTTGTCCTCCTAGATTAAATTTAATTCCAGAACTTTTTAATTGTTTTCCTTTATTAGGTTGAGATATCACATTATCAAATATGCTTTTTACATGTTTTGAGGGCTAGAATTCACAGAAATGTTCAGGAAACATTCTAAGGACAGGAATAGATGTGTAGCGAAATGGCTTATCAAGTTTCATTATTAATGTATCAGATGAAATTCGATAGAAAAGTGCATGATCGGGTGAATTTTATTTTATTGGAAATCATTGAAAAGCTATAAAACGAGTGATTTAAACTCAAACACGATTATATAGTTACTTATTCATATTCAAACATGAAAAATAGACTTTAAACATAAAAAAGAGTTACGAAAAACTAATAACACTGTGGCCATTATATTATTGGGTCAATTTAGATGCGGTTTGCGCCAAAAGAAAAGTTAGTGGTCCCAGATGTACAGCTTTTATTTTTATTTTAGAACAAAAAAGTAAGTTTAAGGAAGTTGAAATACGGTCAACTATCATTAACTATTAATAACTATGGAACTGTATAAAAGAGCGAACGAAGGCGAATAGATTATTCAACATAAAATAGGACTTGATATACCACAGAACAAATTATTAATAATGTTGAGTACACAATTACAACGTTGGAACTAAGAAACGAATTATCATTATTATTATTATTTCATGATGTAATAATACACAATCAAATTTGAACCCCAGGAATATTATCAAATCATAACAAAAACGAAATATTTCCCACTTAAGGCTAGGCGTACACCGGTTAGTCAAGACAAGACAAGACGACATTAGTCACGTTTAGTCACAGTAATTCACATAGCTGCTTATGAAGCAGCACACACTGATGCAATGACTAATCGGTGTGTGTTGCTTCATAAGCAACTATGTGAAGTACTGTGACTAAACGTGACTAATCTCGTCTTTTCTGTCTAGCCTAAGACTCTGTTATATGAATATTAGCTCGTTCATTCATGTAAATTCATGTTATAATTATAAAACCCTCAGAGATGACCAAATCTCAACAACTACCTTATAATTTATTGATATTTGCAATGAATTTGTTGCATGCACCAATCTCTGTCTAATACATTTATCTGTATACATTTCTCATTTCTCGGTGTAATTCGTTAGAGAAATGAGGAACGCAGTGAAAGATCTTCCAATATGAATTTGATGCTGAAAACAACTTGCGGTTATAGCAGTATATATATATATATATATACTTGCATTATAGCAGTGTCAATGCACCGTATACTCTGAAATAGTTGCACTTGAGTCTTGCTAACGTATTATACAACTATCAATCATCTTTGAGCATTGCCAAAGTTCAAGTGATTTAAACGATCAGCAGTAGCTTTGGATGATATAATTATCAATTAAAATATTATGAAGTAACTAAACCATGAAATAATTGGCATGTAATATCGTGGATCTTGCAATAGCGACGATCTTGTTGGAACAATTTAATTCTATTTCAAGAACTTTGTTGTGCTTGTATTGCAGTTGTATTTGAAGCCTAATTATTGATGATTTAGAGCCTATTTTGAAATAATTAATTGTGGTATTTCTAAATAATAACTGAAATGGACTCCGATGTTAATGGAATCTCATTTTCTGAAATTCATGTGTATTGCTTCTCTATCATTGTATTCAAAAAGTAACGTATTATTCAATAACACAAAAAATCTATTTTGAAAGATCCTGGAAACTCATTGGAGGAATAAATTTGCTGATTCTTGATTATTGAAATCTATCGAATCTAATTAAAGATATCACATGAGATGAAACTCTGATATGGGAATACAGGCAAACATTAACTTATTTCTATAAAAACAACATCAAAAATAACTTCTCCAACATTTAAATAATAATCTTTTTATTTTTGAAGCATAAATTGATGAAAACTAACACTGGCAAAGGCATACTGAAGGTAAAAAGTGAATCAATCAACATTAGAAGATTTGCATATCATTTCAATGCAATCTTATGGGGGAATTGGCAAAAGTATGGTGGATTTGTCCGAGCTAACCAATCAAAAGTGTGATATCAAATGGCCACACTGCATTTTATAGTCACTGTAGGTCAGGCGATTCCTTGACAAGCCTACTTCTCCATCATCTATCCCCAACTCTGTCTCTCTTTCCTCTAAATAAGCAAAGAAAAAAGAAAAAGGTTTCTTTCCTCTAAAAAGAAACCGAGTTGTCTCAAACAAAAATGTTTCTCTAGCAGGGACAGACACGTATACAAACGTGGGTCGCATCTTATCAAACGTGAATGATTTCATCACGTAGCGTGAAAGGGAGGGTTACAGGGAGGGGAGGTATCGAGTGGAGGGATGAATAGGGAGGGGGGTGGTAGGGAAACGTGTCAAGTAGGGAGGGAGACTCAAGTGGGCTTTATTCGCGGCGGACCCGCAAAGACAAAGCTGAAGGGCATGCCCTATCTCCCTATCATCATCATTGTCATCATCATAATCATCATCATCACCATTCATCTCACGACTCAAAGAGACGCTGCAAGCAATTCCGGCAGATCACTGCCTTTCAGTGCATTTTTTGTCTTGACTTGTCAACTTTGTCTTTGAAACAACAATTTATAGTACATTGATGAAATTTAACATGCGGAGCATTGATACTATTGGAGAGTATAGTTTGTTTACTCTATACAAAATTTAACATTTCTTCAAATTTATAGAATTTGTATAAAAAATTGTTTGTATTCGCTGTGTGCACGTAGGTGGTGGGGATAATAAAATCGACCCCTGCACTCACGCGGAATTTTTATGAACGAAAACAGGAAATTTAACATGAGAAAGGATAGGGTATAAGCCAGTGGCGGATCTACGGGGGCTTCGGGGCTGAAGCCCCCCCCAAAACGCCTGAAAATTTTTTATGAGAATATAAAATTTATACAAATATAATATAATATAATTAAAATATTTAAAAATTATAAATATTATAATATATTATATTTATAAATTAGTTTTTAAGCTCTTGATATAAATATTCATTAGCAAGAATGACCGAATTCCACTATTACTTCTACGTCTTCAAATGTGATATAAGCCAGTGAAATTTTCATCAAAACTAGAGTTTACTTCGCATGAAATCGCCCGGTTCTTTTCTATGTTGTATAATCGTGGCACATTGAATCCAATTATTCGATCCCGGCAACCTTCTATCCCGCCAAAAACCTCTATGAAATGGCTCAATTATTTTACATGTAGACAATTTTAAAATGATATTAGGTGCTGTTATGAAAAAGTTATGCTTCAGGGTTAAAAATAATAATTTAAATAAGCCCCAATTTCATACCAGGATTAGGCTACTGTTAAAGGCGGCCCAACAGTTTGTGAGATATAGCTCTTCAAAGTTCATCTTTGTTAATAATACATCATTAGCTATTTCTTGCTAATTCTCACGGAAATCATGTGGAATAGCAAAAATCAAGTGAAATTGCGAGAAATCGCTTGAGATACATTGAAAGAAAAAATGGTTCTTGGTTCAAGAAAAACTAATGAACATAATATGCAATAATATTTTGTACATATACATAAAGATAAGTTCCAAAAATGTTAATTTTTTGTTATAAAATGGTTACAATGTACGATTTCTTGCTCATTATTATTTTTAAAGTGTTTATATGTCTGATGGAAATTTCAACGAGGCATTAGATTTAGTGTGTACTGTACACATGCACATTATACATTACATATATATTGATTTTTATATGTAATATGGACTACCAGTATATGTATATCGGTATTTATTGAACTTGTCTTACACTCCGTTTTAGAGTCTACAAGACGTAATCTAAAAAAAAAAAAAAAATGGCAATACCATCTAAAATCAATAAAAGCGAGAACTAATTTACCCCCCGGTCATCGGTTTCAAGCCCCCAAAATCCATTTCTAGATCCGCCACTGGTATAAGCATTTACAATGCATTTTTAAAGTATTGTCGTATTCCTAATTGTGTAAATACCGTTCACAATAGTAATTGCGGCTTCTATTCCTTCCATATTTCCAAACGTAAATTGATTCAACAAAGAAATCGGATCTCAGTTTTGAATAAAATTGAGAGAAAATCCAGTTCAAAAGCATATGATTGATTTGAAGTCTCGCGCCCATAATCCATTTCGAAATAATAACCAATGGGAATGAATTCAGCTGTGGATAAACTACTTCGTCTGCTCAGTCAGCTTGAAACATAACCTTCAAAGTTGATTTTAAAACTTGAATTGAAGATTATAATAATGATTTAGAACATGCGATATGTTCATTTTATCATTCTAAATATAATTCCACAATCGATAAGTAGGAAAAATAGCGACAGGGAAATCTATTTCAATTATAAACTAATTTTTACGTACATAAGCCTATCCTTGCCCATGTTAATCTACCCTCGTAGATTCATACGATTATCCGCCAGAGCGCACCACGGTAGATGCACACAGCGAATAGCATATTCGTTCATACCTTCCTCTGTTTATAAATAGACAACCACTGACTACAACAAGCTTTATTTTATGGGCTCAAGGATATGTGTGGCCTGCATTAGGGAATTCGCAATATTCAATATTATTTTATCTTATTATTATCTTCGTTAGAGATCATACGAGCATTATTCTCATGTACACATTCTTAAGCAAGGCTTACACCGGTTAGTCAAGACAAGACAAGACGAGATTAGTCACGTTTAGCCACAATACTTCACATAGTTAATTATAACTTTCCCATGTTAATCTTCTGGGAAAGATGCATACGATTATCCGCCAGAGCGCAACACCGTAGATGCTCACAGCGAATAGGACTGTATAGACCAAGACCAGTGTTCCGTCTAATTTCGTTAGGTTGGCAATAAGATGAAGATGAATAATATTTTTTTCTAGAATAGTATGCTGTACAAAAAAATAGGTTGGCAACAAGACGAGGATTAAAATATTCATTTCAAGAATAGTATGCTTTATAAAAAAAAATTAGGCGGAACCCAGCTCGTTCATCAGTGTTGTCTTCAGTTGGATATTTAGCTCAAAGGGCATGACAACGTCTTGGCTTCAGCAGGTTCAGCTAGTCATAAATTCGACCTGTAACCAATCATGTACCAATTGAGAATCGGTAGCAGCCATCATAAGAGCATAATATTCTGAGACGAGGGATGTATCTACCCTGATAAATGATGTGCTAGCAGGGGTAGCAACTCGAATTATAAATAATATGGTTGACCTCACACAGGGTGCGCCGCAAATCTAGAGAGCTCAATTTGCTCCAACCAAAATCACAGGCTATCAGCAGCTATCACCGCTAGGGAGCAAACCAAGAAGATTATCAGTCTTCTTCTTCCTCCTCCTCCTTTTCCTCCTCCTTCTCCTCCTCCTCCTCCACCTCCTCCTACTCCTCCTCCACCTCCTCCACCACCTCCTCATCATCGTCCTTATCCTCTTGCTTTTTTTTCTTCTCTTCTTCATTCTTCTTCTCTTCCCCTATTCATCATACTGTTGCTCCACCCCTTTCTACACTTCCTACTTCTTCTCGTTCTTTCTTTTCTTCTTTATTCGTATATCTTTCTACTTTCCTTAATCACCTTTTGCCTTCTCTTCCTTTTTCTACTTCTAATTCTCCTTTCTTTTTCTTCCTAGTCTTTTTTCTTCCTACGTTGTCTTCGTCGTCTTCTTCTTATAATAATTACCGCTTCTTTGTCTCCTTCATTCTCTTCATTCTTCCTCTTTCTTCTTCGTCTTCTTCCTCTCATTATTATCCTTCTTCATCGTCTTCTTCGTCTTCCTCTTTCCTCTCTGCTCTATATCTACCTCATCGCTTCATATAATTCTCGTTTTACATCTTCTTCTCCTTTTTTCATCTCATTTTTCTTTTCCTTGTTCTTCTACTCCCCCTCCTCTCTAATTTTCCACCTCTCTTGCTTTTTCATTATCTTCTGATTGTTATCATTCTTCTTCTTCTCCTCCCTATTCTGATCTTTGCCATCATTTTTCTTCGTCTACTTTTCCATCAAATTCTTCTTCTTCTCTCTCATCTTCTTGTTCTCCTCCTTCTCCTCAATCTCCTCCTTTTCCTTCTTCTTCTTCCCCTCCGCCTCCTTCTTCCCCTTTTCTCTTCCTTTTTTCTGTTCTTCTGCTTCTTCTTCTCCTCCTTTTTCTCTTTTCCTCCTTCTTCTTCTTCTTCTTCTTCTTCTCCTTCTTCTTCTTCCTCTTCTCCTTCTTCTTATTTTCTTCTTCTCCTCCTCCTCGTCCTCCTCCTCTTCCATCTTCTTCCACTGCAGCTTCCACTCGACTAATAAATCGACATGATAGTAATTTGTTCACACCCTGTCTGTCGATTGGCATTAACACGGATTCACACCCTATGCTTCCCTTTCTCTGACTTTCCCCTCCTACCTCACCCCCAACCGTCACCACCAAGTGCATTTTCGACCACGTTTTCGACTTATAGCTTGAGCTAAGGCCATTGGCCTTTTCCTTCCTGTACTTTAGTAACTAAATTACGACCATCTGAATCAGCTGATCGCATAGCAAAACAGTTTTTGCATTAATAAAAGTTTTAGAACAATAATATTGAAGTCGTGGAATCTTTTCACAGTTGAAAAAAGGATTGGACCCACTGGATTATTGAGTTATATGATAGAGGTTGTAACAGTACTTTGTTGTAGGTCATGTGTAACGCTATTATTTTTATGTTGTATGTCCCGTGACGTCAGGATCAAGCAAATATAGTCAAATGTGTCATAAGATAAGGGAGAGCTAAGTGATGGACTATAGTCACGCATCAAAGACAAGATCTCAATCCACTTACGTAACACACTTGGCTAAGCATACTCCTTACGTGACTGGGCATGTCAAAATTTGGCCTTGCAGGGGCTCATCCAGGATACTGATATTTTCATAAATTAAATAAATTTAATGTATCAATTGGGATTGCCAAGACAGGTGCAAGAACGACTAGAAAACCCAGTAATTAGGTGAAAACTTGGAGTATATTCTCCTGTTCCTTTAGAACACACAACTTGAACAATTAAATGAATTTTACAAGTTTCATTAATAATTGTTAATAACAATAAATAGCTTGTTACAAAATTTATATTTTCGGTAGAGCGTGGTGTGGGTATTTTGCCTGGCAAATAAGATTGTACAAAATCTCTAAAATTATGAATGTCTTAAATACTAGATCATGAGCTCATGTTTCTATGCTTCACGCAGTATGATAATTTTCCCCACTATTTCACTTTAAAGAGGCTTTTCGCGCCTTTGGCCAAAGGATTAATAAAACGGATCACTCACAGTATTGGCGATGCTTCGACGTTGGTTACCGTATCCTGGTTTAGGCAGCCATCTCAGGGTAGATTGATTCCGTGTGTCATCTCACGATACTGCTTGGCTCTGGACCATGGTTTATAACATTTCCGCGACTTTACATGAATTTAATCAATTATACATTGCCACAGCTTAATATATCACAGCTTGAAAACATTAAGATTGAAAATGAAACTGATTACATTTTAAAACAGTTAAACTGCACGTATGTGCTCAAAAGTGACTGCTCTCTAAGGAGTCTCAAACGGAAGAGAGTTACCCTTGCTAAAATTCAAGGAAACAGAATTTTCAATAGAACATTCTAGAATTTTTAATGAAATGCTGGGCTGTGATTGGTCAATTTAATATCGTGTTTTTTGACGTCAGTACAATGCACAAAGTAGTTCCAACATTTAGCTACAATAACCATTTAAATAATATGCGATATATTATATATAATACAAAATAACATATAGGACGTTAAAATCCTTTCAATTTTTATTTTTATTTTTGGAAGATGCCTTTAAAAATATTCTTTACTTTTCAACTCCACTGCCAAATTCAAAAGGTGAACTGAAAGTTTATTGCTAAATTAATATACATCCAAATATTTTATGCTATAAAATAACTGACTCCTAAAATAGTATAATCTCATATACAACAAATATTTCCAAAGTATATTGCTATGTTCGTGAAACCACCGAAGATATGAGACCTGTATATACATTATTTCACCGGCTTGGGATGATATTTTTGGTGAGTACAAATAATAATATGCATTATTTAATAGCAAGTTAACATATGTGGATTAAGTATTTATACATTTTATAAATAATTGATGAATCATAATTTTTCCAATGATTTTATTGGCATTGACATCTTTCAGTAGATGATCCATATAGGCAGTGGTGTATTTTGATATTTTTGGATGAAGGTTATGGCCATCTTCAAGATTTGGATTTTTCAATTACATAAATTAACATCAAAGAATACAAATAAATATACAATGTGATATGAGTCAGAGACTTTTGGTGGTGAGTCGGAGCTCGCTTCCTTGTTATCATTATTTTATCAATATTGAGTACTGCTAAATTAGGTCAGCTTACCGTTAATTGTGCTATCTATTATAATACCAGCACTTAGTGGTCATTGACAATATTTTATTGAGGCTTTATTTGGTTGCCAGAATTTGTATCGTGACAGAAGCCCCCTATAGTTATATAAATGAGCGAATAAATAAGCTTTTAATAAGCTGCAGATAGAGCGAGTTTGTATAACTATACAAAGAAAACGAGGCAAATTTTCTAAGATCTCACATAACATAAAGAAGGCTCTAAAAAATATGTGGACACAACTGTCTCATGTTAGTTTACCTCCCGACTCGAATTCGGTACGGAAACATTCTACATTACCTACTCATAAGATTTACAGAAGCGTAACATCTAATCATGGCAGTGATTTACACAAAAAATCAAGCATTTAGCTGAGAAAAAATAGAGCAAAGATAATACATCTAAAAGAGCAATATGAGAATTCAAAAGTTGGCGGCTAAAACAATACTATGATGACGACATGTCAGACCAAAGAGTATGCCAGGTGCCGAAGGAATCTCTACAAGCGCTGATGCACAAAAGGTATGTGAGGTTATCTCAGATGACACTCGAAAATACAATACAATTCAAACTCATAAGTTCTGCTAGACAATAAATGACATAAATAAAGCTCTCAAACAATTTACATGGATAGATTCACAATAACTCCGGTAACTGATCTGAAGGAAATAGCAGGTAACTTAAATGGGTGCCGACTTGTTTTATCGATTGACAAAGTTATTAGCCTAGGGCTCACATCGTAATCTGTGGTTTCACCACTTGACTCAATATTCACTGCCATGCAAACACTTATGGTTACAAATAAATAAACATTCAATAATAATATCAAAATATGTGTTAATCTTAGTTTTAACAAAATTTACTTAATAATACAGGCTACATTATAACAATTTGATTATAAACTTTCACAGCTGTGAAGTATGGAATATATACATGCTGTTCGATTTATGTGGCCTTGGCCTATCGTATGTGTACAATATATCGTCTACGCACACAAGTAGACATCATAACATATGTGTTTTTTGGTTATGTGCATAACGTATGACTTCGTAGAAGCTAACAAAAAATTCAGATATTTACTAATACTAACAAATATATGATATAATAACATAGTAAGTCTTGGAAAAGAAGGTAATTTCTTACTAATATTTGAAGTTGGTAATAATTTACCGTTAGGATTCCGTTTGGTTTGATTAGAAAATATGGCAATCGTTGGCCATCAATAATTTTATTAACAGAACTGTGTACTTTTCTAAAAAGTTCAATATCACTTATTTTGCGTAATTAATACGGTCAGGCGTTGTAGTACATCCTTGTGACGATTTCTGGCTCATGTTAGTTTGAATCCTGTTGTAGAAAAATCACTTTTTTCGTTTATCTCCAAACCGGAAGCATGTGGTTCTTAGGAATGATATTGTTCATTCTCTATAGTAGGGTTTAATGTTGGCGAGGTTCTCGTACCAAATAGACGAAATATTTCCAGGGTCCTGAAGCTGCTCTTATTAACCTTTCGTATACCAGATGTGGGCGATTTAGGTTATGTTGGCCGGTTGGTTGTGGGTAGTTGATCAACGTCTCAAGAGAGGTTAGGTTTTGGTGTCCAAATTTTACAATCTCCTGACTTTATGGCGGGCTTGAAGCGAGTATGCCGCCGATGAAAACATGCAGAATGCTCGAAAACTGTCGACTTTGTATATTGAGCATGTTTTTTACAATCTCTTGGCTTTAGGGCGGGCTTGAAGCGAGTGTGCCGCCGATGAAAACATGCATAATGCTCAAAAGCTGTCGGCTTTTTATATCGAGCATGCTTCCGATGAAAGCCTGAGTTGTGATACACTTTACTGTTTATTTTGCTGGACTGCCGTTTAGCTTTGCTCTGGGCTGCCGGAATTTGAACCGTCAGAGTCTTATAAGTTTTCTCTCCTCCTAGTCTTGCATGATGGTCACCGCTGGAATTTTTCCCTGATGGATTATTTGGCTTTCCATTTGTATTTGATGGCGTACTAGTAGAAGGTGGTGGGTTATTATCTTTATCTGTATTAAAAGCGGTATTTGGTGATGTGTCTGTTAGACTTAGTTGAGTGTTAACTTCCTGTACAGATTTTTCTAGTGGCTGGGTGGAATCTCTAATCTGCTTTTCCAAATTCTGGTAGGTGATGACACACTCTGTCTTCTGTGTCTCTACTGCCTGTTGTATGTCGGTTACTAGACTTTCAACTTGGATTTGAGTGGTATTTAGAGATGTGTTAGTTAGGCTTAGTTGAGTGTTAATTTCCTGTACAGATTTTTCTTGTGGCTGGGTGGAATTTAATTTGCTTTTCCGAATCCTTGTATGTGGTGACACACTCTATCTTCGGTTTCTCTACTGCCTGTTGTATGTCGGTTTTGGTTTGTTTTTCAAGATTTTCAGGTTCCTCCTCAAATTCATCTGCATATCATCCACTCCTTGGTTGGGGCATACAATAGTGTCATCTAACTGCTTTCTTTTCCTTCATTTCTCCCTTGATGTCTCTGGTCTCTCTCTCGATCCTCCGTCCATTTTTCTATTTGATTATTCATTTCTTCCATGTCCTCTTTCAATTTCTTATCCCACTTCTCCATTCGACTATCCATCTTCTCCATTTGACTAACCAGTCGACTACCTAGCTTCTCGTAGGAATCTTTGATGTCACTACTTAGTTTAAGTAGTAGGGTGGCCAATAATCTGGAGGTCAGTGGACTCAGTTCATTTTGCGTGAGTTGTGTAGTAGGATTGACAGTAGTAGGTGACGGTGTACGTGGAGGCACTTCTGTCGGGACGACCTCTGGTTCCAGGCGGGTGGAAGACAGCTGACGAAGATTTTCAGGGTCGAAGTTGGCACTAGCGATACTTCCCGCGTCTCGTTCCCTGGGCGCTGTCTCGTCAGTGTTGTTTGTTGCTTCGGGGTTGGGTGTGGTCGCTTCTCGCAGAGTGTTGTTGTCTCCCAGCTCTATGTAGGATACAGATGAGTTGGCTGAGAGGTTCTCCATGATGGTGAGTTAGGATTTGGACAGCTGGGCTAGTGGTGAAATCCAAGGATGTCGCGGTCCGATGGTGTGAACGCGGCGTGAAGGGTGTAGGCGCGGCGTGGAAATAGATGCGCGGCGCGAAGGGTGTATGCGCGGCGTGGAAATGAATGCGCGGCGTGAGTGCGATAGTGACTCAAGTGCAGTGAAATGTTGACCAAAAGGATTAAGTGACAAGTGATATATACAGTGAGACAATAAATTTTCCAAGACTTATTACAAATAAACATGCACAAAATAAACAGGCAATGATAGTTAAATCAATAGATATCTGGTAATTACCAGTAAATAAATTTTTATATATGGTAACTATTAATAAATAGCCCTATATTCAATGCTCATTAATAATCTGGCGATTTTCAAACTATCACATATAAACAATAAATAAACAATTAATACTCCTAATATCTTGCCTATGATATCGCTTTTTTGGGGATTTTGCTTAAATTAACAAATTGGTTAACAAATTAATAAGCCCCCAAGACCTTAATGCTCTTGGTAAACTAATAATATTTTGGTACCTTTAAAGCTTTAATTTCAAGGTTAAATAAGCTAGCTTTCTTAATAGGCTACCTAAAATAATTATTTGAATGATCACGGAATGTGATTCGAAGCAATAAATGCATGTATCTCTTTAAATCATTGGCGATATTTCTGAGTATACTCCTCCTCGATGTCTCCTCAGGAATAATTTAATAATGAAATCAATATTCCAATTTATTAACTGCTTTATTAAAGCTTGGCAATTCCATAAGGTGTATTTTCAATTTCAAAAAGTTTTCAACCATCAACTCTGTGATTTCTGAGTTCAAATTTTTTGGCTTTCTTAATAAAGAAATCCTGTACATCTCCGTCAGGCCGCCATGTTGGGTGCCATGTGTAACAGCCCCACGTTATGGTGCCATGTGTAACATTACTGTGTTGTAGGTCATGTGTGTAACGCTATTATTTTTATGTTGTATGTCCCGTGACGTCAGGATCAAGCAAATATAGTCAAATGTGTCATAAGATAAGGGAGAGCTAAGTGATGGACTATAGTCACGCATCAAAGACAAGATCTCAATCCACTTACGTAACACACTTGGCTAAGCATACTCCTTACGTGACTGGGCATGTCAAAATTTGGCCTTGCAGGGGCTCATCCAGGATACTGATATTTTCATAAATTAAATAAATTTAATGTATCAATTGGGATTGCCAAGACAGGTGCAAGAACGACTAGAAAACCCAGTAATTAGGTGAAAAACTTGGAGTATATTCTCCTGTTCCTTTAGAACACACAACTTGAACAATTAAATGAATTTTACAAGTTTCATTAATAATTGTTAATAACAATAAATAGCTTGTTACAAAATTTATATTTTCGGTAGAGCGTGGTGTGGGTATTTTGCCTGGCAAATAAGATTGTACAAAATCTCTAAAATTATGAATGTCTTAAATACTAGATCATGAGCTCATGTTTCTATGCTTCACGCAGTATGATAATTTTTCCCCACTATTTCACTTTAAAAGAGGCTTTTCGCGCCTTTGGCCAAAGGATTAATAAAACGGATCACTCACAGTATTGGCGATGCTTCGACGTTGGTTACCGTATCCTGGTTTAGGCAGCCATCTCAGGGGTAGATTGGATTCCGTGTGTCATCTCACGATACTGCTTGGCTCTGGACCATGGTTTATAACATTTCCGCGACTTTACATGAATTTAATCAATTATACATTGCCACAGCTTAATATATCACAGCTTGAAAACATTAAGATTGAAAATGAAACTGATTACATTTTTAAAACAGTTAAACTGCACGTATGTGCTCAAAAGTGACTGCTCTCTAAGGAGTCTCAAACGGAAGAGAGTTACCCTTGCTAAAATTCAAGGAAACAGAATTTTCAATAGAACATTCTAGAATTTTTAATGAAATGCTGGGCTGTGATTGGTCAATTTAATATCGTGTTTTTTGACGTCAGTACAATGCACAAAGTAGTTCCAACATTTAGCTACAATAACCATTTAAATAATATGCGATATATTATATATAATACAAAATAACATATAGGACGTTAAAATCCTTTCAATTTTTATTTTTATTTTTGGAAGATGCCTTTAAAAATATTCTTTACTTTTCAACTCCACTGCCAAATTCAAAAGGTGAACTGAAAGTTTATTGCTAAATTAATATACATCCAAATATTTTATGCTATAAAAATAACTGACTCCTAAAATAGTATAATCTCATATACAACAAATATTTCCAAAGTATATTGCTATGTTCGTGAAACCACCGAAGATATGAGACCTGTATATACATTATTTCACCGGCTTGGGATGATATTTTTGGTGAGTACAAATAATAATATGCATTATTTAATAGCAAGTTAACATATGTGGATTAAGTATTTATACATTTTATAAATAATTGATGAATCATAATTTTTCCAATGATTTTATTGGCATTGACATCTTTCAGTAGATGATCCATATAGGCAGTGGTGTATTTTGATATTTTTGGATGAAGGTTATGGCCATCTTCAAGATTTGGATTTTTCAATTACATAAATTAACATCAAAGAATACAAATAAATATACAATGTGATATGAGTCAGAGACTTTTGGTGGTGAGTCGGAGCTCGCTTCCTTGTTATCATTATTTTATCAATATTGAGTACTGCTAAATTAGGTCAGCTTACCGTTAATTGTGCTATCTATTATAATACCAGCACTTAGTGGTCATTGACAATATTTTATTGAGGCTTTATTTGGTTGCCAGAATTTGTATCGTGACAAGGTACAGCAAGGAAATAATAGAAGCATATTGTATGGGAAAGGCATGGAAAAGGCATGAAAAGTGCGAAAAGTTTATAGAAAGTACAGGGCAAATGCATTGAAAGGAAATGAAAAGGCTTGGGAGTGGTAGATGCAACTTCATGGAAAGAGATCAAAACCAACATGAGGAAGGCGTAGGGAGAGATGAAACATGAAAAAGGAAGAGGAAAGGATTGAGAAGAACACGCAGAGAGCACGTAAAAGGTACGAAAAAGGACGAAAAGGACGCATGAAAAAGGAGGAGAAGGACGAGAGGGCAACAACCAGATATGCAAATCAGAATTAAATCATCTGCTCAAAAATTCATACGGCGTTTCTGTCTCTTGTATAGGGAGAGACATTTCCCTGGAAACCCTTCAGGCAAAACGTTTCTGGCTGCAATATAACATTCGCCTAATCCCTTCAATCTGGCTTTTGCCTGGAGTACGCCAGTCTGCCCTTTGTAGTGGTGCTGCTACTATCTTAAGGGCCCTCAAACATTCACTTGTAACTCTATGCTATTCTTATGGAATGAATCTGATGTTGAAACGAGATCTTGATGTCTGAATTTTCATCCAGGTTATTATAAATGAAACAAATAATTATTTTTAGTAATTCAGGGGGTAAGCTGATGGTACGTATGAGTATTAGTTACTCATTATAATAATAAACATTGTTATTGAAGTTTAACCTTAATTCACTTTTGTTCAGGTATCAGTAATTACTTCTATCAACAATCTAATTTCAATAATCTACAGTGACAGTTAATCTACTAATCAATAATCTACAGTTAGTACTTTGATATCAATTATCTACTTTTGTAGTCAGGTATAAGTTTCTTTCTTCTTCGAATGGAAGTAACGTTTCAAATCACAAAAAATCATACTATTTATATCAATCTCTTTCTATTTTTATTTAAATCATAAATATTTCGATATTGATTGTCAATTAATTTTGTGCAACTATCAAAATGAGTTGAGTACAGCGTCATTTTCTAGTGAATTTATTATAATTCATAGTATTTCACAGAGAAGCCTAGCCAAATTATTATTGTTATGAATTATGACAATAAAATTATGCTACACTGACCATTAGCTTCAAATAAAAATTCAGGCATATAATAATAAATTGACATATGCATTTGTTTGTGACGAATACAAATGAGATTTTCAGTTTTGGATTACCCATTAATGAATGATATACATATTATTGGTCATTATTATTCATTATTAAGTCAAGACAAGACAAAGACGAGATTACTTTAGTACGTCAGTTACTCATGAGCAACACACACCGGTTAGTCATTGCAGTGTGTGCTGCTATGAACATTGTGAATTACTGTTAAGTGACAATCTGTCTTGTCATTGTTAACCTACGTTATTCATTATTAGTCATTTTATCATTCTACTTCACCTCTGATATACTCATTTCACCAATTACACAAAGGTCTGTTCAGCTTATCTAACTCTATTGTTAGAGTTAGAGCTAACAAGCTTATTTATCTAATTATTATTTATCTTATTTATCTAAGCTTATTTATCTCAAATTAAAAATAGTTCATATGATTAATCGAAGATTAGATTTAATCCAATTTTGAGCAACCGGACCATTGTCTGATAAATCGATTCTTTCCAAGAAATTAATTGATTCTATCAGTTAATACCTACAAGATTCTAAGTTTGAAAGGATGCCAATTCCATTCGATTGCGGCGACCTCTTTCGGGAAATGAGCCAAATAGGATCCTCTAAAGTTCCCCCTCTTAACGATCCTGGGGATGTGGGGATGTTCATTGCCAGAATACTTTTCGTGCCTTGAAATATACATTATTATTTTTGTATAAATTGGGAAAGTTCATCAGAAAGTTTGTTCCCCATGTTTCAATGTTAGGCTAGGCGTACACCGGTTAGTCAAGACAAGACAAGACAAGATTAGTCACGTTTAGTCACAGTACTTCACATAGTTGCTTATGAAGCAACACACACCGATTAGTCATTGCATCGGTGTGTGCTGCTTCATAAGCAACTATGTGAATTACTGTGTCTAAACGTCACTAATCTCGTCTTGTCTTGTCTTGACTAACCGGTGTACGCCTAGCCTTATAATGTCAAGAAATAGAAATTAGAAGGTAACTTACGACAAAAGTATGAATTTACATATAATTATAATGGACTTTTCCATACACAGTACCCCTAGAAAATTGAGCCAAAGGTGGATTGGAATTTTTGTTTTCTGGAAGGCTAGCTTACTGAATCATGAAGACACATAATTATGTTTGTTTGTTACGCACACAAACGCACCCACATAAGTCTATCACGAGTTAAAAAACATAAGACTCTGTATCTTTTTTTTTGTGCGTACAGTCCTAGGTATTGCTTGTGATTGATCTCACTGCAAATTTTGATTTTAAATTTTAATTCAAATTTCCACAACGCTACTACATGGCCGTTATCTCAGTTGTTCAATAAACTATTGAATCAATAGCTTTTTTCTTGCATTTGAAAAACAAGATGTTTATTGATTCAATACTGCTATTGGATCCATAAACTGTTAAATGAACGACTGAGAAACCGGGCATGAGTATAATTTATCCAGAGAATGAAAAGTCAAAACATAACAAGGTGACATCAACCATAAAACCAAAAGTCGTAAAGTTTTTTTCTTGGAAACGCCAAACATTGAACTTGTGGATAGCTGAAGAAGGCCCTGAGGGAAAGTGGGGGCAATTGGCTGATGTCAGATGAGGCATCTCCAGTGGCTATCACTTTTGATAGCAGGGTCGCCGGCAGGCTAAATCAGTCCCTGGTGGATTTTTCTCTCAATGCCCGCTGGCTCAGCAGGCTACTAACTCCAATGGGAAAAGTATCGCAACGAATTTGTATCGTAGCATGTTATACTGTGTATACATGTTCAGAGCTTCAAGTTTCAAAGTTCAGAGCTTAAGGTATGGAATTAGTAAAAAGCTCTAGTTCACACATTATTTTATTCTATAGTCTGTGCAAACCTTAGATTGCAGTGTTATGTTTATGGGGCGCAGTGTTGCCGGATTGCACAGTAGCCAGCAAAGCCAATTCGGAGGAGTAAGTATTCAAAACTTGACATCTTATGCAGTCGGCTCCAATGACTGCTCGAGTTTATCAAACCACGACACTAAAAGAAAAAAGAAAAGAAAAAACTGAATGCTGAAAAATTCTTTCTCAATTAATTCTATCTCTGGGTGTGCTAATGTTTTCTCATTTATGTAGTTTAGATAGAATAAGAAATGTAAACAAAACAAGAGAAAGAGCGGAAAAGAGAGCGAACAGCTGTGAGTGAGGAGTAATAAACAAATAAGCAAAACATGGCAACAGCGCTTCCATATCCCCATAACAGATAGCATTGCCATTTAAACGCTTACTGCATTCTAAGGTTTGCACAGACTATAGTTGTCGAATGTCTTTGAATTAAACGAATTAGAATAATGAATCGAAACTAAATCTTTGAAAAACACTAATATAAGTTTTGAAAAACTTTTGTTTCTTGATATAATTATAATGATACAGAGACTGTATAATAACAGTGTGGTCATTGATGTGAATGGGTCCGTAAAATTGTATTGGAACATTTTTTATTCCCGCCACCGCCATACTTTTGCCAAATTTTTGAATTTGATATGGGATTACATGCAAACCTATTATCCTATTCACTCATATTCAAACTTATTTCGAGATAAATAACTTTTCTAACATTAAAAATTGTCTGTCTACTCTTGGTATTGTGTTAAAGCTTAAAATGGAAGCATGAAAACTAACACTGGCAAAGGTAAATATTGTAGGTAA
This sequence comes from Laodelphax striatellus, assembly GCA_017141395.1. Taxonomy (NCBI): domain Eukaryota; kingdom Metazoa; phylum Arthropoda; class Insecta; order Hemiptera; family Delphacidae; genus Laodelphax; species Laodelphax striatellus. The sequence continues at coordinate 773,483 of CM029530.1, forward strand.
GAAGTGAATCACTCAACATAACACAATGATTTGCGTTTCATTTCAATGCAAATCCTATGGGAATTGGCAAAAAAATTGTGGATTTGTCCGAGCTAACCAATCAAAAGTTTGACATCATATGGCCACACTGTTATTATACAGTCTCTGTTATGATTATAACTTTGGTCATAGAATGAAGAGCAACTTTGTTGAGCAAAAACGACGCAAACAACATAATTAGGCTGCAGATATCAGCTAAAGCTGGGAGATCAGTGAGTTATGATTTTTATTCTGAAGACCACGTTTATGTAATTTATAATGAAAATTCCACATTGATTTGTGGAAAGAGTATATCTCCTCCATTGTTGCGGTATGCCGCAGTGATTAATCAAGTTACATTCTCTGAGAGCAGGATGAATGACTTCATTTAATTTGTCAATGAAAACACAGATGGACCGACAATTAATCTCAATTTTGTCTTGTTTTATCAAGCTGAATGATTCCAGACAACGTTTTACTCAATCAACGTCCCCTAACTTCGATTTCATCCCTTTCATTCATAGTCACATCATATATTTCAATTCATATAGATCATCGACTTGTTGATGAGTTCAATAGCCTAAAAACAGTCGTCATCTCTATTCATTACCCACGCACAAGCCTGGAGCTCATGTGGGGATCACCGTCAGAAAAAAAATTAATGGTGGAGTATTTATGAATTATAATGGGAAAAAAGTAGCTGTATTTGATGTTTTAGAAGGATACAATCCTGTATAGTTGAATTGTGAAGTCTTTATGAATTATTGAGAGAAATATCGTTAAAAGTAGCTGTATCAGACGTTTTACTAGCCTATTGTTTAACAGAGTTCCAAGCTTCCGAGGAACAAAATACAACGAAAAAACTTCCCAATGAATCATTTAGGGTTGAAAAAATGACATCAAAAGCGTTTAATTATCTGCCGGCGGCAACTTGTCTCATCAGACGTCTACTTTTTAAAGAAAAATGGGACAACTTGTGTGCCTTGCCTCCTCAATATAATCCAGGTTGAGGGATGAGGCAACGATGACGCAATAGTGAGGTGCACCAATGAGGGTAGAGGAGGGTGGTGCGCATGCGTGAGGGAGTTGGCAGTAGGTGTGCGCGCGCTGGAATGCGAACCGCCCCTTCACCGAGCCGGGTAGGCAACTGGGTGGACATTCAAGCACCGGGTGCGGCATACTGAACAACAGCTAGGCGCAACTCTCGCCAAACACCCAAATCTGCTTAGATATTAACAGGGGACAGAAACGATCATGTTGGCGGTGTGTGTTTCGTGAGTTCGGAGTGAGCGAGCGCGTTGGTGTGGAGCAGGAGCAGGGGTGCGGGGTTGGTGAGGGTGGTTTCGGTGCTGGTGACTTCCCCGTGGTCCAGGACGGCGCAGGAAGGAGGAATCCGTGAGAGGGTGCAGGGTGTGCTGGGAGGCCTTGCTTCGCCCCAAAGGGTCATCGGCTATCTCTCGGCCCGGCTCGCGCCCAGTATACCTGATCCAGGTCAGTCAAATTCAAATTCAAATCAAGAAGAAATCAATTCAAATCAAATTCAAGTCACTTATCAACATCAAGCTGCATGTAATATTCTGTATACAAGTTTCCAAAAACATATTACTTGAGTTATACAAACGTACTGAATAGAAAGATTTGATAGATGAAAAGACAAGATGTTGTCAAACCACTGATTTATCAACCACTGATTTATTATCAATCTCTGGTAAACTCTGTTTACTGAGAATGGTGTAACAACCGAAACCGGTATTTAGATTTTCTAATAAATCTGGTTTGACAACATCTTGTTTTTTCATTCATTATGGATAAATACCACAATATCACCCTCACAACTACTCAAAGAGAAAAAGATTTGAAGTCGTTGAAACCACAAATTCATTAGAACAATGATATACCGGTTTGATATACCGAAACGATTCACCGTTTCAGTATATCGTTTTGGTGTATTAAGTCGCATGTCATATTCTCTATAAAAGTTTCCAAAAACATATTACTTGAGTTATATGAACCTATGAACGTATTGAATAAGAAGACTTGAAGTTGTTGAAACCACAAATTTATAACAACGATATACCGGTTTTAGTATACCGGTTTGATATACCGAAACGATACACCGTTTCAGTATATCGTTCCGGTACATTAAGTTGCATGTAATATTCTGTATAAAAGTTTCCAAAAACATATTACTTGATTTATACAAACGTACTGAATAAAAAGACTTGGAGTTGTCAAAACCAAAAATTTATAAAAAAACGAGATACCGGTTTCGGTTGTTACAGCATTATCAATCTCTGGTAAACTTAGACTAAAGTGAAAAGCATCAGAGCTACTACACAGAAAGTTATATAGGCTACACGTAATAGGCGGTATTAATTGATTACACCTGTAATAAGAGGAACAGAGTAAAGTGGCTTGATCCACAGCTTGGAAATTAATTTAAACCTATATAATTTAGTTAGACTATTTGGTTATTACTCTATGCTATGCAATTACTCTTGATCATCCTACAATGCAAGAAAAAGTAGCTTCACCCGGTACAGTACATAGACGCGGTTGCACTCAAGACCCAATTAAATTTATCCTCCGTAAAATGACGTCATCTAACACATCCAATGGAACGAGCTCCAATAAACGAATCTGGCTTCAATGAGATGTTATTTTGCAGAGGTTACATTGGATTTTCTTGTAGTTGAACATTCACTTTCTGGGAAAAGATCCACATTACTGTGGATAAGATTGATTATAGACTCTTCACAAATTTCATAGAACTTATTAACTACTTAATTATTAAATTAATAAAAAATGTCATTCCAAAAATAGACACATACGCAGTTGAAGCAGGGGTAAATGTGATAGGTCAACCTTTACTTCAAGTACACCATGACAAATATTATGTTGTTGAAAATATATTTCACTAGAATAATCGACTTAGAACCTATCTCGTGCAGCTGGAAAAATCAATTTATATAAAATATTTCAGTAATGAAATACACAAAAATAGTACTCTCCTCTTAGGTATCAGGTATCAGGGGCCTTCCTGTAAAGTGTTCAACAAAACAACATTAATTTTCCAAATCCATTTCCAAGTAATATATTCATTTGAAGAATCAATATCATGATTTCATGTATGATTTGCTTGAGATTAAGAAACATTTATCATCGCAATAGCTTTAGCTTAGCTAGAGTAATCTATGGTCTTCGACAAGAACCAGAGAGGTTCCATGGTAGGTGTTGTAGGTCCCTTGATATTTCAGTTTGATAATACATTTGATCGGATCCTAGGAAATTCAGAGATCAGCTGATGTCCTTAATAGATCGATTGGTTTGATTTGAAGAAGTTTAACATTTGAAGTATTCGCTGTGTGCACGTAGGTGGTGGGGATAATAAAATCGACACCTGCGCTCACGCGGAATTTTAGAGAAAGAAAAAGTTGAGATTAACATGGGAAAGGATAGGGAATAAGCGAAAAAAATGAGTAATAAAGTGTGTTGTGTGCCAAATTGTAAAAATAAAGGATACAATAGTAATGTTAAATTCTACACTTTTCCTATTTCCAAACATAAAATGATTCAACGAAGAAGATGGATTACAGCTTTGAATAAATATTGGTAAGTAAACATAACCTTGCATTTACATGGCAGACGACAGCTATTTCAGTCTGTTTTGAATGTGATTTTGTGAATAAGATTTTATGTTCGCTAATCATCCAATTTCAATAAATATTATGTAGGCCTATGCATATTTATTTTATACAGAAATATTAGACTCGATTCTTAAACTTGATTTGATAACTTGAGTTGTTGAACACGGTACCGTATGTGAATTAGAAGTTACCGGTATGGGCTTATTTCATGCCAAACTATTTATTTCAGAAATGAAGAGCCGAAGTAAGATTTGTATTTATTGGAACTTATATTGAAGTAATTACTAGTCAATATATAATTATATTAATATCAAACACCAGAAAAGAGCATACCGGTAACCTATTGATAGTGTCATCACATTTATTTTCCTACTCGCTTACTGGAGTACAGCTGTTATCCACGGAAGTTTTCGTCTGCACAATCATAACGCGAACGCGTGAAACATAACCTTTAAAGTTCGTTTTAAATCTTGAATAAAACATTATAATAATGTTTAAGAACATGCGATATGTTAATTTTATAATTCTAAATATAATTCCACAATCGATAAGTAGGAAAAATAGCGACAGAGAATTCTATTTCAATTATAAACTAACTTTTACGTACATAAGTATCCTTCCCCGTGTTAATCTTCCTCGTAGATTCATACGATTATCCGCCAGAGCGCAACACGGTAGATGCACACAGCGAATACTGTACTTCTACTTTAAAACTTGGGGCTCACAAGAAGTGAATGACTTAATATGATATGCGATGACTTATAGAAGGCTTTTGAGGATTGCCTTTTTAGACCGGGCATGATCAGGCCTATAAGATTGCAATAAATATTTTATTTACAAGAAAATCCCTTCTGAGAGATTTTTTCTACATAACAACTTCGTTATTATTCAACTAGGATTTCCATTGGGCCTGACTTCATAAAATCCGATTTATCAAATGGACCTGATTTTTCCAATAGAAACAGTATTGCAACAATTACTTGGAGTTTTAATAAATCTTCGGTTCATGAACTTTCCTCATTATCGTCTTATAAGATAGAGGAATATCGTTACAACTAGCTATTTCCTTGAATAAGCTAGCATATCAGTTGCTTTCGCTTCCCGGTGGTTCGGAACCCACCTCAAGCTGTGCGCCCATTTATATCATCCTTTTTGTAACCCACGTACATGCCAAGTGCTTATGTGGGCATCTATGGAGAGAAATAGTAGTTATTTGAGAAATTCTTCTTCGAAATATGGGAAATTCTATATTTTATATAGCTCATCAATTCGTGATTTGATTCACCATTTCTATCAAGGAATGTAATTATTGACGTCAATTTCAATCTGCTACAGTTGAACGTTAACTGATTTGAACACCATCCGCCATTTTGTTCCATCATACTTCTGTTCTAAGTAATACGATTTCATTGGTTGACAAAGAATAACAATAGGGTCGGACAAAACTATTTCAACCAATTAGAATATTGAATGCCAGTTGTACCTCTAGCTTTGCTAATATTCCATAAACTATGAAGGACATTGATGCTGTGTAAAATAGGCAGTTCACTAAATTTTCCAGATATCATGTTTATATTTATATTGGATTAAAGGTTACTTTTATCACAAATTATTATTGGTAAAGAGATAATGTTGATACATCCACTATCCACAGTAAATATTTCAAGCAAGTTCTATTTTCAATATTTCAAGCATTTTCTGCGAGCATGCAAATTTGATATTACTTACTCAGTCTTGGGTTCGATTCCCAAGATTCTTTTTGTATCCGGATAGAATCCACATTCTTCACACAATGCATGAGTGTGATTTAAAAATTTCGAGCCGAACGGGAAAATATTGAAAAATTATTCAAACTGAATTTGAAAATAATCATAGATACCATATCATTACATATCCATATCATAGATACCATAATTGTTCATTGCACCGGTAAGGTTATTTTGAAGGAGAAGAAGAAGAAGAAGAAGAAGAAGAAGAAGAAGAAGAAGAAGAAGAAGAAGAAGAAGAAGAAGAAGAAGAAGAAGAAGAAGAAGAAGAAGAAGAAGAAGAAGAAGAAGAAGGAGAAGAAGAAGATGGAGGAGTATTGGAAACTATTTCATATAGTTCAATGGTCGCAGTGAAGGAGTGAATGGTCGCAGTGAATGGTCGTTTATGCGACCTGGGATGTACCATTTTTTTCAATCAGTTAAACCATTGCTCAATCAGCTGATTAAGTTAATTAGAGAAGTGTGCAAATTCAGGTATTAAAATAATATGGTTATTTCATCCAATTATCATAGATAGGCTATAGGTATAGGCTATTCGTCACGTACTGCCTTCTAATTCAATTATCATAGGTAGGCTATTAGGTATAGGCTATTCAGCACGTACTGCCTTCTAATTCACTTTCCAACAATGAATGAAAGTACTAGAAATTGAAAAACTCTCAACACAGTCTACAATACTCACCCCAATAAGAAAACCCCAAACACTTCAAATACAACACAAATACTGAACGTAGGAGTAATATTGGAAAAAGCCCACACTTGAACTACAAGCTATAAGTCTATGATGTTATTATAGCCTGTGTTTATGTTGACATTGCGTATTATATCTATCTGTGAGTGTTCCGGTGTGTTTATTTATCTATATTTGTGTGTGTGTATATGTGAGACTGGAGAGTGAGTCATACCTCAGGAGTGTGAGTGAGAGAGATGCCCGGAAAAGAGGGTCTGAAGGTTTGGAAACCATGTAAACTGGATTACTGGAGATTCCCTCGAGATTCCACCCCAACCCCTAAACCCTCTCATGTTGTGCGTGACTACCCCTTCCTCCATCCCTACAACGTTGGGGGTCCACCCCCAACCTCCCCCAAACCTTGACAGGCCTGTTATCTCGAGCTCTTGAAGTCGTTTTCGTGTTACGTCGTTTTAGCTTTACTACTACCTGCTCTCATGCTTTTTCTCTTGCACAATATAATGCATAACACATATAGTAGAGATAGCACTTACACATAAATATAATATATAAAATAATTGAAGCTTCTTTTTGCTCTAAATTAGTATAGATGAGCCAAAATTCCTTGACATTTGGCAGCTGCCTGTTACTAACCGCATTAAAAACATTGCCTGCTGCTTTAAATCTTCAAATCCACCCTAATGTGATCATGCTCTCAGCTGATTGTTGCGTGTAGTAGCCCAATATTCTCAGAAAAGTACCCGCGCTACCCCCCTCGCCATAGCTCAACCGGTTCTGGCTTAGTGCCAAGAAATTTTGACAAATTTCTCAAATATAATTTTCTAAATCTACAAGTACACAAACTTATTTTCAATCAAATATCATCCAAGAGAATAAACTTGACTTGAATAAATGATAAGATAAGGTATCCACACATTTTACATTCTTATCATGGTTGATTTAGGTATTCTTATCTATTTATCTATAATCTACAAATAATACTTGATGGAAGGTCTCACAGAATTACACCCAGAACGGTTTCTTTCCCAATAGAAAAATACAGTTCAAATTTAGGTTATGTAGCATATTTTACAAAGATAAAACTTGTAGCATTGACCTCCAAAGTCAAGACAAAGGACAACATGCCATGAAGAACAAATTCCTGAATGCTGTAAATCTATTACTTAGTATAATATTTTGAATACTTAAAATGTGCTTGAAGATGATTCAAATTCAAATTTTCTATTAAAAAATGACAAACAAGCATATTACAATAGTTATAAAAATAATCGTCCCTATAGACCTCTAGGGTCTGTAATTGGACATATTCATTTATTTATTCACAAGATAATGTATTATATTTCTAGAAATAAATTTAAATAGTAATTGTGCTAACTTATATAATGACCTTCACTCAACATCAAGGTCACAAGGTCAGAGACTTACTGAAAATTTTCATATTCTCCGAAATACCTGTTGATGAATTAGAGTACCAAATTCAAATACGTTAAAATTGAGTGCAATCATTTTTAATGATTTCGAACTTTGTTTTTGTGGTGACTATAGAGAACATCCTTGGGAAATTCAATAAATAATTTTATAATGTATAGTTTTGCAAAACTGTTGATACAGGTATGCGACTCAGGCCCGATTTCACCAACAACTAAACGCTTCGTTAGGAGATAACAGACCATGGAGCTATTATTAAGAGGGAGCTGAAGATCCCAATGTTCCAAATGTTAAAAGCGGATGATGCCATTCAATTTGAGTCTCGAGTTTTGAAATTTTATGGTATCTTTTGCGGTATAAATCAAAACTGTTGGAAAATATGGTTGATATTCACGGTAAAATACAACATTTTTATGTTTTCACGTTGGTTTGGGTAGGAGTAGGTTTACTCATTCTTGGAATAAAGGCCGACATAATCGTATACACCTTTCCGTTTCTGCTTCTCCCTTACCTATAAGGTTATGTTCGTAGCTCCATTGCAATAGCCAATCACAGAAGCATGGGATCACATGTGACCAATAAAATAATTATAACCTAGAGAATAGATCAGTGTTTATGTTGAGGAGTGTTTAGTGTTGTGTTTAAATAAAATAGAAGTGAAAATAAAAATTAACTCAACAACTTTAAATAATAAGAATTATTGTATAGTTTTCGATTTTGCATTTCCATATTAAGGCTGTGCATCAGCTTATTTGGAACTTTTTTCTGGTGACATTTTTCGAAGTTTTACGATTTGGATACTATTAAGCTATCAAAATGAAATAAATTTTACTCGAAGAATTTTCTTTTTTGTTCACTAGTTTGTGAGATATGGGCACCTAAAGTTACAATTTTTGGGGTAATTGATCTCAAAATTGGTTGCAAATAGAATCATGGAATTTCGAGCATACATGTTTGAAGGTATTGTTCATGATTTGAAATACTAAATTTCTCAAAATATCTAATTTTGAAAAAGTTGATTTTTCAAAATAATTTTTTATGGAATAACTATTTAGTATATTAAAATGAAAAATATCTCAATTCAATGTGTTATGTCTCATCTTGTTATTGAGAGAGTATAGAAGCTTCAAATCATTCCACTTAAGAGATCAATTACCCCAAAGTTATCATGGACTCAATATAGATTTGCCGAGTCTTGGTGAGATGCTACTAACACACACACACAACCGTTCACACACGAGCTCTCATACGCAATTCGACGTACACTCAAGCAGTGTTGTCTGATTGACTCTATGCGAGTGGAAACAATGACAAGGTCATCGGACGTTCTCTTTCTCTCAGCCGGCTACTACATACACCTTCTTATTATAGACTTAGCTCTGTTGAATGAAAACAGAATAGAACAAAACGTAAAAGCAAAAACAATTTCCGCTCAGCTCAGCTCTCTCACTATACTATCTCTCTCACTATACCATCAGCTTATCTTCATACTATCTTTCATCCTCTCACCTTTCCTCTCCCTTCTGATGGAAAGGTAATATTCAAACCATAAAAGTTTTATTCATGAATGGGAACACAGACTACTCAGTACAGCTTTTTCATTATACTTTGCTGTGTTTTTGAATTCACAAACATGGAATGAAGCAAAGATTATAGTAAATTAGTAGTCTTGTGAGACAGGTTACTCACTACTTTCGGAAGAGAAAAGAGATTATACTCAAATCTCAAATTAACACAAAATAGAGGCAAATAAAAGGAAATCCAGTTTTATTAAGTCATTTATTTTTTATTTATAAATGAAATAACTTTATCAATTTCACTTCCAATTTATAAAAATTACAACAATTCACATAAAGTAACAGAAACACTTTATTTCTTGAGAAAAATATTAGAAGCTACTGTGCACTGGAACCTGGATAATCCAAACTTAGATCATTCTTATTCTTTGTATGATTTGTTAATAATAATAATAATAATAATAATAATAATAATAATAATAATAATAATAATAATAATAATAATAATAATAATAATAATAATAATAATAATAATAATAATAATAATTTTTTCATTTTTCATTTATTTTATTGACAACAAAAAAATACACAGGTACATACACAATTATAAAAATACAAATTTATCGATACAACAATATACAGTACAATATTTATTTTGTTGATAATTGAAATACTAATAATATATTTCCTGTGGTGGCATCCCAGAAGCTAAATTTAGCTTTTATTGGGTATGTATCACCTGACTTCTTTCTAATCTTTATCATATGGTGGACTACTGTGAATTTTTTTAATATTATACTACCATTTTCTTTTCACTATTACTTTTTTTTATAAATTGTAAATATATTTATATTCCTTTTAGACAAGAGTAAATATTCTATTGGTTTGTGATGTAATATTTTTATTTCTCTTGACATCTGCGTATGTGTTGAGGTTCTTGAGGTGGTTAGGATGTTGTTGAGGATGTTTGGTACAAAGTATTCTGGTACGGCCTTTCCCATTTCTGTATAAAATTCTGCTGTTCTGAAGTGTAGGTGTCTTGTGTTGTATCTATTTTCATTTGTCTGTCGGTATCGGTTTTCAAAATAGTATCTTAGTAGTATTATGTAATTGTATAAGTTTTGGAAGTTGAGTATTTGTAATATATTTGTATCTAGGTTCTGAAAGAGGTTGCTTCTTATCCTGTTAGTCAGTTGAATCACTGGATTTAGGATATAATTTGGGGCATGGCCATAAATGGTTATTCCATATCTTATCTGAGATTCAACTAGACTGAAGTACACTATACTTTTTGTTTTTATAGGTAGCAAATCTCTTAGTTGGAAGCATCGATGTGCTATATACCTTAATTTTTTTGCTAACATTTGGGAATGAGTGTACCATTTCATATTCGAATCAAAGTGTAAGCCTAGATATTTAACTGTGTCTGAGTGCTTGATTTTTTTGCAATTACATGGATTATTTGTTTGAAAACATTTGTAGTTGTGACTAATGATTCTATTATTTGGGTCGAGGATATTTATATTTAATTTTGGGTTACGAAATACTATTGTTTTGGTTTTTGCGCTGTTAATATGAATATAATTGTTGTGAAAATATTTTGTGATTGTATTCATGTCTGTCTGTATATTTTCGGTCACGATTGATAAGTCTTTATGTGTAAATAGAATTATGGTATCATCTGCATAATTATAGACATCTCCTTTAAAATCACAATTTTTCAGATCGCTTATATACAGATTGAAGAGCAATGGTGATAGTGGGGAACCTTGAATGACCCCGAATGATTGATATTTTGAGTACTATTACTGTTCCCTATTCGAACAATTGTTTCCTGTCTGTGAAATAGCTCTTAAATATCTCCAAATCCATCCCACATACTCCCATTATATTCAATTTCTTTATGAGTATTTCATGTTGGATAGTATCGAATGCTTTACTTAGGTCTAATAGTACTGCTAAGGTCAAGCTCCTTCTATCTATGTTCTTATTGATGGAATATGATACTTGCTCGAGTAGTTGGGTTGTGGATTTACCAGGGACAAAGCCGAATTGGTTTCTATTTATTAAGTTGTTCTGTATTGAGTGTTTCATTAGTTCATCATGGATAATGAATTCTAATATTTTCATTAATATTGAGATTGCACCTATTGGTCTGTAATTTTGAACATCTTTTGTCCATTTTTATAAATAGGTTTGAGTAGCGTTATTTTCATATTGGTTGGAATTTTCCTGTTTTTTTTATTGGGTTATATAGCTGAAGGAGGGTTGGTTGTAAAGTGTCAAAGTGACGTTTTATTGGTTTTTGTGTGATATTATCAATACCTGTAGAGGCTGTTGTATTTAGATTTTTTACTATACTTCGTAAATTATCCATCTCTATTGTTTTAACTATAGTGTGTGGTTCGTTTATCATGTCATATTCTTCGGTTCTAATTGTTGGTACATAGAGTTCATTGGTTGATATGTTTCTGTTCATTTCTTCTATTTTAGTTTTGAAGTGTTCATTAAAACTATTACATAATTCATTGAGATCTTCTTCGTTTTTGATTTTGAAATTTTCCCTTACTATTGACAAGATTGGTTTCTTTTTTACGTTGAGTATCTCATTTACAGCATTCCATGTCTTTTAGGGTCTCCAACATGATTGTTGATTTTGTTGTAGTAGTATTTACGCTTTTCTACGTATTTCGTTAGTGAGATTATTTCTGTGATATTTGTATTCATGTTTCAATTGATTATTATTTGGTTGTCTTTTAAGTCTGTTCCATAATATATCTTTCATTTTATGCTGTTTTTAATCCTTTCTGTGATCCATGGTTGGTTATTTTGTTTCTTTTTATTGCGGATTTTATTGTAGCTTTTACATATATGCTTTTAAATTTTTGAACTATTGACTCATAAATCTTTGTTGGATTGTTTGATGTTAGATGATCATCCCAGTTTGTAATTCTGATTAAATTTTCTACTCTCCTATCTGAAATGATCTCTATTGTTTCATCTACTGCTCCAGTATCTGTTTTGATATTATTAAGTTTGAAACCTACCATATAATGGTCTGCTATTTTCGTTCTAATAATCATTGTTTGTATTTGATTTGGGTTTATTCTGGTGTTTATATGGTCTATGCATGACGATGTTATGTGATCAGCATACAGTTCCTCTCTGGTTGTCTCTTTTATCCCTATTTGCAGGCCAGCTGTGTATAATGTATTTAGATAGTTTTGTGCTTGGGCGTGTATGTTTCCATCTAGGATATCAATATTAATATCACCCATAATTATTAGATTTTTGTTATTATTTACAAGTGCAGTTTGTAGCCAATTGTCTAATTGATTATTAAATTGGTAAATACTATTTGATGGTGGTCTATAGAATACTGCAATTAAGTAATTCTTATTGTTAATGGATAATTCAAATTGGAGTGATTCGCTAGCAGTGAATTCATAATTTATTATATTGATATTCAATTCTTTCTTATAGTAAATCAGTATGCCACCACCAGCTCTTTCTTCTCTACAATAACTTATGTGATTATAATTCGGGATACCATATGATTCTATCTCATTTTCTTTTAGATTAGTCTCAATCAGGATGTTCTCCTGGATGTTCGTTGATGTTCAGGATGTTCGTTGATGTTCTCCCCATGGTTGCCATTAATGTGTCCCAGTGTTTCTTTACGCTTCTAATGTTTATCATGATACATTCAAATGTGTTTTCTTCTGTTATTGTATTTTCAAAATCGTGAATACTATTGTACGTTTTAGTTTGTATTTGTTCTATGTCAAATAACTGATCCATATTTAATTATTGGAATAATGATGACTTTATATATTGATCTATTGAATTAATTATTTTGGGAATCTGGGATAAATTTAAGTTTTTTTTTATTGTTGTTGGGCTTTTGTGTGTTGTTGTGAGCCCATTTCATCCTTAGTTTTGATAATTATAACTTCTTCAAGTCAGTTCCTACGCCCTAGCGCCCACTGAGGCGGAGCGGCGACGGCGCGGCAGCACGCCAAACACAAACACATGAAACCAAACGAAACAGCGCACATCGAGGTGATGCGCACCGCTCCATCCAGCCACACACGCCCACATCCAGCGCGCCGCCACGCCACCGCCACCCACCACAGTGGGCGCCAGGGCTATTCTCGTAGGAGGTGGGGTTTGATAATTTTTTTTTTTCCAAGTCAGTGGATTATCCTTGAACATTTTGTATTATCTGTTGGCGAACCGCTACTGATAAGGGAGTTTTATCTCTACTGAGCATTATTTGTTACGTTTCTGTTAGTTCATATCATTACTTCTACCTGTCAACAACGGCCCGTTTATTTCTCCACTGTTTTGTTTATCCATCAAAGTTGTGTGCCTGATTTGCGGTTAAATTGATCTTTATTTAAATATATTTGATTCTAGCTATTCATAATTTTTTTTCATGTTATAATTTCGTGGTGAAGTGATAAAGCTTTGATGTTACTGCGGTTTAAATGTAAAGTTATCTTAGAGTATTGTACAGCCTAAAAATTAGTATCATTGTATTTTTCTGTTATCCAAAATATTTAAAATTATTCAGTCTTGATTTTTTACCGATAAAACAGTGCACACAACATGATTGGATTTTCCTTTTTTAATGGATTAAGAGATAAATAAAGAAAATAATAATTCAAGTTCACAATGATACCTCTTCCACACCTCCTACCTTAATTGTTCATTATGGATATTATGGATATTATTGTCTTTGTTCTATATGTGAGTATTCATTACGGTAGTCTATTGATTGATCACTAATGTATTTCCACTTGTTGTTTTGTGATATCGTCCTTTGATCGCACTTGAATTTTATTATCATCTGTCGTTTTCTTTATGAATATTTTTCCATCTCTGCTCCATATGTACCTGTATCCTTGTTGTATCGCCTCCTGTTTAATTTCCCAGAACAGTCTTTGAATTCCTTTGATTGATTTTCTGCCACGTAGATCCTTTTCTCCGTTGTTAATATCCAAGATATCTCTGTTTGTGATTTAACTTTCCTCTTTGCAGTATGATGTTTCGTTCCTTCTTGTTCTTCATTTTGACTATGATTTTGGTGTTGTCCGTTTTGTTGCCTTTCACTGATAGCCTGTAGATCGATTCTACATCTCTAGATGATACGTTTGGAGTGTTCAGTTTATTTGTGATTGCATCAAATATCTCATCAAGATTCTCATTTGGCAGCTTCTTGACGCCTAATATTTCAATGTTGTTTTCTAATGAATGGTATTCCAAATCAAGTACTCTCTTTTCTAGTGAATCGATTCTTTTCTGTTTCTCATCGTTGATCCTTTCCAGTTCATCCACTTTTTTCTTATACTGATTCATTTCCTCTGTGATACCTGAGATGCATTTTGTTAAATTTTCTATTTTGTTGTTTATCTCTGGCATCATATCCAGTCTGTTGTTGATTTGACTTAGAATACTTTGCATGTCCATAGTTTCATATGAAGAGACGGAATCACTCCTTGTTTTTGGTTTTGTTCTACATGATGGGCACCTCCAATCAGATTTTTTCTGCGTTGACATACTCCTATATGTTGATTCTTTAAGTCCCGAACACTCAAAATGCATAGGTTGACTACATCCATTACAAGTAACAATGTCCCCATCAGATGGTAAGTCTTCTTCACATCTTGAACACTTTCTCATATTGAAGTTTATATTTATTATTCCCTTGCTCACAACAAACGCACGTTAGCCCACCTGAGGATCTTAGCAGTTCATTAGTAGGGTTGTAGTTGCTTGAATGTTCCGATCTTCCCTACTTTTAGGTTATGCCGGTTTTCAGTTTCAACACGAGAATAAGCACAGTTCAGCCAGTTTTCTTTTCACTCACACTTTTTATTATGTAGAAGCTTCTTTGATAAATCACTTTTAACTCACTTTAATACTTTTATTTCTACAATATTATCGAAATTGTGATACTGAGGTGAAAAGACTGTGTACGTATCCAGTGCCACCGGAATAATAATAAAAATAATAATAATAATAAAGATGATAATTATTATTAATATAAACCTTTGATTCCAATGTAATATTAGTTTATAACAAATAATTACTCTATTATTTTTTATAATAGTGGAAGAATGTAGACGTTTGTTGAAGAAAAGCACCCTTATGATAAGGGGCAATTCCAGATGGCTTGATAGATGACGATGGACTCATTGAAATAGAAGTGTTTATATTAATTTAATAATATTTTTAAAATAATAATTCAGAATAATATTCAGCTAATGAAGTCAAGATGAAAAATAAGTCAAAAAAGAGAAAGAAAGAAATAAAGAAGACGATAGAAAAGAAAATCAAATTTTTCAAATTCAAATTTCATTTCCATTCAGCAGTAAATTACTCTATTACCCCATCAATGGGCAGACAATTACAACTAATTACAATTTGACAAAAAACAAAAGAAATATCAGAGCGCAGAATGCGACTTGTGCTGAAATATGATTTACATTGCCAAATTACAATTCGAAAAAAATATAAATAAAACCGGAAAAATACCTAGTAGATAGTAGATTGCTAATGGCCATGAATACTGTATAATATAATTTGCTTAATTATTATTATTATTATTATTATTATTATTATTATTATTATTATTATTATTATTATTATTATTATTATTATTATTCTTATTATTATCACTGAATTTCTTGCAGCAGGGGCAGGGATTAGAAAAAAGCTCTGAAGATATTCAAAACTTACATTGTCGTGATATTCATTAATTTATTATTATTGTTATTAATGATATTAATAATAAATGTATACAAATAATACTTGGTTTCCTCATTTTTTATCACTCATTTCATTCATTTTGTATGACTTGCAGCTTTTTGTTTTGCCTGTCTTGAGCTTCAATTATGAATTCAGGCTCTCTTACTCGCATACCTCGAACAATATTCTACTATCTATTATCTCTGGTAGCATACATTTATGATAAAACTGTAATAGTTTTGGTAAGATACTTTGCCAGAATGTTTTATCTCTATGAATTCTTTCTACAAATAACTCCTTTTTTCGTAAAAATTACTAAGTCACACCACTCTTTTTGACAAATATTTAGCTGCCCTTGCACTTGATAATAATATTTGTGACTTTTCTTTAGTCGCAAAACTGCGTCCTGAACTTTTCAGAACTACAGTATATCTAAAATCTTATTGATTTAACATTTGCTACATTATAGTTCTTGACTGAAATTTCTCATCATAGTATTATTTTAGTACTTTTTTAAAAAAAAAGTACTTAGGCCTATAAAAATCTAGTGATTATAGCTTATTTTTTCACTGGGTTATGAAATAATGTTTACCTTGATTTCTCCAAAAGTTTTTTGAAAATATCCTCACTCGAATCTTGCAACTCTTCGCAAGATGATAAATTCTTTTCTCTTTCTGCTTTCTTCTTTGCAAGAACTTTACGCATAGATTTAGCTCGTTTGGAGCGACTGGATTTTTCACCTCTTGGCATACTTAGAGCAGTTTTATAAACATATATATATATACACTGTACAATTAACACTATATATACACCGTAATAATTACGCCGTAATAATGTAAACACTATAACACTGTAAGTATAACACGTTTATCTTCTACATTATATTATTATAACAAATACCTAGTAAAAAAATCACAGCCAAAAGATCCAAAAAATCATTCACAAGCTCCAAAACTCCTCTTAAAAAAAACCTGTAGACGAAACTGGATTCAAGTCGAGTGACTTCCGCGATTCCACCCCCATTCCAGTGAGGGTGTGTATTTGTCTTTGTTATGATGAATGAGCTCTCCTATTCAAAACTACAGCGACGTGCATGTGACGAATCGCTGTGACCTTGTATCATTTCTGGAGGGGGCGAGAATGAAAATGAAAACCAACATGCCAACAGATAACAGAACGGTGTCAATATAAAGAAATTGCATAATTATCAATGGATATAAGCGGGGGCAGAGACAAGTGGATACTAATTCCAATTGTCTCTGGCGGGGGTGAGAGAGATTGATCTTTTATTCATTCTCCTTTATCAAAGAAACCTTTGGCAAATAACTACCTAAGCATCTACTACATTTACAAGAAAATTTGAGAGCAGGATGAAATAGTAGGTGTATGAAAGCATTCAAATATAGAGTAAAGAGAGAGAGAGAGAGAAAGTAGGAGAGAGAGAAAGATTAGATTATGTAGATAACAAAAATTATCTGCTTCGATTTTAGTTGACAAAAGTGTCAAGTATTTAGTAGTAATATTATTTTATAAATTTAAAAAATTATGAGTAATCATTTTTTATCGATATGAGTATTAGAAGCAATGCGATAATGTATGATTGTGATTATGTACATGAAATGGCGAATTATGAACATATAAATTTCCATTCTTGGACATCCTTTCCATCAAACAATTGACCGTCAGAGAGAGAGAGAGACAGAGCGAGAAGAGAGAGAGAGTATGTGTATGTGTGGAGAAAATAAAAAGAGGGAGTTATAAAATTAAATCGTAATACAGTAATACAAAATAATTAGTATTTATCTATGTATATAATTATATTATTTGTAAGTTTTAATTCAATAATATAATTAGTATTTATGTATTGTCACAACACATTTCGAATAGAGCCGGCTGAGGCCCGAAGATTGAAAGAGATAGATAATTGATAAGAAACTGATAACATTCACCTAAACATAATTCTTAATAAGACAAAAATAAGGCTTCATAAAATAATAGGAAAATCATAGGAAGACGTATTGTAAGTAGAATTTTTCCATTTCCTAGTTAGAAAACCCTAATGCTCTACGACTGTGTGGGAGCTATCCGGAGAAAAATTCCTTACCGTATCCAAGTTTTTTTTCATTACTTTGTACTACATTCAAGTTCATTGAGGCGTCCACATTCTATGAGAAAATAATTCATTGGGAACTTATCTTGGATATCTTAACTCTATCTAAGAGTATTAGATAGAGTTGAGACAGACTTCCTTCTTCCTTCATAGGCCTATAGGAGAAAAAAGTGATCAGAAGTACTGTATTAGAACTACAAACAATGCGTAAGCATTCTCTTACTACAACGCAAAGTAATTGAGAGATTAGAAGTATGGCAACGATGTAAGAATGCGAGCTGGCGCTGTTTGCTCCTAGGTTGCTGCACTGTACTGTCTATCAAACTCGACTCGAGTCACACATTTACCGTTTTAGTCTTGACTCCGAGAAATAGGCGAGTCAACGGATGTGACGGACAGCCTTAACTCTAAAAACTCTAATACAATATAACAAAATTATCTATTCATGAAATTTGTAGACAAATTGATGTTGTTGTTGTGGAATCTTTCCTTAATAGAAAACACTTTTTGAAATTTTCAAACTCTACTTTAATAAACACGAAAGTGTATTGTGTTTATTAAAGTGTTTTCTATTATTTATCAACATAATAGTAAAAACCGCTAATGATCTAATATCAACATAACATACAACAGACAAGTTGGTTTTTTTAAGACAAGTAGTTAACATTCATCAGTAAACAAAACTCCGCCATATTACCCTTAACGAACTGTTTCAGAAGTAACAGGCCAAAATTGGGCAGTTAATTTTTTAACAGACCGTTAGTCTTCCATCTGTTTCGGCGTGTGGTGAAATCAAATTTTGTCACCAGTCAGTGTGCATTGCCCTATTTGTTTGTATAGAGTAGATTATCATATGTTCCAACCTGCCCCCAGTAGCCTGAACATCTACTAGAATCGTAAAACCAAGCCATTAAGGACCAGCTGATAGTTAATGAAATGTAGTTACGAACATAACCTTATATATTATCTTCTTGGGAGAAGCAGAAAGAAAAATCTACCAAAAATGTTGTATTTTACCGTAAATATTAATCATATTCTCACAACAGTTTTGATTTGTACCGCAAAAGATACCATAAACTTTCAAAACTCTTCATGAAAATTGAATTCAACATAAAGGCTCTGAATTCAAATGCAGCGCCAAAATTCATTCCAATTGAATTCGGCCAATGAGATCGAGACACCGCTCCCTTACCTAAATATTGCAATAACTAATAGTTAATGAAACGAATCGTTAGCATGGTTTGGTGAAATCCGGCCTCAATGCAGTTTTAGTTAATCTGCGATTACTAACTCAGCTGATTTGAGATTAAACTTGACGAGTCTTTGTGCAACTGTGGTTGGAATAAAACAAATGGCAGAAGTTATCAAATACTTTAATCTACATCCTGTGTTGTCTTCAAGGAATAATGACTAGCCACAATATTTCCAAGACTTGACCGACAAAAGGTGGAAATGCAATCATTTTTAACGGTTGCTAGGCAACCATAATAACCACAGTGAGGGTGTAGTGTGACCAAAGCCAGGAAAGCCTACTGTTATCATCGATCAGTTGAGACGTGACATTGTAACGACTTCTTCCTTTTTACCTTTCCCTTCCTTCCTTCTTAACTTTCCTTTCCTTTCTTCTCAGCTTTCCTTTTCTTTCCTTTCTTCTACACTTTTCTTGCTTCTCCTTCCTTCTTAACTATCCTTTCCTTCCTTCTTAACTTTCCTTTCCTTTTTCCTCCTTCTCACCCACTTTCTTGAACTCAACTTTTCCCATCAAAAGTCCATCATCACTTTCAAAGTGCCGTGAATTTTCAGAGGTGATACTTTATTCCGCTCCCAACACGGGGTCAATGTTTTAGGAATACAAAGCTCTTGAAAACTTTTAAGGACCATTGACTAGATTCATACGAAGCTCACAGCATCACCTCCAGTTTTGTTCAAAACGAAACGTAAGTTTTGGGAGAGAAATGAAATAATTTATTAGAAATATGTACTGATAACTGAAAAATAATAAGTCAGTTTTTATGATTCATTAGAAGAACAAAAACAATATTCGAAAAATTTTGTATGAAATTCATGAATGTAAAATGCTAAAAATTGCCCTGCATGAAAATATAGTTTAATAGATTAGATATAATTTATATTGATATTGGTTTTCTACGAAATGGCCACAAGAGCAAAGAACTTCGAGTATACCATAAAAATTACATGAAATTGTAGTATTAGGCTACATAATTATTCAAAGTTCCACTTTATTTCATGCAAAAGTCACCCCTACCGATGATACTCCAAACAAACATTTTCTGATTAAGTTCTTCTAAATCTTGTAAACTGATAAATAAAAAGCTGAGGTTGATAAGGGGGCACTGTAATAAGCTTTAAAATTAAACCAAAATTCATTCTAATCGAAACTTTTTTAAGCCACGGAACCGCGGTTCAGTGCTGTTAACAATAAAGTTGTGGAATTGACAATATCATAGTTCACAAATCTTGTAAACTGATAAATAAAAGGCTGAGGTTGATAAGGGAGCACTGTAATAATATGCTCCAAAATTAAACCAAAATTTATTCTGATCGAAACTTATTCAAGCCACGAAACCGCGGTTCAGTGCTGTTAACAATAAACTAGTGAAATTGACAATATCATAATATAGTGCTTTATTTCATTTTAGCTCATTTTGATCGTATATTGTTCTATTCCTGATCGTAGCCTATATTGTTCTATTCCTGATCGTGTATAGTGCTATTCTTGCATACAGAGGTCGAATTACTGACACCAACAAATGCTGAAATAGCAACGTAATGGACGCGTTACATCACCAATATCCCACCAGAAACACAGTTACAGGTCAGTAATTGATAAAATTGATCAAATCCAAGCTGGGAAACGTGGAAGACATGTGAACAATAGCCGCGACTGTCACATGCAGTCCGCAAAATAATGCCAAGACTGCAAATGAACACTGGCCTTAGGCCTTGCTATAGCAAAGCACCCCTGGTGCGCTCTTCTGATTGTCTTTTTTCCAACAGTCACACAACTCTAAAAACAGACTCAACAACCCCCACTCAATACAAGTGATGTCATCCCCCTGTTTAGAAATAATAATTATTGGTATTGATTTGGTCAGTTCAACTCTTGTCTCTTAATGAATACCAATACGTGTTATGTAATGGAGATTAGGTAACAGATTAATTATCTCTAGATATAACACATAATAGGTTATGAATTTCTGCATAGATTCCGGATTGCGATAGTGTTATAAATTCAAGTTATCATTCTATAGGGAACAAGACTTTAGCGTAGTTTGTGATTGGGTAGTCTCAGTAGGTGGGGGAAAGCAAGTATTGGTTACCTTTGTCACAGACTAGGTTTACTCTACTCTAATCTACTCTAATCCACTGTACTTTACTCTACTCTGGAGGTGATACTATAGGTATTTATCTTGAGGTTTTGCCCCTGTTCAAGCATGGATAATAGTAACAAAACAGGACTTTATCTACGACCGTGTTATAACGCAATCATTACAGTTTCATAATATTGAAATCGAAACAGTTGCTTTTTCGAAATGGAATTTGAAACTTGTATCGTAATGACGACTTTATGAAACGGATGCTATATGATGAAACGGTCCTAGTTCAATCTGTTCCAGTTTAAAAACACTGGGACGGAACAAAACACAATAATTAGTCCTTAATTATATCATTAAGGACTAATTGACTTAAAACTTTTGATTGCAAATGTTATCTTGTAACATTGTATTCTAATTAATTAAGGAGATTAGAATAGTTGTTGCTCATGCGTGTGTGCTTCTAGCAGCTTCCTAACCTATAAGGTGAACATCGAAATAGAACAATGGTCGTTCGAATCACAGTTAGTTTAGATTGTTTAATTGTTTTTTGTTGGTCCTAGATAAAATGGTGTATGCAATGATTGTATTTTGACCTTTAAACGACTCTTGATATACCATTAAATAACTCGCGGCATTGCCGCTCGTATTTTAACCTCGTTATCTCACTCGTCGTGTAAAGGCTCTCATTGGAAAACCATTGCATAAACTACTTATGATGTTGTTATTCATTATGTGATGGCTGAATAGTATTTTCAGGATTATATTAATCAAATTACTGGTTAAGAACGTTCAAGAATACCACTTTTATACTTTGGCTTACATTGCTTGTCATATTAGTCAAGTTGTATTCAAGTCGGTGTACATTAACACACTATTAAGAATTGTTTGTTTCATTTCATTGATCAATCGCTTGGAATAAATGTTACAACATGGAGTTGTCAGTTTTGGAGGTAACACGTAGAAGTAACCGGGATCTCTCACGCATTAGTAGACTCGGGCTTTCTTTCCAGCCACGTCTCACGGCACCAAATTCCCTGTGAAAAGCTTTGGACGAAAGAGAAATAATGCTCTCCTGTGTGTGTGTGTGTAGGTGATGTGGTGGAGGGGGGGAGGCTGCACTGAATGGGATAAAAGGAAAGGAGCCTAAAGAGAAAAGGAAATAAGGGGGAAACGATACGGGGATTTGTAGGGCTGAAAGAGGCTACCACACACTTCTTAGCTTTTTTCTAAAAAGCTGCGTGTTCGCTATTGTGCCGTGCCCACAAGGAAAGTAATTTCCTTCTTTTATTTGGTCAAACTACTTTTTTCCCGTATCACTGTTACTTGAGGTGGGAGAGTGTGGGAGAAATTTCGAATTCAAATCTAACAGTCGTCATCTCTCATCATCACCCTCGCACAAGCCTAGAGCTCATGTGGGCATCATCACTCCAAGATGAAAAAAGTTTTTGTTCTACGTTGTGAATTTTTCTTATGTAACGGAAAGGATATAGCAGTATTTATTTAAGAGCGATTGCATATTCAATGCAATATTTTATTATCTACATTACAGCGAGCACGTCATATACATACAAGTATAAATAGCTAAATTTGTATTATAAGATCACTAGTACAGATTTATAAAATACAGAGAGAATAGAAGTAAATATCTATTCTTCTCTCATACTCTCTGATTATAGCCTACATGACTTGTAATTAACCCATTAACGGGAGCCTAAGGTCGATTTGGAATGTAGCCGAGTGAAGGCTAATTGAATTGGCAAAATTATAAGGAGATTATTGTTCAGTGACTTGCATCGAATTCTCAATTATAGTAGCCTACCCATACCCAAAACACTGAATTACAATATTATTTAATTCTCTAATTTAATATTTGTATGGCTGGATCATTTGGCAAAGGCAACTGGACTGACAGTGAATTACCTCATTACAGCTTTACACAATATTCGACGTGTGTTAGAATTATTTAGTGGCGAAGCGTGGTATACTTATTTGGTCATCGCCACGGTCAATAAGTATACCACGCTTCGCCACGGGAATTATTCATCCACTTTGATGCAGTCATGTTAATATTGAACCGTAGATAAACTTTCATACACTTTGATGATTATTGCCGTATTTCCACAATCCAATTTTGATAATTGAATAAGTTAGAAGTATTTATTTGATATCGATTGAATATTCAATGCAATATTTTATTACTATTTCAGTTAGATTGCCGTATTTCCACAATCTAATTATGATAATTGATTAAGTTAGAAGCATTAATTTGATATCGATTTTATTATTTTATGCAATTTTATTACTATTTTAGTCAGATTGCCGTATTTACACAATCTAATTATGACAATTGAATAAGTTATGAGTACTTATTCAATATCTATTGAATATTCAATGCAATATTTTACTACTATTTCAGTCATACTTTATATCAATAAGGCTAGGCGTACACCGGTTAGTCAAGACAAGACAAGACGAGATTAGTCACGTTTAGTTACAGTACTTCACATAGTTGCTTATGAAGCAACACACACCGATTAGTCATTGCATCGGTGTGTGCTGCTTCATAAGCAGCTATGTGAATTACTGTGACTAAACGTGACTAATTTCGTCTTGTCTTGTCTTGACTAACCGGTGAACGCCTAGCATGAGAATAATTTTGATAGATTGCTCCAATTGACATTCTCACTATTGATAACGTGTGCAAATTTATAAAAGTAGCATTTATCCATGAGCAATAATTGAATTAGTAATTTAGCAATCCAACTTCGGTATTCCTCTCATGTTTATCATCAATTTTATTATATTATTGAATAATATATTAAAAATATGATTTTATATTCCTCTCATACATTTCGTCACGCTACGTTCAATTCCTGTTATTGGCTAAGATAGAACACGCCTACTAATTATGTGAGGAGCATTATGTCTTTGTATTTTGACATTCAAACAGCAATTTGTTTCATACAACTTTTTTTGTATAATGAACCGATGTTTACATTTCAGATTCCTAACAATCCATTTACCTTATCTCCTGTATTTATCTCAAACAATAACAGTGATGACCTCCATGATCTCACACCTTTGATGATGAGATACAAATACTAAACTAATTTAAAGCTCGCTTAGTTTTCAAAAAACGAATCTCAATCTGAGAAAATAGTATTGTTTGGGAAGTATTGTTATTCCCAACGAGATTCAGATAGTAAGAAATTCCAGATTGTTATGAGATTCAGATTGTTTTGAAAATTTAATGAAAATTTTCGCTCACACTGAAAGAACAAGCGATTAATTTTGGGTTTTGTTTTGTATCTTTTTGAAGGTTTGTGATCATGGCGGGCAGAAACAACGACGTGGTGAAAGGCCGCTCGCTGATTGGTCCACAGCCAGACTCCACGACGACGCATCTTTGCAACAGGACCTAGTGCTGCCATCTACCGTGAGCAACCAGCACCATGGCGATCCCCTCCACAAACCCCCTCTCCGCCTGCTGGGACTACGTGGGAGTCCTGACAGTGCCCGTCATCAACCTGGAACTGAAAGAGGTCAAGGACATAGTATGGGAGAAGCTGCAGGAGCCCAAGTCGCAGCGAAAACTAGTGCTAGTGATAGTTTCCATAGCTCTACTACTGGACAACATGCTCTACATGGTGATAGTGCCCATAATCCCCGATTATCTGCGTTACATTGGTGCCTGGGGCGAGGAAGAAGCCCGCTTAGCTCACAACCGCAGTTTAGATGGAAAGCCACGGCACCATGCACATCATGGTCAGGACTCAGCCACCGGTATACTGTTCGCATCAAAAGCTATTGTGCAGCTAATGGTGAACCCATTTTCTGGGGCGCTAATTGATAGGATAGGCTATGACATACCTATGATGATTGGATTAATAATCATGTTCCTCTCCACGGCTGTATTCGCGTGTGGCCGAAGTTATGGAGTGCTATTTTTTGCAAGAAGTCTGCAAGGCGTGGGATCTGCTTTTGCAGATACAGCAGGTCTTGCCATGATCGCCGATCGGTTCACTGAGGAAAACGAACGCTCAAAAGCGCTGGGTATAGCTCTGGCTTTCATCAGCTTTGGATGTTTGGTAGCTCCACCGTTTGGCGGCGCACTCTATCAGTTTGCTGGTAAAGAAATGCCATTCCTAATCCTTGCCTTTGTGTCACTGGCCGATGGTTTTATGCTACTCATAGTTATGAAACCTTTCAAACAACAGTTGAAAGAGGCCAGAGAGTACGATGCATCAAGACAAGCTGGTGTGCCAATCTGGCAGCTGTTCATGGATCCGTACATTGCAGTATGCTCTGGAGCACTAATGATGTCCAATGTGGCTCTTGCTTTCCTGGAACCAACAATATCCTTGTGGATGGAAGACAACCTCACCACTGAGAACTGGAAAATTGGAATGATTTGGTTGCCAGCTTTCTTTCCTCATGTTTTTGGAGTGATTTTAACAGTGAAAATGGCCAGGCAATACCCCCAATACCAATGGCTGATGGCTGCTGGCGGCCTAGCATTGGAAGGGTTGTGCTGTTTCATAATACCTTTCTCCTCATCCTACAAAGTCCTCATGATACCCATTTGTGGTATATGTTTTGGAATAGCTCTGATTGATACAGCTCTACTGCCCACTCTGGGTTATTTAGTTGATGTAAGACACGTGTCAGTTTACGGAAGTATCTATGCTATAGCTGACATATCCTACTCCCTGGCTTATGCTGTGGGACCCATAATCGCGGGAGGAGTGGTAGAGGCTATAGGATTTACAGCGTTAAACTTTGGAATTGCCTTTTCAAACCTACTCTATGCTCCAGTTTTGTATTATCTGAGGAACATCTATGATTTCAAACCGTTTGAAAATGAAGCGAACATATTGATGTCTGATCCACCCGACAAACAATACCAAACCTACACAATGCATGACCAGCAACCTGTGCAGGGTGACTTCAAAAATCATCTGGAATACACCAAACAAGATAATGGGTATTCAATGCAAGATGGCGGGGGTATGGAGGAGACTAGTTTGGACCGACATGGCGGTGATGATTACCAGTACAACAACAGCTATCGGCAGCCGGATCAGCAGCCGTACAGGCAGCAGGGCTACCAACAACAAGATTATCAGCAACAGCCGAATGTTCCAAGGCAGCCTGATTTCCAAGCCCCCGCCCGGCCCCCTCCACCAGGTGTGCAGGGGGAGAGCACACCAACAAATCCGTTCAGAAGGAACGAAACCGCAGAAAGACAGCAGGCCGATAAGAATCCTTTCAGACAGAATGTCCCCTATTAAATCATTTACAAAATATTTTTCAAGTTTAAGTTTGTTACAAGTGAATTACTATTGAAACTTCAAGGGAAAATTAACATGTGAAAATTGCACACGTTTGCTTCAAGACTAGAATGATTATCTAAAAGAAATAACCTTCATAAATTTTTCTTACACACTCTGATTTATCTTCATTGGAAAAATGTGCTGCTAACAAAATAGAGACTTTAACATTATTATGTATGAAAATTTTCAAGATGAAAATGATGATGATTGACACTCGTATCTTTTGATTAGAAAGTGAGGGACTTGATGATAATAATAATTGCATAGAGATTGGAATAATATGCTTCAATTTAACCCTAATGTACAGTTTGTTTTGGAATCTGTATTCAAAATAACTACAATACATAAAAAAAATATTACAAGATAATGGCAGATCAGGCAAATGGATACAATATTCTGGAACTTAATTCTGGAATTCTGGAATTAATTATTGAAGGTCAATGTTATTGAACAGTGTTCCAAATTTCAGCCAAAGGTAAAGGATTTTGAATACAAATATAATTGTCTTGAAATTAAATGTGTTAACCGATCATCAAAATGTATTGAAACAATTATTGTGTATAGTGTAATTAAAATTTATTATGTTAATAATCAATTGAATGATTGTTAGATGGTTATTTGTTATGAATTTGAAATATCTTTATTCTGAATAGAAAATTGACTTTTATTGTGATTTCTGTTTAAAAAAATGGTTGAAATGTAACTATTCAACATTATAAATATTATATAAATATGTATCATGTGTAAAATTGTATTAACAATGTAAATTGAAGATGTAATTTGAATTTCGATTGTAAAAATGTAATATTCTTATAATAGGATTCGGCTCATAATCTTCTAGCAATTATCTATACATATCATTGATTAGTTTTAAGGGTTTGAATGAAGAAAAGGGTTGAATGTATTTTGGATGGATGAAAAAGAGATTTTACTTATTATAGGATTAGAAGACTAACTCAGTAGCCTATGCTAAATTATTATTATTTTATTTCAATTCAATTTGAGTCAACAACTATTAGTTATCCAGTAAATTATAAGGAATTACATTGATACCAAAACACATTTTGAATCATATTCCTATTCTAATATGAATGATAAGTTTCAATAATAAATTAGTTTCATTCAAAATTTTCAGCTTAACAATATTCTAAATTTAATATTGAAATGAACTTAATTATTTCTGCATAGCTGTAAAACTGATGAGTTGAAATTTTTAACAATTTCTTCCATTCTATGAAAATATTCATTGAAATTAACCAGGAATGTAAGAAAATATTGTAACTAATTACATTTTCATCCATTTACATATTCATTTCTCATATTGTAGATAAGAATTTGGTGTTTCGAGAATTTATGTGAGAGACAAATCTTTATACATTTTTTTCATATTAAGAGATACTTCACAATATTTAAAATTGACGATAATAAGGTGGTTTAAGCTAATAATATCAACTATTGAGCACCCTCTCCCTCAATTAGCAAGAGTATTGATTCATAGGCCTATTATTTGAGACTAACTTTTCTATGAATTGTTCAAATAAAATATGAATCGAACATGGTTACTAACAAGTTGCATGCAAAGCTGCAGTTTCATAATAATATTTTAGAACAGCTAAATAATAATATTTTAGAATTTATTTGAAACAGCTTTGAACTTATTGTCCATTGCAAGACTGTCTCGGAGACAGTTGGGAGGAATAATGATCATGGAAGATAAATTGAACTAAATTTTTAGATTGGAAGCAATAATCTACGGGCAGAGATTTTGAAAGCACATAGCTCAAATAACAATTACAATTGAAATTGGCATTGGTATTAACAAAGTAAAATCAAATAATATTTTCAATCATCTTGAATGCGCACAAGACATACGCACATTACTTGTAAAATTTTTTAATTAAATTTCTTTCTTTTAATTAGATTTAACAAAACAGCAGAGTAAAAAGTATTGATTATTCTAAATTTTTCGGATTATCATTTCCATCATTTAATCTCTCTAAACACAAAATTCTCATCTACAAACATGAGTATTGTCGAAATGATTTTTTCCCAGTTTCCCTTATTAATGTTTAAGTTTTTTAACATTTTCATTTTTAATGATAAGATTAGAATTAAGGCCTGCTTATCAAAGCAGAACAACCAAGTGAACAAATACATATCATTACTTGAAGCCTGTACTAGTTAAGTAAAGTAGAATACTAGTCTGAAATTTAGGTGTAACTAGAATAATAACAATATTCCTTAATGTGTATAATTTAAGTGAATTATTGTCAAAGCAAATGTATAGGATAAAAACTAATTGAAGGATTTATAGCCTTCTGGATGTGATCGTATAGAGGGTGCAATCTCCAGTAAAATTTGAATGGATTTATAATAAATATTTATAGAAATTTGAATACAATATTATATTTCTGGAACAATTCATTATTTTTCATTAATTTTTTTTGCGATAGGAATATTGTTATCTCTGCGAAGACTTTTTTGCAGACTGTAAGACCCTTCCGTAATAGATAATTCTTGAAAAGGGGAAGTTTTTCATGTACTGATACTATAGTATTGAAACAATTATTGAAAAACAATGCAGTATAATCGCTCAGTATATACTATACTGTTATAATAGGATATTATATCATAGTTCAGTATTCATATTATTGTAGCATATTTCACTTTAAACCTCACTGTCACGTGAAAACATAAAATCTCCAATGTTATGTTGATGATAGATAGCATCCCTAATACAATGCTCTACTGTTTAGTTTACTCCATACAAATTTATACTGGAAAAACACCATAGACATACGATCATGTTAAAGAACTAAAGAATACAAGCCATATCATTAGAAGTAGTCTAATCTTACTGTGAAAGCATTTTTGATGGACGTTAGTCATGAAAATATTTTTATAAACTATTTGAATGTTAGAGTAGTTTTTTGGATCAATATTCTCCCAGACTCCAGCTCATTCATACTGTTTTAATTAATTTTCACCTTTTTTTTACTAATTTGCTTATAATGTTCCAAGATATTACCCCTTCTATATAAGAACAATACAAGTTTTTCCACTTAGAATCTACATGAATTTCATCATGAAAATATGAAGATAAATATTGTACTACATTGCATTAGCTTCATTGTAGTAACTAAGTAACAAAATAAGTGGCAAAAATTTGTATAATTCTTCAACACTATCACCCTATGTGTCCTTTAAACTTTCTCCTTTCTCTTTCAAACTAAACATAACTGATTTTCTAAATTTCTTTTAAAATTGCCTATTTTGATGGTTAAATCGGTGTTTTAGACTAGTAAAATTCGATGTGCACTATTCTCGAGAAGAGCTGTCAACAGCGATGTTGCCAGCTCTGCTGTATGTCCTATCACTCTTCCCTCCAGAACAGATGATGATGAAATACGGTTTTTAGCTGCCGAAACTCAACTGCTAAACGCAGTACACTTACTCTTCAATTTCTTACTGTATAATCGAAACTGTGTATAATTGGCATTGCTTGTTGTTGGTGTTATATATGTAGATAAACGGCTCTTCGAAGCGAGTTTCAGCAATAATATATAAATATAGACATATTTTGATTGTTATTTGAATTTTATACATAGTGAATGAAGAGAATGCACGTGGTAGGGTAGTAAATATAATTCTCATGTATGTTTATATTGATAGAAATTTGAAGTTATGAATGAGTAAATAAATTCAGTAATTTTTATTCCAATAGTTGTATAATTATTATATGTAGAAGAGGAGATATAGTGGCCGGGCATTGTGTAATAGATAATGTAATTCTATCAATTCAACTAAGAATCCATCGTTGTCTTCAATCAGAACTTATACCTCACCTCATTCAACATTTGTGGCTTATTTAAATTAATTTCAGTTGAAAGGTTTGAGAATTTGAAAACAAGTTATGAGAGATGTTTTCTCTAGTAATAATGATATAGATTAGGATATTTTATCTCAAATTTAATAGTGATATAATGTTAATGGGGAATTGAACCAGTCTATTTATGGATCTTCAAAGTATTCTTATCAATTAATTAATTTATGTGGGTGTATGTGGAAATGATATTTCTCAAACTTTTGAGAATTATAGAAATAACGTCACTCTTATGAAAATCATAATCTGTTCACGGGAAAAAGAAACTCTTTAAAACATTATGGTTTGTAGTGAAAAACGATGTTCAATTTAGATATGGAATGCTCCTACCAGTTCACAGTGAGTCCAATGCGACACAACGCTTGCAAAACATCGTAATTCGTCTGATGTGTTGTGGTCATTACTGTGAATAGGTCTTGACTCTCACACTAACATTGTTATCATAAGTCTCTACTTTCCTTGAATACAATTATTGAAACGAATTTCTCCTCTTCAATTCAGTAGCTAGTGATTAATTCTGAGTATATACCCATTCAATTATGGTTTCAATCTTACATTCATATTATTGCTAAAAGTGTTCTTGTTTCTGATAAAATGCTATCTTCAATGTTATAAGTAATCAAATGTTGTTGTCAGTGCCTATAATACTCAAACTTTTTGTAGTAGCATTGTAGAAAAACTATAATATTCTCGATTATGAAAAGAATGAATCAATGGTTATTGAAAAAATGACTACTAATCTAATTTTCACGCCTTGGTTTATTAAGATAAATAGATTTTCCTTCTTATTCGATTCACTCCTCCATATCTGTATGAATAGGAATATTCATTACTTTCAGAGTAAATCTGATAAAGGACGAATGTGTTTGAATATCATTTGAATTATCGAACTATAATCTAGTAGGCCTACTAATTTTCAATGTTTAGAACAGTACACCTCTTTAGAATTTGTGGGGATTAACTTAATCATTGTTGGATACATTTATTTGGAGTGAATGATTGTGAATGTGAGTAATAGATGTATTAAAATGAATCTAAAATACTTGGTCATCTATCATGATCAACTCCTGTCTTTCCATTGAAATCATGAGGGTCATTGAACTCGATTAAGTCATCATGAAAACTATTCTTTGTGTGGAACTCTCGGTTTTTCTCGGTCATGGGTTCAATTCCCAATCGGTCTGACATTTTTCTGTATCATTCTCCTTCTTATAGAGACACACAACTCATAAATCTGATTGACATCATAAAATTATTGATTTATCTGATGCATCCAAACTCAATTTCTCAAGTCTTACTCATTTCTTCAGGCACCATATTCACTCCCACTTTCCGATAATAATCTTCTAATGAGTGATTATTATAACCAAAAAAAGCAATAATAATTAGGTAAACAATTATAACAATTTAATTCTATTATTATTCTGTAAAAATACGATATTTATAAATGTCTCAAAGCGAGTTTTAATTGGCATTAAAAAATTCTTTCAAATTCCTTATTCCACTCCCGCATGACTAAAATCAATTAATTTTTATAAATATAACAAAAATATCGAATATTTGAAATAACCTCGAATGATATCAATATAAACAAAAATAATAATGGAGTTTTTTTATAATTTTATACATCACATTGAATATCATTAATGTATCATAATATTATTGGAAATGGTATTGTATAAATGTGTTGTAAGTTGTATTATATAAATAAATATATAATCGCAGTAAATATATGGATAATTGTTACAAATTTATGTTATTTATTCAACTTTTTTCATTTATTGGCGTGGAAGATACTGTAGTTAAGAGTACCGTGTAAGTCACAAATTTCCCAAAACTCGATTCACTTGAAAAAACTTGTGATGTACCGTATGTAATAATAATAAATTATCATGTTCGATATTAAAATATCAAAACATTAGATAACTCACTAGTATATTATGTAAATTAATA
The DNA here is from genome assembly GCA_017141395.1 of Laodelphax striatellus. Lineage (NCBI taxonomy): Eukaryota > Metazoa > Arthropoda > Insecta > Hemiptera > Delphacidae > Laodelphax > Laodelphax striatellus. Next base: position 805,920 of record CM029530.1, read on the forward strand.
TCGGCTTATAAATAGTTATACAATGTAATTTATTATGGATATATTCGATCAATACTGGAAATTGAGTGTATGTACTATCAATAATTAATGTAAATACAAGTAGCTTGATTTATTAATTATTATGTATGATTGTATGTCAAGATAGATTTAGAATGTATCACAGTAAATGTATCATATTACGTTAGTGAGGCGTCTCAACTGTATTCAAGTGATTCGAAAAATATGAATTATGTTGTATGTTAAGTAACTTAATTCGATGTTAATGTTATCAAATTGACAAATTATCAAATGTTATAACTGGACTTGTTTTTGGTATTTCCGTACCACGTCATCTTGTAATGAATGTTCATAATAGTTTATTAATTGATCAAAATTAATGAAATTATCACTGGTTCATTATTAGTGGGATAGTTCAATTGGAATAATTACCGAAATTTTAGAAGATGTTCAGTAAGATTCTTCTACCTTTGTTGAAACTCATCTTTTGATTGTTTGGTTTTCGAAAATGCTAATATTATCAAACGCTATTATTGTTGTATTTGGTGAATTATCTGTTTCCAGTTACCTTTTTATCCTAACTATTATTATTGTAAAATAATATGATACTGTATCAGCAAATTATGATACTGTATCATGATTCCCGTTGCAGCTTATCGTTTTGCTCCCTGTTTCATGCATTGATGATACTGTATTCAAAATGTTATAACTGTTAAATTTCTTCCTGAATAGGAGCGATTGAACTGTAATATTACTATATAGTGGAAAGTTATCCATTGTTATTTTAGAATGTGCAATAGTTGTTTGACAGTATATATAATCATTGCTTGTGATGAGTATTATCTGTCTAGTAATGAATGATAGTGATTCACATGAATATTTATGTAAATAAAATGGAAATTAGTTGTTGAAAAAGTTGTTGTATTTTTTTTAGATAGGCTATAGATCACCAATTTCTTCAGGAAAATGGAAAAATCAAGGACACCCTAGCACTTCTAATTCAATTCTTCAATTTTCAATTAAATTCTTCTAATTCAGAGGAAAAATGCGTTTGTAAACGAACAATTTATAACCAAATTCGAATCAACTGAATAATCTTGAATTGAACATGGTATGAATCTTAAGACACGTACACGCTAGACAGTCACTGTTATAATGCAATACAGCCTACTAGGATATAAAGCTTATCAAACCATGAGTGTGAGGATTCCTTACAAGTCAAGGTCACCGTTCAGTTCAAGGTTATTATTGAATTTGATGATGATTTGATTGTCTACAAACCATCAAAATGATATAATTTCAGGGTATGACAAAATTTAAAAAAAATTTCACCTTTTAGCCCCTGCGCCCACTAAGCAACTGCTTTCTGATTTCAGTCAGCAACCCAGCGTTGCCAGATGACTTTGGCTGATAGGTTAGATTACCCGATAACCCGAAAAACAGCCAAATGTCATTTGGCAACATTGGGTTGCTGACTGAAATCAGATAGCAGTTGCGAATTGGGCGCAGGGGCTTAAAGTTCAAGTACCGGTATCTGTGAATTTCTGAATTTAGATACATCTTTCAGAGCATTATTATTGTACTGTAATGGATGAATTACCTACAGAGTGCAATTTTGACGAAGGTAGTAGCCTAAAGAGTCTGGAGAGACGATTTCTTAGCTGAGAGTGGCTCAATGTACTCCCACTTATTAGAGAAGGCGTACTGTACTGTATCGACAAGTATTATTTTTCAAATCCCTCTGGAATTGGAACAGTTCCTAACAATTGGATAATCAATAATGAATTAACAATAATTGAATAATCAAGAATCAATTAACAATTGAATGATCGGTAGTCTACGAGAGCTACAGTGATATTCATTTAATTTGACGCTTGGCATTAGATAGATAGATAAAGAGATATTATTTAGTCACAAATGAATGGTGCTATACAGAAGATGTCCGGTGGTCTAGTGGTTAGGGCACTTGTCCGGCAAACAAGAGGTGCTGGGTTCGATTCCCGCCCGGTCTTAAGTTTTTTGTGCAGCAGCATTCATCGAATACCCTTACTAGATATTATTTCTTTGACATCACACTCTACAACATCATCAGCAACGTCAAGAAATAATAATTATCTCTCTATCTATCTATCTGATGCCAAGCGTCAAATTAAATGAGTCTTATTCTACCCTTGTTCAGAATAAGCTACAATCAATCACTTACAACATGTCTTCATACATGGCGACATAATTATGACACTAACTCACAATATTTGCCAGCAGGCTAATAAGATGAACAACTCAATCGATGTGGCAGGCCGTTAATGAATTAGCGAAGCTCTGTAGAGATACCGTAGCGACGGAGGGAGGGTGAGCCCAATGTAATCATGCCTTGTTCCTTAATTATTGAGTTGGTTGGTATTCGAAGGGGGTTGCCGGTACCAGACAGCAATTTTCATCCCCTAGAATGACTCACTAGACCCTGGAAATTCGTGCCCACCCCTCATCGGAAAACATTCGGTCACCCCGCAATCACTAAATTAGCAAGGCATGAGATGCCGTTACATTGGCTAATGATCATTAAGGCTAGGCGTACACCGGTTAGTCAAGACAAGACAAGACGAGATTAGTCACGTTTAGTCACAGTAATTGTTGCTTATGAAGCAGCACACACCTATGCAATAATTACTAATCGGTGTGTGTTGCTTCATAAGCACCTATGTGAAGTACTGTGACTAAACGTGACTAATCTCGTCTTGTCTTGTCTTGACTAACCGGTGTACGCCTAGCCTAACAGGAGACAAGGTTGGAAAATTGTTCATTGCAGAATGAAAGATGGTTGTGGAATTGTATGTTTGAAATGTCTAGATTCAATACACAAAATATGTATTTAATAGTTTACTATGATATAAAGGTTTGATCGAAACGAACGACTTATCACATAGTAGCGCCTAAACTGTAGTAAACTGAGGTCTGTTCCATAGAAATCCAGAGCTCCTCTTTTACATGAGAAGGGCGAGAATGAATGTATCTAAAATGTTTTTTAGATACATAATTTTACATGAGAGTAAAATAATACTTTAGATGAGAATTCGCCTTTTCCTGAAATACTGGGCTTCTAAGTTTAACATGCGCAATGACCCTATTTCATAAAAGCTGCTGATTAATTAATCTGTAAACCACAAACATGATTATAGCAGGATCATTTTAACTTGTCAGAAAACATATATGTTTCGACGAGCAATATCACAATACTTAACCTACAAATGCTGAATCTCGCAGATTATTGAAAAGGTCTTTTAAAAAGTTATTCTTTGAAAGGTCTCCTTTGAAAAGGTCATTTAAAGACTTTAAAGGTCTTTAAGACTTTTAAGCCTTTTGATTATTGTGTCAAAATCACTGTTTACTTATTACCGAAACAGCTGTTTTCTGACAAGTTAAAATGATCCTGCTATACCATAAGATGCTTAAACACTTTACGAGGTGTTATACCATAAGTGGGTACCAAATAGGGAATAATGTTCAGTTACATTCTTTTAATTTGACGCTTGGCATTAGATAGATAGATATCATTTCTTGACGTTGCTGATGACCGTAGAGTACGATGGCCAAGAAATAATATCACTCTATCTATCTATCTAATGCCAAGCGTCAAATTAAATGAATATCACTGTAGTGCATATAGTGCATGCAATGTCCAGTGCGTGAGTATCTAATAGGCAGCAGTCTCTGTCCTAGAGGATTCTCAATTTGTATAAAACAGACCCCAGTCAGGGAAAACAAGACCCGAAGCGAGTTTCTCTTGAAGTTGATGCTTTGAAACGTTATCTGAACTGCAGTCATGTCCAGCGTGCAATAAGCGTAAGTGCATGTCGAATTCAAATGAATCGTCGCTGCGAGGGCTCGATGGGGCATTTTCAAATTAGCTCGAATAGAACACCCTTCGCTCGCTTCACTCCTTTGAGAGCATCATCTCACCTTCACAGTCCCATATCATTAAAGTCACCCTTATGCTGTGTGCTGTTTTACTGAGCACTTGGAATCTGGTTACAGAAAAGAGATATCTGGTTATCAATGGTATAGTCTGGTACTGGTCAGTCAATGGTACTAATGTATAGTAGGTTATATGTATAGTTAGTTTCCGACTGTATAATTATAGACTGGATAATTTATATAATTCTCATTTTCCAATAGTATGTTGTATAGTCTGTTCATTCGCTAAGTCTCCTGGATTGACAATGAATTAATTGCCTCTTTACACAATCTTCAAAGTGTATAAGAACTCATCCACTTTATGATGCAGGCATGTTAATATTATAGAGAGTCATCGAAAAAGGTTGCATCAATTTTTTTTTTTTTGCATCAAGAATGGGCTGGTGTCAACAATAGTTGACGTACAGCCTGAATAGAGATATCATTACAAAACTGAAGAATAGCTCTGTAAATTGCAGATTCAACATTTTTCCCTACCTGTTGCACAAAAAAAAATCTATTGTGAAAAACAAAAAAAAAAGGCTAAATTTTTTCTATGTTCGGTTTTTGAAAATCCATAACTTATATGCCTCATAGAGGAAAATGTTGGGTACAAAATTTGTATAAAAATTTTATTGTGAACATTTTGGTACAAAAAAATCAGGTATCTTCAATATATTTATCAAATTACATGCAATCTAATAAATTATGGTGGCCATTTTGTTTTTGTTAGAATCTCGGACATACTCAACTGCACACGGTGCATTCGTACTAAGCAAATAACCCTATTTGAGAATTTGTGTGAAAAACTCCAAAACACTTGAGTATTTTTAAAAAATTACTTAGGAAAGATGGCGCCCTTAATGCGTCAATGCATTAATAGCCTCGAATTCGTCCATAACTTTTGATACAGCAGCAATTTATTCATGTATTGCTGTATTTTAATATTTAATTGAATGATATTTACTATTTACGACAGTAAACTTTGAATTATTTCAAGTGATGAAGACGCCAAATTCAAATTCAAATTCAAACTCTCTACTAAAGCTCTGTTGAACGACGATGTCAGATTTATTCTATTTGAAATATTGTTCAACAGCAAATACGCGATGTTGCAAGGTAAGTTGCGCCAATGCGCCACTAAAACTGGATACTTTAACCTACAGAATGGTGACGGGTCACAGATAGCTCCACTCCACTGAAACTATCCTACACAAATCCATCTTTTTGCGCCACCCTGTACCCGATTGTGTGTGGTACTTAGAAGCCAGCTGTTAAAATTCAAAGTTATCCCAAGTTATATATGTGAATGGAGGTTGTTGTTCAATGAGCTGACTTCTTGACCAATTTGGTAGTATAAAAGAGTATAGCAGGATCAATTTGACTTGTCAGAAAACAGTTGTTTCGAAAATCAATATCACAATATTATACTTAAACTACAAATTAATGTCGAACCTCACAGATTATTTAAAAGGTATTCTTTGAAAGGTCTTCTTTAAAAAGGTATTTTAAAGACTTTAAAGGTCTTCAAGACTTTCAAGCCTTTGGATTATTGTGTCAAAATCACTGTTTACTTATTACCGAAACAGCTGTTTTCTGACAGTTCAAATTAATCCTGCTATAGATGCGAAAAGGTGTGTGGAAATTGAGGTAGGTCTATTCTAGAATTCCTATAACACACGAAAAAAAGGCGGACCCACACAAGATTTCTGAGTTGATTGCATAGCACGCCTTGCTATTCGAATCTAGTGTGTGTTGGCTGTTTTCCTATTTGTACTTCTAAAATTTTATATTTTACAGGACTTATAAAATTTTATAAAAGAAGCCCCTGGTGATGAATGAATGAGCCAGTGTTATTCTGTTCATTCAAGCTCTGATTATTTATTGTTATATCCATGACATTATAACCGGACTACCATAGTTCATAACGTAGCCTCCGATTATTTATTGTAATAAGCACAGCGTTACAACCCTTCCAGCATGGAGTTCATCAGATAGCATGGTTTTGCTGGCCTCTGAACGTAACGCGTGTCGGATATAGCATGGCCTATTGTTGTTGGTCTGAATGGGGTTCACCCCCGCAAGCGAAACCGCCTAATGAGATTGATACACCGCGATATGTAAATTGCTCGGAATATTGCTGTCATAACTCGGCCGGTACAGTGTTAAATAATGTTGATTTATTGCCTGCATTGTATAAAAGTGCATGCGAGTTAATAAAATTAGGGTGACATGCTTTTTGTAGTTTTTGTAGTTGGTTTTGATACATTATTCACAATATTAGGCTCTACTCACACTTGGAAACTCAAATTGCGGAAAGTGAGCGACTCGGATAAGGAACATTATGTTTTCAAATGATGACGTTCAGACAGTACGGTTGCAGGATCGTCTGAGCGTCATCATTTGAAAACACATGTTTGTTATCCGAGTCGCTCAGTTTCCGCGATTTCAGTTTCCAAGTGTGAGTAGATTGTTTGAGTACTTCCTATACTTTTACTAGTTAGTTGATACATCCAAAATAGCAAATTATTGTTTGTGACATTTCCGTGAAGTAGCCTACCGAGGTTTCAAGAGTCCAGAAGCAAAATTTGCTAAAGAGCTAAAAATATATACAGGGCGGCGCACAGAAACGGGAAATTATGAAATAATAATTATAATAAACTAATAAATTGTACAAAAAAATGTGTTAGGCAAGAGTGGAAATCACATGGAATAATAATAAGTTAAAAATCAATTTTGTCAATGCCTGCATTGAGACGTTTGTTTGAGAACATTGAGAACACAAAACCACGTTCCAGTACTGTAGTAATGAAGAAATGGAATTGACAACATCAAAAAATATTGTTTTTTTTTTTGCAAATCGAATGGACTCAATGAACAATGGATTTTGTTTTTATGGTTAAGAGATAGAATTAAAAGTACCCTCCAAAATAAAGAAGTCATTGCATGAATCCTACTCTGTCTCTTCTCTTGTATAATTTTTTCATGTCCTATATTATACGAAATGAACAGAATTGCTCATATCCTACTCTGTCTCTTCTCATTACGAATAATTTTTTCATGTCCTATTTAATACGAAATGAATAAAATTGCTCATTCTTGACAAAGTATGTTGCATACACTGATATGAAAATGTCCCTTCATGATGAAAACTCCCACTTCCGTATTCCCTTCATAGCCGACTATATTCAACCCTTGAATTGATTTTCCAATCTGCAATCTCCCGCTGAGATCCAAATGAAACATTTCGCACTAGACCAATTCCGTCATCCCATGGTGATCTCTCTTCTTCTGATTCTGACACATCGCGATCGATCTGTATATGATTGAAACTAAGGCTAGGCGTACACCGGTTAGTCAAGTCAATACAAGGCAAAATTAAATACGTTTAGTCACAGTACTTCACATAGCTGCTTATGAAGCAACACACACTGATGCAATGACTAATCGGCGTGTGCTGCTTCATAAGCAGCTATGTGAATTACTGTGACTAATGTCGTTTTGTCTTGTCTTGACTAACCGGTGTACGCCTAGCCTTATATAGATAGCATATAAAAATTAATTGAATATAATTTTCCGATCAAACTGAATCCATTTAATGAACAATTCTGCAGTGTCATCACATAAATTCACCCAACTCCAAAGTACACTATGATTGTGGGTCTATATATCGGGTATGATTCATCTTTGCCCGGCGTATGTGAATAGTACAGGTGTAGCGGACAGCCGAGCGAGAGAAATTCCAGTTATGAGTTGGGGTGGGGAGGGGGTGATTTTACAGTGGTGGGGGAAGCATTCTAAGGGTAGGGGGGTGCTAATTCAGTGGGGTGTTGCGTTTCCAACCCTCCCCAACAGAGCAACTCTAGATGGGAGGCCTGAATGATGAAAAGTGACATTACCATTTCTCATGTTTTCAACTTGCGATGGAAATAATGAACTGCACTGGACTGGTTCGTGAGAAAAACACATTGTGAGATTAATGATAGCTTCGAGGTTAACAATGTTCATGAGCTAGGGTAAGCGTTTATCTACTATGAATGGTATTTTTCTCAATAATTTATCTCTCAAGTTGGGATTGGATAACAATTTTTGATATTGGCCAGAATACGAAGAAATTCCAGTTTTGTGTTTCCGAATGATTTAGAACCTTCGCAGATTAGGAAGTCCTGTCTCTTATCATGACACGTCTTATTTATTGTGGTTCGGAACCCACCTAAAGCTGAAGGTCCCCATTCATCTCTCATCATCATCCTTCCCATTACTACACAAGAGCTTATGTAAGCATCATCACAGAAATACAAAGTATGATATTTTCAATTTGGATCATTCATAAATTGAATTGAGTGAGAGAAGTCATTAATTTGAAATATTGGATTAATCATCAACATTATATCATATCATAATATCATTAGATACTCGAGATTTTGCTGTAATTAGATGAGCTATAGACAATGATATTTTGTGGCATTTTTCGCTCTGTGGTAAACACCAGCAGTATTATATTAAACACTAGTAATTGTCAAAGTTACCAAATGACATGAAAAAATCTGCAACCCGGGTAAGCAATCAACGGCCATAGTTCAAGCTACAGAGACTGTATAATCACAGTGTGGTCATTGGTGTGAATGGGTCCATAACATTGAATTTGAATATTTTTTCCCGCCACCGCCATACTTTTGCCAATTTTTTAAATTTTAATATAGAATAACAGGCAAACATTAATACATTCACTCATTTCTCAAACTTATTTCGAGAGAAACAACATCAAAAATAACGTTACATTAAAAAAATTTTCTCTACTCTTGGTACAATTTTAAAAGCATAAAATAATGAAATCTAACACTGGCAAAGCCAAATTATAGGAAAGAAGTGAATTACTCAATATAACATTTATGAACTGCGTTTCATTTCAAAGCAAATCTCATGGGAATTGGCAAAAGTATTATGGATATGACGGAGCTAACCAATCAAAAGTGTGACATCAAATGGCCACACTGTTATTATTCAGTCTCTGTAGTCCTCACGAGCTGATACTTTGTGCGAAAAATACGATTGATAACTACAATATCTGATGAACTCTGGGTTCAGATCCTTTATTATCAAACACGAAATAATATCACCATATATAGTACGAGTATATATAGGTATAGCCGAAGGTAGGGTAGTTTCCCACCCTACACTAATATCCGCAACGTCTTTATTGTAGTGCATCCTTGGCAATTTTTCTCGCCTCATTTGACGTCACCCTCCATCCTGGACCCAGGGACCACCACAGACGGGTGCCACTAACCCTAATAGCTCAGCCCACCACAATCGGTTCTATTGCGGTCGAGACTTTGCACTCTTGTTCAAGTGCATTCTTACCCTGGTGCATAACATATTTATTCATTTATTTGACTAGTTACAAATTTGTAGAAAAATATTAATGTTAAAGTCTGGCAACAGACGAAAGAACCTTCGCGTATAACTTAAGTGATACAATATCACATAGTACCACTACTCTAGTGAGCGAGTGAGATAAACTGCTGCATTGCATAACGTGCGCTCTCTCTGCGCAGTAGAGTTCTAATTTTGGAGGCTCTTTTGTCTGTTGCCAGACTATAGTAATACGTTAATTATTTATTTTTATTTGTTGACAATTATATACTGCACAATATGCGGAAGAAATAACAGGTATAGAACAAAACACTTCAATCCCAAATTTGGATTACACGTTCTAGAGGTTATGTACTTATGTTTACATTATGTCATATTATAAATAAACATTTATATGAATAAATGAAATATAAGTGAACATTAATCATGAGCATGTGGCATAGATATATATTTTTTTCAAGAAATTTGACTGCAATCTAACACTTCGCTTATGAACAGTTCAGTTCTAACTTGAATCAATAAGGCATTTCACAGTATAGTAGTTTTTTAATCAATAATTTTCTCCTTTTTAATACTGATTGAGCATATCTTGCAATAAAGTTATTCCTGAAGAGATCTACTTGTTTTCGTTCATTGAACCTAAAATAATTAAACCTAATAACAGTATGATAAGGTTATGTAGAACACTTATTTGTCTATCAACTTATACTCATTATCAATTGTTCATGGAACGATAAACATTAGTTTTATCTCTTGTATCAGAGAATTAACTAAACATTCATCTTATAGTAATCTAGTAATCTTATAGCATAGCTCACACTCTTGTATCAACACAACAATGAAATTAAATATCCATATTATGATGTATATTATACAAGTCATTAGTTTAGAAACTACAAATCCGAACTCTCTGGTTCTACAAGTATTTAAGATATTTTCATGTACATGCGGATATTACATGTAAATGATTTATCACATTGGGTTACAAATTGAAATCATTTGTAACATGGTATTTATGAATGGAAATAAAATTATTATTTATTATTTATAAAGGATGCAATGATAATTATGGTAATTATTATAACATATCTTATTATTTTATTAACACAACAAGATTAATGTCTATTATACATGAACATTATACAAGAATAATGCATATTATACATGTCATAAGTTCAGAAGCTAGAAATCCGACCTCTCTGGTTTTACAGTTCTTTAAGATATCATAGTCAATGAATTAAATTATTACAATATTCTGTAGGCTCTTCCATTTAGGAACTTCGTTCATGAATTTTCTACAATTTTGCTGGCATATATTCCATTAATATCATTCTTCTCATTCATTTGTCAGGTAGTGCTTTTTTGTTACACTCTTCAATTTTTTAAATGGGCATTAGGTGTGCAAAATGTATGTTTATTACTCCATTTCAGTTTTAGAGAACTTTGTTCTTTCTGTAAATATTTCCTTATCAGTATTTTTTGACGACATATATCAGTAGTTTTTATGCAAATTCAGTTTGAATTTATCTTCGTTGAAAGAACTTGAATAGACACTAGTGACCAACAACATCAGCTGAGTGTCTTGAAAATAATATTCCAATCATCATCCAACTGATGATTAAATTTTCTTAAATTGTCAGAAAACAGCTGATTCAACGTCAGTAAACGAGCGTACATCAATCAGCTGTTTTCTGACAATTTGAAAAATCCTGCTATATTTGTCTTACATCCCGATGCTGCTTGCTAATCAATTTTTCATATTGCTCCTAACTTTCTGAAAATCGTAGCTTTTGTTGCGATCTCTCAGATCTCTCCTCAGCTTGCTTATTATACAACATTACATTTTTAATACAGTACTATTGTTACATTTTTTGTACAAAATGTGAAAATAAAAAATAATTAATTTGAATTTATTGATACTTCCTATTACAGCGGTTTGAAATGGCCTCCTCTTTTTTATACCATTAGCCTATATTTTCAAAGCATGCATCTTATATTAATTACATCACGTATTTAAGTATTTGATGGATAAATCTAATTAATTTCAGGATGGCTGTCGAACCTATCACGAAAAGTATTTTCGTCTGTGAACCCGGATGACATCAATGGAAATGCTCAGGTAAGATGAACACCCAAAGAATATTAATTAATTCATTATTTACTTCCAATTATTTAAAACTATTGATTAGACCATTGTTTTTCAAATTAGTGAATCAAGAAGAAGATTGCACATTATACTGGACATTAAGGAAAATAAATCCTTGCTGTGACAGTTGAAAATGTTATGAGAATGGACATTTGAAACGGTATAAATACCATTGTTTGAGTGTTGTTTCAATAAATAATAAAGTTTGTTTTTGAAGCTTCGGAAAAGATGTAACGGAAATAGAGCAGCAACATATCGTCTGCTGTTGACAAAGGCGGGAAAGCTTGGAAAAATAGACAGCGAGAGAAAGAAAGAGAGAGAGAGAGAGGTCTAGCGCCCCGTGTCATATGGGGATATGCACTCGCCTCAGAAGCACTTGTGGGGCTATATGTCCTTATGGGGATGTCCTCATATGACGTGGCCGTTTTATAGCTGGAATCGTTAATATTTGCTTCTGGAGTATAATAAACTCATTTTATCGAAATCGAAAAATATCCTCATAAGTGTTTTTCAGACGATTTGCCAAGTTGGGGTATAAACCGCCAGGGCTGCGCTGAAAGCAGTTTTATCTCTTCAAAAAGAGAGAAGAAAATGGTCCATATGGGGAGATGAGCTGTGATTGGCTCATTTGAATTCCAGAGAGAATAATTGTGTGTCAATGGTCACTTGTGAGACTGCGAACTGGCAACAGCGCCTCGCTGTTGCCAAGTTGACAATCTCATAACTCCTAGCGTCCAGGTCCAGTGCCCGTGTCTGTCTAATATTATGCTTTACAACTTTGAAGACCTAGAGACCGATATTAAAGATTTTGATAATGGGGTTTCGTGGGATTGATTCGATTTTGGCTGAAACCGTCAGGAAAAATCTGACGTTTCGAAAAAGACTCCCCCTTTTTTTTAAACCGCGAAAAACCCCCCTTATTTTTTGTGAAATATTAAATTTTATTTTATTGCTTAAAATTGAAGAGGAAGGGATTCTATACAGGTTTGCATTGTTGTTTTTTTTATTTTTGGGCGATTTTTAGGTACAGAGGGGGAAGGTAAAAAGTGAACTTTCTATTCTTTGCGATATTTGAGAAATTTCAAATGCCAATCGATTCAGTTTTTCAAGGAGATTTTTTTCGTTTTTTGAACTCTTCTCTATTTTGAATAGATACAGAGTGGTGCGCGAAATAGTGGTCAATTATTGAGAATGTGTGTCTAAAGGAAAATTTCGGTTTTCTCGACCGGAAATGGTAAAAGAAAGTGAGTAGATGACGTTTTTTGAGACTTGAACTTTTTCGGGTGATTAGGGTAAGTGCGTCTAGGGGTGAAAATTCTCGACTTTTTAAATATTCGAATTTTTAGAAAATTCTTTTTTCCATTGTATAGAGCTTCGAAAGCTGATTGAGATGGTATGTGGAAAAGTTTTTCGGATGAAAATTTGAGCCGCCATATTGGAAAAAGGCCTCTTCTATATAAATTATTGATTAACAATTTTTTTTGAAAGTCTTTTTGTACTTTATCACTTTTAAGGTGAAAGTTAACTACATTTGAATTAGATTATGAAAAAATCACGGTTCTCGATTTAAAATGGCGGAATCTAGAGGGGGGTTTGATGGGGGGGTAAATCAAAATATTGATATTTTCGAAAAATGAATTTTTGCATCGGATACGGCTCCAAAAACTGTGTTGAACACCGTTTGAGTTAATTCTTTAAAATCACGCGAAAAGAGTTAGGGTTGAAAAATCTATTTTTCATGAAAATCTAGGGCACAGTGTAAAATAAACTTTATTGTTTGATGCAAATTTCGACTTTTTCTGAAGGGATGAGGTGAGCAGTGATTTACTCGTTATGAAGATGCAAAAGAAAGCCAAGAACTGTTTTCTGGGTACGGTATTATATAGCACCCCTAAGTCACTAGAGGGGAAACAATGTTCAAAAAAGGCTTGAAATTAGGAAAATTCAATGATCGAAAGCCTGTAAAACATGATGAAATCGGAAAATGTGCGAGCGAAGCGAGCCTGTGGGTCACTTGTGACTCACCAGTTGGAACCCAGGGGGCGCAGCCCCTGGTAAAGCGAGCGTCACACTTTTTAATGTTGGATACACCAAATACAGTTGTAATAGTTATAGGTTTTATTGGAAAATAAATAATTATTTATTTAAAAGATTATATAATCATACACCATACATGATTTTCCAACAGAGTCACTGAGGAATCTATTCCACATGACATCTTTAAAAGTGAGACGTGATGTTAGAGCACTTATCTTTCTCTTCGGGCTCCTAAATAATGAAATTGATTCCCCGTATTTGCTCTCCAGGGTGAATATATATATCTCACCTGTAGCTCGACGCACTGAGTTTTCCTTCCTGGTTCCTCGCTCCAGAACTCTAAGAAATTACAACTCTCCTTTGAATAGAATGCAGAGAAGCTACAATAGTTTGTCTGGGTCCCTGGATGTCTTTTGGTTCTCTCGCGCTAAATTCCGAAGAATTATATATAATAACTTGATTTGAGCTGTAATCCGCTATGTTATAATATACGTGTGGTGGATTGCATATGGTTTGGGACGAGGTTCAGCTGTATATAATTGTAATTCAGTATTTGTAATTTTAATTTTAAATCAGTAATTGTAATTGAGGTTCAGCGGTATGTAGTTGTAATTTAAGTTTCAATCATCTATTGTTTTTATCATAGTTTTATTTTTATTTTTTATTTTTCATTTTCATAATTATGTATTTGATGACTACAGTGTTATATTTTTCTCTTTATTTGACTACTTTGTAACTTTTCATTTCATTTATTTTTTTCTTATTTCTCTTGTACAATAAATTATTATATTCTATTGTAAACTGTTATGTAAAGGAGACAGATTTGGGGTAACCCGTTGTCTCCATTGCTAAATAAATAAATAAATGAATCAAATAAATAAATAAATAAATAAATAAATAAATAAATAAATAAATAAATAAATAAATATATAATCATACACCATACAACTATCCTATGATTAATGTTAGCCTCAAATGGTCAGCTGTTCCGGACATCGAACTTTCTGACAAAAACGTTTTTAGTAGTGGTAAAACCCAAGTTTAAACTAAAATTGGTTCAATCGACGTTGGAGAAACCGGCCCTAATAATCCTAGCCATTGCTGTACTCTCAACTATCCAACTTGATAGTAGGTTCATCCGATTTTGAATACAAACAAATGCCACAAAATAATATCTCTCATTAAATTTCCTGCATTTGTCGAATTTAAATAATTTATAGACAAATTGGAAATTTTCAAACAATAATCACAGCTTCCCAGACTTCCATGTGATACCTGTTGTTAAGCCTGTAGGAGCAAAGCTCAACAGCTATTCCAATTATTTTTAATTACAAACAGCACTAACTCACAGGGTATGCAACATTTTCAAATTAACCATTTTCTAACCATTGTACGGACCCAACGGTGGTGTGGAGGGTGTAACCACCTACGAGCTCCGCAAAGCGCGAGTAAACAATTTGTATTTTAAATATGGTAGCCTACAGCTATCTAGTTGAATTGAAACTGGATGGATAGATTGGATAGGAATGATATTACATAAATACATTAGAAAACAGGTAAGTTTTATTTTTATAAGACTCAAATCTTGTACAATATTTAAAAAAAATTACATATCTTTTATCTCTAATTTTGAAGAATTCAAAGCAATTTGAAAATACTCTTGAAGACCTATTAAGTCTCATTAAAGATTTTACAAGATTTCAATAGATTTTACACTTGTTTGAAAAATCTGCATGGAGTATTTTTGATCATAGTTTTTTTTTTCAAATATAGTTGTTAAATATTTATCTAACGTAGCATCAGAATCCTGACGTATGATAACCCTATCCCGGAGGTGGAAGGCTAGGAGTTAACTGAAGGAGGATGACACAATTCTAATATAATTATGATACAAAAGGTCGAATATGACTACTGACACAATCATAAAGAACTCTCTCAAACACTTGCAGGTGACAATTGAGTTATTGGGCGGAGGTTGGATATGTCATTTCTCCTCAGATTTGAATATAGGAGTAACTCTGCCAATTTTCCATCTGGAGGGAATACCGAGGATCTCAAAGACAGATCAAAATGATCTTCGAGGGGGACCCAAAATTTCAGCACAACCCTTACATGAAGGAACATTATCTGGTCCACAACCAGTACAAAGTCTCAAATCACCTATTGCTGCAATTATGGCTCTCAAATCAACAGAACTGATTGAGAGAGAGAAGGGACATTCAGTCTACTGTCTAGGTTCAACTCATTGTCAACATCCAACTGCGACTCATCAGAAAATACTGAAGGAAAATACTGAGCAAAACTACTAGGCAAATCATGGAGGCCAAAGATCTGATCACCCCAATGCATACCCTCCTGTGTAGAACTGTTAGCTCTTCTTGCATTGTAAAATCCCAGAAGCTCTTAGCATCGCTCTTAATAGTCTCAACCCTATCTAAATAATTATGATATTCATGAGCAATAAATTGCTTAACCTGAGTTCTCAACCTTTTGAATTGCTCATTGTGATATAGAGAGAAGTGCTTCTTCGTAGCGCATCTGTCCTTCCTCTTTAACAGCCGAATTATTTCAGCATTGAACCAAGGTGTATACTTAGTACCCCCCGGCCTGACCATCCTCTTTGGAATACAATTGTCAAAGCACTCATAAATGAAGGTATCAAATAAATCCACAGCCTCATCTACATTACTTAAATCATCCATAAGCCCCAGCGATAGGCTCTCAACTGATTATAAAGCAGGAGATAGTCAGCCCTCCTAAAGTCAAACAGTTCAATGCAATTCAACTGAGAATTAGCAGTGGACCATACCTGAACTGTGACAACAAGAAAAGGATGATGAGGGTCCTCAGGAACCAGGGAACAATCACTTTGCTCAACCCTGATATCAACATTAGAAAATACTAGGCCCAGAATACGATCATTACAATTAAGAACTGAGTTACAGAGAGCCAGATCATAGAAGCCCACAAAAGAAGCCAGTTTCCTAGCAGAAGGAGAGCCCAATTCCAAACGATATCTATCATTATTAATCTCAGGTAGGTTGACTTCGTAGATTTACGTATCCTATGAGCATACTTTCCAGTACATATATTATATAAACTATAAATTACAAACAGCTATAATTCCCTATAAACTGCACATCAATATTAATATTTGCCAAAAAAAGAGCATTTTACAAAATTATATATTTACATACAAAATAAATACTAAAATGAATATTGAAAATTGGGTGAGATGGAGTGAAAAATTATCTGATTTCAAAATATCCCTTGTCCTGTTTCATTGATCATGAAACAAATAGCTTAATAAATAAAATAAAATCTTAGTAATAAAAATCATAATATTATTATTAGAGAAACAAAAATCCAAAAAAGCTATATATACGATTCTATGCAATAATTCATGTATTCATATCAGTTGGACTCTACATCTAATAATTCCTTCCAATAAAATTCGTAACCTTTACCACTGTAAATTAACCCTGTCAATTGTAAACATAGTTTTTGTCATTTTAATAATTCATTCACAGTCTACTTATTTTTAATCAATAATTATAATTATAAATTATAATTATGAATTATAATTATAAATTATAATTTTGTCAATTTTTAATAAATCATAATCACTAACCCTCTAATATTTTTACACCTCATTCAAGGTCTCAACTTTCTTATAATTTTCAGTTTGTGGTACACAATATCTATGATTAGTTAGTGTTGATTGCAAGGATATCCTTATTCTAGGAATTAAACCAATTTATTTACAAATAAAGAATAATCTAATCTAAACTTTCTTGCCTTTTTTGCCGCAATTTTCTGAATTATGCTATCAAAAGAAATCATTGAAACCCTTTCGTGTTCAATTGAGATGATAATCAGATTTGTGAGTATTTTATGTTGCATAGCATTCCTCAAATAGGTTTTTATGAGCTTAAATTTACTGAAACTCCTCTCTCCAGTTGCTACAGACACTGGAAAAGTAACAAAAATTCAAATTTGTTTGAAGAAAACAAATATATTAGGGTAAAATATCCTTCTCTCATATCCCCATAATTCATCTCTCATATCCCCTTAATTCCTTCTCTCATATCCCCATAATTCCTTCTCTCATATCCCCATAATTCCCTTCTCTCATATCCCCATAATTCCCTTCTCTCATATCCCCATAATTCCCTCTCTCATATCTCCATAATTCCCTTCTCTCATATCCCCATAATTCCATTCTCTTATATCCCCATAATTCCTTCTCTCATATCCCCATAAATTTCTCTCTTGACGACCGTTATATCCCCACACGGCCAAAAAATATTGAAATTTCAAACGAAAAATTCCCGAGAGAGGGGAAGAGCATCTGATTCCTCATATTTTTTTGTTCAATATTCTCTCCTTTAAACTTCGATAAGTGGTTTAATAAGCGAGTTCCCACAAGTGACCCAGGGATCCAATATCGCCATAAAGTACGGGGCGCTAGACAGAGAGAGAGATTGAGAGAGAATAGAATAGAATAGAATATTCACTTTATTCATGTAGATTACAAAGTATGTCGCTTAAATTCTATGTTATGATAGTTATTACAATATTAACGTCATTTATAACATGAGAGAGAGAGAGAGAGAGAGAAAGAGACTGATAAAAGAAGGAGAGAGTGAGAGGATGAGGCGAAGGGAATGAGATGACAGAGCGGGAATCTCGTTATCTATTTTAAATTGCTAACTTTAACATAACAATGGTATCCCTCTGTAATGACGACAGCGGCCTTCTCCCCAACCTTTTTTCATATCCTAACCCCACTTGATCAACCCTTACACCCCGGGGCGAGACATGTAAGCCCCTTCCACGTCATGGAAGTTATATTCAGTTTTAGTCATTCTCCCTGTTTTGTATCACCTTCTTCTCGTTCTTCTTCTTCTTCTTCTTCTTCTTATTCTTCTTCTTCTTCTTCTTCTTCTTCTTCTTCTTCTTCTTCTTCTTCTTCTTCTTCTTCTTCTTCTTCTTCTTCTTCTTCTTCTTCTTCTTCTTCTTCTTCTTCTTCTTCTTATTCTTCTTCTTATTCTTACTCTTATTCTTCTCCTTGTTCTACAGGAAATAAATAACAATAATATTATTACAAAGTTACTTTACCTATTATTCCATTCTTTTTTCTCTTCTTCTATTGGTCAATCTATTGGGAATTGAGATCAAAAATTCGATGTTTATGATTAGCACACCTCATAGTATCAAGTCATTCATCCCAATCTCGAAGACACTATAAGGCTAGGCGCACACCGATTAGTCAAGACAAGACAACTCGACATTAGTCACGTTTAGTCACAGTAATTCACATAGTTGCTTATGAAACAGCACACACTGATGCAATGACTGATCGGTGTGTTTTGCTTCATAAGCAACTATGTGAAGTACTGTGACTAAACGTGACTAATCTCGTCTTGTCTTGTCTTGACTAACCGGTGTACGCCTAGCCTAAAGTTCAAACTTGTTATTTATCTACGAGAGCGTGTTTTTGACCATTATTTTTTGAATTTAGGTGGTCAATTGATGCATCGATGAGATTCATTGATCAAGTAACACGTACACAATTTTCACCTTGAACCAAGCTCTTTTTCCAGCTACTACCAATAATTCGAACCGTTCAATAATTCACGAATTCTGCTGCTTTGTGGAGATTCATTGATAAAAAATCAGACATGCACTTTAAAATAGACATTATCGGACGGCTGCAACTCAAAGCAAGCCTTTTTTCAGCTAGCGTCAACTTTTATGTTGGTTTGCACCAGCGACCACATAATACAAATTATACATAAGTCCACATAGTACATTATTAGTCCACATAATACATATTCATATTATGTGGTCGCTGGTTTGCACCAAACGGTATTATTTGTTTTGAATAAGCTGATCTCTTTTTTTGTGGGGGTTGGTTTGTGGGGAGGGTGATGGCGATGCCCACATGAACTTATGAGCCCTTTTGACTAGCATTGATTGATCCTGGATCAAATTTATCATGCTTGGTACATTCCAACATAAATTATTAATATTATTTGTATTCAGCTGGTTAAGTTGGTAATACTCTACCCACTATCAACTTATAACGATTAATAGAATAATAGAATAGAATGACTTCTTCATTTTACTGACGTGGCGAAGTTTGGACAATGATGTCCACTCTACCACTTAACCACGTCGTGAATTACAAAACAATATACAAAATAAAAGATTTTCAAATTGGAAAGTACAAGAATTGAAAGTGAATTACAAAGCAAGTAATATACAAAATAAAATATTTTCAAAGTGAAAGAAAAGTGAATATAAAGTCAAATATGGCTAGGCGTACACCGGTTAGTCAAGACAAGACAAGACAAGATTAGTCACGTTTAGTCACAGTAATTCACAAAGTTGCTTATGAATATGAAGCAACACACACCGATTAGTCATTGCATCGGTGTCACGTTTAGTCGCAGTAATTCACAAAGTTTCTTATGAATATGAAGCAACACACACCGATTAGTCATTGCATCGGTGTGTGCTGCTTTATAAGCAAGTATGTGGATTATTGTGACTGAACGTGACTAATTTTGTCTTGTCTTGTCTTGACTAACCGGTGTACGCCTAGCCTAATAAGCTTACAGAAGTAAATGAAATCAATGTATACAAAGTTTGGAATAGACTAAATGAGTAATATTTGATTACTTCAACCAAATTCATTGACGAAAAACCCAGAAATATAGATGAAAATACACATTTTTGTGGATGCATGAGACCTCAAACCCCCGGCTACTATCAACTTGTGCCGTTTAATATTTGATGAATTTAGCTGCTTCGGCGGGATTCATTGATCAAAAGGCAGCAGTAGCAGACATGTAGTCTGGCCGTGCCGAGCTGTAGCGCTGGTGAAAATAGAAGCTGCGCTGTGATTGGTCGGCGCGGCAGGGCACCTGATCAATACCGAGGCCCTTAAGCGGGTCACGCAGCGCGCCAAATTCAAATCGAGGTCACCTCCACTCATGACGTCGTCATCATGTATAAAAATGGACGGGATTGGAGCGTTGAGTGTGCATAGACCAATGATTTATCTGTGTTTTGATTTATTTGTGATGGAATACTGATAGTTTCCTGGAAAATTATATAAACCACAGAGAATCAGAGGGAGAAATCGCGGTTTTTGAACGAACGCCATTGGATGGAAAATTCTGTGAAAAAATTTACGGAGACAGGTAGATTGGGAGGTGGAGTTTGCATAGACCAATAATGTTGTCTGTAATAGAATACTGTAAGGCTAGGCGTACACCGGTTAGTCAAGACAAGACAAGACAAGATTAGTCACGTTTAGTCACAGTAATCCACATAGTTGCTAATGATAAATCGGTGTGTGCTGCTTCATAAGCAACTATGTGAAGTACTGTGACTAATCTTGTCTTGTCTTGCCTTGACTAACCGGTGTACGCCTAGCCTTAGTTTCCAGGGAATGATCTGAAACACCCAACCACAGAGAATCTAAGTGGGAAATGGCGGTTTTTGGACGAACAAATTGCTAAGTGGTCATGAGAGGGAAGTGTAGCTCTTTGATGAACATAATAACTAGTGGCTAAGCGTGGTATACTTATTTGGTCATCGCCGGGTATATTTCCTACAGGATGACCAAATAAGTATACCACGCTTCGCCACGGATAATAACTCTTTATAGCCTAGTCCTTATTGAAAAGTTTGAAAAATTTATACGTGACAGAACTTGAGTTTTTGAAGGAGGAGGAGGAGGAGGAGGCGGAGAGAAGAGTAGTAGGAAGCAGGAAGGAAACACAGAGGAAGGAAGAGAGCATTGCTGTTATTATTGGGCTGGCGGGCTTCTGAACTTTCAGGGAGATGCTCTTTGCTGCTGTGAATTGGATTGCCCTTTCAGGAAGATGAAGGATAAGAGTTGATGGTGACGAATAAGAGAAGGAGCACAGGATGTAGCAAGGCAGAAGAGAGCCAAGAAGATGGTGAGAAGAAAGAGAAAGGAAAAAGAAATGAAGAAGGATGAAGAGTGAATCGTAATAATGTATCAAAGTGTGTTGAAACATAATAAATTGATGGATATTAGAAGGTAAATATTGGAGATTGGAGATTGCAGATATAGAAAATAGTGATGGAATTTTAATAGAAATAAATAGATGGGGAAAGGTTGAATGTAAGGAGGGAAGAAGAGGGGGAAAATAAGATATGTTTACTCAAATTGAATAAAAATGAATTATTCGTTTTTATTTACTTCAAAACTAAAATAAGCAGAAAATACTTATGTGAGAAAATAAATACAAAATTAGAAAAACGCATATTTCATAATAATAAAAAGTCATTGTATATAAATTACAAATATATTAACACTAAATTTCTATATTAATGTTATATCTTAATTTTGAGTTGCACAATGCTTTTTAGTAGAAGAACAAGAAAGACTAAATAAGTTAGTTGTGGGTGAGGGTGGAGGAGGGAACTCATGCCTGCTGGTCACCCATCCAGTAACGGTCTCTGCTACTCGTGACTCTGCTACTCGTGCATTACTGTTTTTCAGTGTAGTAGCAGAACAAGATAGACTTGCGTGGGTGGATGGGAGGGTGGGGGGTGGCAAATTAGGGTAGTGGCAACTAATGAGGTTGAGTGCATTACTGGTGGGCCCGCCAGCACCGCGCTATACTGTTCCGTCAACTGGAAGATCGTAACGAGACCATGTAAACCACCACGCTACACACGAAACAAGAGGCAATCTTTATCGCAGCACCTTCCTCATCTCTTTCTATTCCTTGATTCTTTTCTTTTCGCCACCTCCTTCTTCTTCTTCTTCTTCTCCTTCGTCTTCTTCTTCTTCTTCCGCTTCCTCTTCTCTCTTCTTCTTCGTCTTCTTCTTCCCTCTTCTTCTCCTCTTCTCCTATGCTTCTTCTTCATCTTTTTCCTCCTCTATTCTTCTTATTTTCATCTTCTTCTTCTTCTTCTTCTTTTTTTCTTCTTCTTCTTCTTCTTCTTCTTCTTGTTCTTCTTGCTCTTCTTCTTCTTCTTCTTCTTCAACTTACACTTCAACTTCAACTTCAACTTCAACTTTATCTTTATCTTCATCTTCATCTTCGTCTTCATTTTCATCTTAATCTTCTTCTTCTTCTTCTTCTTCTTCTTCTTCTTCTTCTTCTTCTTCCTCCCTCTCTTCTCCTTCTTCTTCTTCTTCCTCCCCTCTTCTTCTTCTTTCTTTCTTCTTCTTCTTATTCTTATTCGTCTTCTTCTTCTTCCTCTTCTCCTCCTTCTTCTTCTCTCTTCTCCTCCTCCTTCTTCTTCTTCTCCTTCTTCTTCTCCTTCTTCTTCTTCTTCTTCTTCTCTTCTTCTTCTTCTTCTTCTCCTTCTTCTTCTTCTTCTTCTTCCTCTTCTTCTTCCTCTTCTTCTTCGTCTTCTTTTTCTTCCCCTCTTCAACTCCTATTCTTCCTCTTCTCCGTCTTCTTTTTCTTCCCCTCTTCTTCTCCTATTCTTTTTCTTCTTCTTCTCCTATTCTTCTTCAAGTTTAAATTAGTTGCTATTTTGACTAACCGCAGCCGGAGTAATCTGCGCAGCCGCAGAAACGAAAATCAACCTTTATCAAACAACAATACGTAGAACATGTCTACAAAGACAGAAAATCTCGTAGGAAAAAATACTGTCTTATCTTTAGTTTTCCTGTAATCCGCCATTTCATTTTCTGGAAATTTATCTCGTTTGTTTTAGCTTGTAGAATCTAGTGTTGGTAATGGAGTAATTTTTTTGAACACTCTGTCTCTTACAACTTTGTCCCTTATGGCGCGGTTTCACGATACCAGTAGACGTGTAGGCTACTGGCATGCAGGTTGGTCATACGTTATTCCACTCTATACAAACAAATACTGACTGGTGTGCATTGCCCTATTTGTTTGTATAGAGTGGAAGATCATATGGCCAACCTGCATGCCAGTAGCCTACACGTCTACTGGTATCGTGAAACCGCGCCATTACAACTTGTCTCCAGGCTTGACGCTTGATAATAAGCTTGTTGTATACTTCGGAAGTTGTATGCAAGAATGTCTTATCGATTTCTCTGCCTCAGCACGTGCTCCATCACTTATTAATCCCAACACTGGCAAAACACTTCCACTTGTCAACGCTCATTCATATTTCAGATGCACTTTCCTTCCTTTTCGTTCACTTTCACACTCCTTTTTCAGCATTATTTCAAAAATCCTCATATTTAGGAGACTAACACAGAATGCCACACTATAGAATTCAAAATGATTGTTCAGTAATTATGAATTATAAAGACAGCTCAATATGAAACGTTGCAACTCCAGTGTCTCATCTCTGTAAGTATAAGGAAATGAAAGACTTCAAAGTATATATTTGAAAAAAATTAGTGCACTGTAAGTATTTCTTATTCTAATTTATTCTCAATTTTTTAAAGGTTTGTAAAACAAAGGCAAATCTATTCTATTCATCTCTGCTCCGGTCATGGTTCGATTCCCATTCCGTGAAGCATTTAGAGCACTAATAATCTCTTTTCAATTCTTCAATTAAAACGTTATCAGGACAAGACAGTGTAACTTGAAGTTTGCAGAAGACAATGGATAAAATTAAAGTAGGTGACATAGTTT
The DNA here is from genome assembly GCA_017141395.1 of Laodelphax striatellus. Taxonomy (NCBI): domain Eukaryota; kingdom Metazoa; phylum Arthropoda; class Insecta; order Hemiptera; family Delphacidae; genus Laodelphax; species Laodelphax striatellus. Next base: position 830,040 of record CM029530.1, read on the forward strand.
TCAAGAAAAATCATTAGGACAGAATCAGATCTCAGGTTTCTTGCACCACAAGCCCCTGCGCCCACTTCGCAACTGCTATCTGATTTCAGTCAGCAACCCAATGTTGCCAGATGACATTTGGCTGTTTTTTGGGTAATCGGGTAATCTAAACTATCAGCCATCTGGCAACGCTGGGTTGCTGACTGAAAACAGATAGCACTAGCTTAGTGGGCGCAGGGGCTAATATTATGTACTTATTGCATTAACTATCTAGAAATCTACTGGAAGTGGAGAAACAGTCTCACAACAGAGATCCATTGTTAAATGAAATACGTTTTTCAACTCAAATCTTCTCAATTAATCTCTTTGGATATGACAGAATCATTTTGAAATTTATAGAATAATCACTATACTTATAACTTTTATAGTCTACAAAATTTAAACAGAAATATTTTGTTATTCAGACGAATAAAGTAATCTAATAAAATTTTCTCATTATCCTTCCTAACTCTTCTTCTTCTTCTTCTTCTTCTTCTTCTTCTTCCTCTCCTTCTTCTCCTTCTTCTCTCTTCTTCTTCTCCTTCTTCTTCTTCTTCTTCTTCTTCTTCTTCTTCTTCTTCTTCTTCTTCTTCTTCTTCTTCTTCTTTCTTCTTCTTCTTCTTCTTCTTCTTCTTCTTCTTCTTCTTCTTCTTCTTCTTCTTCTTCTTCTTCTTCTTCTTCTTATCCTCCTCCTCCTTCCTCTCCTCCTCCTCCTTCTCCTCCTTCTCCTCCTTCTTGGTCCCTCCTTCATCTAATCTCCTCTCCCCACTAATTTTTCTTTGTCATCTTTTCCCTCACATGTACAACAGCGGCTATTTCCTCTTCCTCAGCTTTATTACCTGAGAGCCACACCGCATCTCAGCTCACAAGACAAGAGCCACAGTATAGATGCGGTTAGAGTGAGATAGAGCGATGCGGATAAGTGTGTTGGAGTGAGATAGAGTGATACGGATAAGGGTGGTGGACCATTAGCAGACCGATGTTCTTTTTCGTTCTTCGAATCGCCTGCAGTGTTCGCTGGAATGGGATTTCCTCAACTAACAGCATTGTAAATGTTGATTGCTTGGCGACTGAGAAAGCTGCAGGAAAAAAGAAAGAAGATAATGGAGAGGGTGAAAAAAGAGAAAGATGGAAGTAGGAAAGCGGAAAAGAAGAGAGGGGTGAAAATGTGAATGGAAAGAGATAGGCACTACTCACACCTGGAAACTCCAAATCGAAAAGCAACTCTTCGCTCGGCAACTCGGCGATGCAGCGGCTGAATTCAGTTGCTTGTCAAATTAGTTGCAGCCGCTACTCCTAGTTGCCAGGTTGCTGATCGACTACTGTCACAATATTCTCAAAAAGTAAATATTTTGAGAATTTTATAACTTATCTTCGATATTTTATAAAAGTTGAAGTAACCAAAAAATGATGAAATACTACTTTTTAAAGCAAATAATCCTACTTTTCCAGTTTGATGTGGTTAGAATATCACCTAACCCCACTTTCTATACATAGAATCTGTCCATAAAAAGTTAATATTCTAAGAATTTTATAACTTATCTTCGATATTTTAAAGGTTGAAGAAACCAAAAAATGATGAAATACTACTTTTTAAAGCAAATAATCCTACTTTTCCAGTTTGATGTGGTTAGAATATCACCTAACCTCACTTTTCTGTACATAGAATCTGTCCACACATCGCTCGGCGACCAGCATGTCAGATCGAAGAGCAACTCAGTTGCTTGGCGATGTAGTTTCTTATTCTGGAATCGCCTAGTCTGAGCGTCATCATTTGAAAACACATGCTGCGTCGCTGAGTCGCCGAGCGATGAGTTGCTTTTCGATTTGAAGTTTCCAGGTGTGAGTAGTGCCATAGAAGTAGAAGAGAAAAAGTTGGATTGAAGGTAAAAGAGAAGAGTGAGATGAAGAATGAGGAGGATGCTAATGAAAAGTCAAGTATGAAAAAAGAGAGGGGAGGTGTAAAGATAGAGAAAAGAGAGAAGTATGAGAAGAAACCCTTAGAAGAGAGAAGAGAGTTGATAAAAAAGTGAATGAAAAGAGATAGAAGTATGAGATGAAACTCTTAAAAGAGAGAAGAGAGGTGATAAAGAGGTGAATGAAAAGAGATAGAAGTATGAGAGTAAACCCTTAGAAGAGAGGTGAGATAAAGATGAATGAAGAAAGATAGAAGTACGAGGAAAAAACCGTTAGAAGAGAGAAGAGAGATGACGAAAAAGTGGATAAAAAGAGATAGAAGTATGAGAAGAAACCCTTAGAAGAAAGACGTGAAGAAAGGTAAGGAGAGGTGAGGAAAACGTGAATGAAAAGAGATAGAGGTATGAGAGAAAAGAGGTGAAAAAATTACCTTGGAGGAAGGGAGATAGAATGAGAAAAGTGATAAAAGTGAGAAGAACTGGACTAAGAAGAAAGTAAAAACATTGTATTGGAGAAAGAAAAAAGGTAAGAAGAGGACTAAAGTAGGAGGAGAGCGTACAATGAATACTAGCCAGATTCTTTATCGATTAGTATAAGACTTACTCATAGTCCTATAAATAAATTTATATAAATAGATTCCAGCAAAACGCCACTCGATAGTGAGTGAATATTAACAGAAACTTCAATAGAAAGCGTTTGCGCTATTATTAAAAAAATATATATAATAATATTGAAAAGTAGAAAATGAAGTGAGAAACACTCTGTTTGAGACCATAGTAAATGAAGAAGTAGCAAGATGAAAAGTAAGGGAGGAATTTCACACCCCACACAAAAGAGTGACGTTATCTTTCTGTTGTCGAGTAATTGGTCTTGGTGGCTAAGGGTGGGAAGTTGGCCAATCTACTGTCTCCCTTCGCTAAGGTTGCCACAATTGCACAAAATTGCCCAGCATCACTATATATACAGATTGCCCTAGAACTCTCTTATGCCTTGGTTACACATTGACATTGGCATATGCCATTCGAAAGTTTCCAGTGAAAAATATTATTTCGAAAACTATTAATCATATTTTGATCAACTTTTATAACATTGGCATTATTTAAATATCGTAATTACACACATTGTTATTTTCATTGATTTATAATGTACTTGGTGAGAAGTTTTTCCAATGTATGAACATTGAACAAAATTTTAGGAGCAGGAACGCTCTTTCACTCCTATACTTTTATTCCTATACAGAGTGTTTCTAAAATAGACCGACAAACTTCGTGAGCGGTTTTCTGACATTGGAATTAAGGAAAACGTTCCAGTTAACATGGGTTTTAAAATGCTCAGTTTCAATTTCAGAAAATCGCTCACAAAGTTTGCCGTCTATATTTTAGAAACACTCTGTATATTGAATTGTACCAAAGACGATAGGAAACTATCAAGTATTCTAATTGTCTTTGATTGTACTGAAATAGAGTTCCATTATACATTATCGCTCGGTTGTCCAGTCGCAATTGATTTCGAATCAGTCAACTGATCTCGGATCAAATCTGATCTCGAATCAATTGATTGACCGTATCAATGGGTGTGGTGGCTTCATGGTCGACGATCAGCTGATTTACAGTTCTCTAGCAGATAAAAAATTGAGGTTAGATTTCTATCAACATTAGGCCTACGTATTAATTACTTGGAGGAAAGATGTCAAGAGGAAAGAACTTTATTATATAAACTCTAATTATATTGAGATTCATTTTGAAACAACAAAAGCAACAATAACCATTATTGAAACACAAAAATGAAGGCTTCCTAGTGAAAGCTGTTTGAAATTCCCGGGCAAGTACATTTGTAGCAATGTTCAGACGAGAACAAACATTTATCAATATGAAGAAAAATGTATATTGGCATATCATAAATTATTTAAAAAATGTTATAGAATATTTTTCAGTTGATTTATTACAAATTACAAAAATAAAATATTAAACTAATAATAATTAATTGAACGAAATTCCTAATTAATGCCATATAATATTCTGAAGACTTTGCAACTGTATAGTTGCAGCAACTAACAGCAACTGTATAGTTGCAATGTCTCATTACCTTCCATCTTTACTGAACTAACTTTACAATAATTATCATTGATTGTGTCAACATAACCTATAATATCAATCCATTTCTTCCGCGTTTGGAAACAGCTGATTCTGTTTGTACCTTCAAATTATTATTTGATTCGAAATCAGATCTGATTCGAAATCAAATTTGATTCGAAATCAAATGGCGACTGAGCAACCGAGTGTATCCGTTACATGCTTCACCCGGTATATTTCTAGACTTTCACTACTTTTTCTGTATCAAGCAGATAGTTGTTTTATGCTGTATTCATCATCCGATGAAAGAAGAATAATATAAATGCCATCCAACATCTCCCCTGCTCAGGAGCAGATGTTTTCACAAAGGGTGGTAGGCCTACTTGACGGCAAGTGCTTGATGTTTTCGCAAAGTCCATAGAGCAGCATGGTCCTGTGGGACATGGTGGCTCATGCATTACTTACTAGTAGCGTGACGTCACGCTTTCATTTGCATTCTCTCCCCCACCCCCTCCTCGACACTACCACGCAACATACATGTATATATCACGTTATATGAATGCTCTAGTGTACATCATAGTCCCCTAGTATGCTATGCCGACCGTGTTTTGAGACATGTGCCTCGCACAAGTGGCAGGCACTTGTAAGTAGCCTTTGTGTGACCCATACATTGCTGTCATACTGGTCATTGACATTCGTGTGTGCCATTTGAATAATGAATGCATGAGGGGAGGGGTGAGATGCACAAAAAATCATGGATGCGATAGATTGTACTATATGATATTGGAAACATGAAGCTTGATATTTAGGCGGCTCGCACACCGGAGAAATAAGCAACAAGCAACTAGCAACACGCAATAAGCAATATATAATATCTAGCAATATACTGTACATTGTATATTGCTTATTCATTCATTCATTTATTGGCAAGATACATTACAATGTAGGAAGAATCATCAGACATTCGTCCAAAACTGTTTCTTTCCTAAATTTTGATAAATAGTCCAGAGGTTATGTTGCTTATTGCGTGTTGCTAGTTGCTTGTGGCTTATTGCTCCGGTGTGCGATCCTTAGTTGGTGGTGTACAAATGCAGAAATTCAATGTCTGTATTGGTCTTGGTGCTTTATATTGCTACAAAACATGTTGTGTCTATAACAATTGCTTTCTATATTATTGATTATGGGAAAGAATATTGAAAAGATTATTTTTTTGCTAGGGATGATGCCCACATAAGCTCTAAGCTTGTGCGTGGGTAATGGGAAGGATGATGATGAGAGATGAACGCCATTAATTATTTGTAATGAAATTAAGTTACATGGACACTGTCTCTATACAATAAAGGACATAAGGTGATACAAACAAATGGATTTTGAATATTTACTCACATAAATTATTTTTAATTCTTGACAATATCAATTAGATACAATAAAAAAGTTTGGATTGAGTAATGATTGTTGCAACTACTATTGAATATTTTATGAATGTTTTATGGACTATCTATGAATATTTTTATCATCAACTATCTATCTATCCATCTATCTATTTTTATTATCAACTATTTATGAATTTTTTTTCATCATAATTGAGTTAGTGAATGTAATTTTTCTTCATTCACTCTCGCAGACTAGACTAATCGAGCTATAAATGTTTATAAAATTGGTATAAGTACTTATATTGCCTACAATCAATCTCCTTGTTATCATGTAACCACAAAGCAACAAATTAATTCTAAAACTATGATCCTTCAGAAAGCTTGACTCTTTTGTATTCATTTACTTACAAAAGTCCCTGCTTCATACTTTGAAAGAATGGTTGTCAAAATAATAAAACAATTCTGTTTTTTATTATTCAATGGGGAAATCCCATTGTGTATCTGCTCTATCATTTAATGGAAAATAATCTTGTATTCTTTTAATAGCTGTTGAGGGTTAAGTGTAAGAGAGGGCCGACTGCGCCCTAACTTCGCCCTCCCAGGTTAAAAATAAAGGCAGTCATTCAATTCAATTCAATAGCTCACAAATGTTTGCATAGAGTAGGTATCCAGTAATAGTAGTAGAGGAATCACATCGAACGACACAATAATAACAAATTAGTCTCCAACATTATTCGGCTGTCACCCCAATTGAATGTCAAACGCCTGTTTACTAACTGGTCTGGCCTGACGGCAAAACAAAGTGAAGTCTTCAAGTGAAAGGTGCGAAGTGAATGAAGCTAATTAGTCCAGGGTTGACTTGTCAGAGGTACTTGAGAACATTTTTTCTGTCCTTCAACTGTCACTTTATCTCAATTAATTAATCTGATTTTCGCGATTCTCTGCTAAAGTTTTGCGCTATTCAAGCCTTGATGAAGTTGTTGAGGAACTTGGCAGAACTTGGACCTTTCCTTGCTTAGGAATAATAAATAGACATTCTCTTTGAATGTATTGAAGGAAACCTCGAGTAGTTGAATTTAATTTGAAAATGTAGAGTAGATGATATTTTCAAGTAATAAGATACAATTCAAAATAATATTTTTTATTCATTTATTTGCTCGCAGGAATATTTCCTAAATGTTCATGTTAAACAGTCACGTAGCTCTGTTGTCATAAAATCTCAATTATTCTCCCAAAGCTATTCATAATATTATACCGGAAGATTTGAAATTTTTTTCTTGATATATCTTGAGAAAACTGGAAAGGTTGACGCTTATGTAATTCAATTGCCAATTGAGGATTTCAAGTCGGGATTAAATCTAATTATGTGTGTGGTTAGAGTTCAGACTACAAGGCACCATCAACAATTATATCTTGAGAAACTGGAAATAGTTGACCGCTAGTAATTCATTGAGATAGGATATAGTGTTAAATCTATTTAGCAAATGTGTTAAGAATTTAATAAAAATTTTAATTAAATTCAAATGTTATTTAAATAGGAACCCACTATATAAACTCCATTTAAATGAAGATAGAGACTCAGATAAACTCATATTTTAAAGTCATTATTATAGAGATTTCATACTTTTAGGCAACATAGTTATAGAAACTATCTACCGTTTTGTTACTATATTATATTCACGGTCCCAAAATGAACTCTACATTGTTCAGCTAGTAGTGTGTTTTTGTTTAGCTGTAGTAAAGTGTTTTTCAGCAAATGTTTGAGTTGAGCTGAGAAAGTCAATGCAAACAGGAGGCTTGAGTTTTCGCAACAGCGAAGCGAACGTTTTCGGAACAGCTAGTAGGCGTGGAGAACGCACAGGTGAAAATCAATACGGTGCCCTGCTCTGCTCTGCCTGCTCAGCCGGGGGTTGAAAGGTTGACTGGAGGTCACAAATGCAGCGCTGGCGCTCCTAGGCGGCCAACCGGCGAACTAGAAACCCACCGCACAAGAGTTAACGTTCTCACGAGACGAGTTTTGCTAGCTGCTTGTTCTGCGAGCACGCTTTGGCTCGATCCTTATCTTCGTCTCGGCTGAAATCTTGCGTTTATCATTCCGCTACATCTTTCCACTTTTTTCCTTTTCTTTCTTTCTCCTCCTCTTTCTCTTCCCTAATCTTCTTATCTCTCTTCTCCTGTTCATTCACAATTCATGAACTAATTTAAAAATAGAAAAATTGTTCAGCTTCTGTTTTTAAAGGTGATAATCATTCTATCCTTATCTCGTTCCTGCACAACAATCTTCCGTTTAAAATACATCTACCTCTTTCTCTCCATCCTTATTTCGTTTCTGCATAGCAATATTTCGTCTACCTCTTTCTCTACCTCTAATCCATCTACCTCTTTCTATCCGTCCTTTCTTTGTTCCTCTTTTTTCTTCCAATTTCTTCCTCTTCTAATCCAAGTGTTTTGAAATGGTTTTAATTTACCAGTAGAAAAATGTATGAATATACAACACAATAATCTTCTTCTCCTACTATAACTCTCTTTTAAAACTTCCCTTCTATGTTAATCATAATTCTAACTTTTTCCACTTTTATTCAACAAAGAATTATTTCAATTAATAACATGTCTCTACTTCTGTTCTTGAAGTAAGAATTCTTGGTTTTTTAATATTCCCTCGAATAACCTGGATTTAGCCTGTTTGTGTAAATTTGGAGAAAAAACTTTGTATACTTTTAACATGTATTATTATTGGATGATTGGACAATTCTATTCAAACCTTTTCTTATTTATCTTTTATTCTATCTACATTTTTTCATTGATTTTTCTTGGGGCACCCATTTCTTTATATCCACCCCTTCTGTTCCCTTCCCTTTTCTTCACCACTCTTCGTCTCTCCCTTCTTCTTTTTTCCAGCAATATCTCTCTCCATCTCTCTCTCTCTCTCTCTCTCTCACACACCACTCCTACTCCTCAACCTTTCTCTTTCTCTCTTCTCCTCCTTCTGCTATTTTTGTCTCTCTTCCTCCCCTCTCCAACACTCTCTCTCTCTCTCCATCACCCTTTCTCCTTCCCTCAACCATCCCTTTCTCCTTCTGCTTTTTATCTCTCTCTCTCTCCCTCCCACGCTCCATCCATTCCATAGCTGGTACAAGACTTCATTCATCGATTCATTCACTGGCAAAAAAAACTCCAGCTACTGCAATTAAGCTACGACCACTAACAAGATTCCAGGAAAGTTGTTTTTCACGAGATCACTACTTGTTCATTTCGAGATTATCGAATCGTTGACTTCGAGATTATCAAAACCATCATTTCGAGATTATCGAGTCGTTCATTTCGAGATGAACTGCCGTTCATTTTGGTAATACCAAATCATTCATTTATGTAGCTCGAGTTGTCCGAGTTTAAAAGTTCATTCCGAGATAACCGAATCATTCATTTCGAGAGCATTGAATCGTTCATATCGATAGTATCGAATCGTTCTATCGAGATTATTGAATCGTCTTTTTCCCAATCACTTCGTTTTTTCCGAGACGGAGTCGTTCATGTTTGATGGCAGGCAGAAATGAGGAAATCATGTAGGTCCCCAGCGGAAATCGTTCTGACGTTAACTTGAAATTGAGAAACGTGAATGTGTTTTCTGAGAAATCATTTTTGATCTCGTTTTTTACCTCAGAAATGAGTCGTTGGATTAAACAGGCACCTGGGGTGGAGATTCGATTGGCTTTTTTAATTTCAGGTTTGAGAAGATGTGATTGGACGAGATTTTGGGTTAGTGGACTGGTAGATTGGATGGGATTTATTTCAGAAGGCATAATGTATCTCTTAAAAGTATGAGATATTCTTGACAGATAAATATTCTTGAAACTTGAATAAGTATTTTTTGATATTCATGGATCATCAAGAACATATTTTGTGGTTGGACAAGCTAAAAATTTCAAAAACTTTGTTCAGCAATAGCATATCTAACAAATTTGCAGTTCATAATAATACCTATCTATTATCAGCTAAGCTCATTATTTTTTAACATGAGGATAAGTTTGACTAATTCCGTTCTTTTATCATCAATATGAGAATGGAAATTGAACTATTTTTATAGATATTTGTAAATAATTTATTAATCAACAGAAACTTAAACGGAACCTATATGAGGGAAAGGTCCCTGGTTCCAAATGGAATCGACAGGAGACGAGTCAGAGAATTAAGATCAATTACATACATACTATTTCAATTACTGGAACATTTAATTTTGAAAGAGTCATACGTCTGTATTGCAGTAGCTTTAATCCAAATCAGCCATTGAAATTCAAGCCAACCACAGTGGAATACAGTCAGACGCCATGAAAATTCTCTCGCAATACGATTGGTCGTCCCACTAAGCCCAGCCCACGGCTGGCCACGCCTCCAGCCAATCACAAGCAAGCAAGTGAGACAGCAATGGAGTTGCCTGTTAGTTGCCTATTTTGTTGATAGATGGCGTTGGAGAAGAAGAAGAAGAAGAAGAAGAAGAAGAAGAAGAAGAAGAGAAGAAGAAGAAGAAGAAGAAGAAGAAGAAGGAAGAAGAAGAAGAAGAAGAGAAGGAAGAAGAAGAAGAAGAAGGAAGAAGAAGAAGAAGAAGAAGAGAAGAAGAAGAAGAAGAAGAAGAAGAGAAGAAGAAGAAGAAGAAGAAGAGAAGAAGAGAAGGAAGAAGAAGAAGAAGAAGAAAGAAGAAGAAGAAGAAGAAGAAGAAGAAGAAGAAGAAGAAGAAGAAGAAGAAGAAGAAGAAGAAGAAGAGATGAAGAAGAAGAAGAAGAAAGAAGAAAATAGAGATGGAGATGAAGATGAGATAGATGGAGATGAAGATGGAGATGGAGGTGAAGATGAAGAAGGAGATGTTAAAATTGAAGTTGAGGTTGAGGTTGAAGTTGAAGTTGAAGTTGAAGTTGAAAGTTGAAGTTGAAGTTGAAGTTGAAGTTACTCTTGATCAAATAGTTCGTTCCAATTCATAAGTGGTTGGATGTGATATAGTTGATGATTCTTTGTATTTTGATTACTTAGTAAGAGTGAGCATACTTTTTGAACTTCCTATTCAACAACAATTTTACAAGTTCCGCAATAAATATAATTATATATATCAACAATACCTACAACTCGCCTGTACTCTCTAATGTTTTGATTCTGTTCTCTTTACAAACATCACAATCCATTATATTGATAAAATTTTATATTCATAAGTTTTGGGTACACTTAAACTATTTGGTATATTGCGTTAAATTATTGGGAATGAATGAATTGGGTTAATGTAAGTTTTTTAATCAGATCTTCATTATAATATTATTAATAAGAATCACCAAAGTTTACAGACAAATAAAGCGATCTGAAAAGATAAGTACAACGTTTATTTATTAGTTATATATTAGGTTTCTGGGTGACTGGACTTTTCGTAATGGTATTTAGTATAAATTGAAGAATACTGAATACAGAATATTATTTTGTACGATAATATTGAAGGAAATAACCGAAGTTTGAAAACGAGTGAAGCGATCTGGAATGATAAATAAGTTTTGAGTTTTCGTTGCTTGCCTTTGGCTCAAAAAGAAACCGCAGCGCAGGTGTAGGTGGCAGCGCGTCAATCGATGCCAGAAATATCACACTCTACTCATGGTTCCAAAAACATCGGCTGCTCTGCCATTCACCATCACAATTATTGCTAATGTTAACCAGATGAATAGTACTGACAAAAGAGTCTGTATAATCACAGTGTAGCCATTGAATTTTAAACTTTTAATTGGGGTTTAATTCCGCCATACTTTTATCAATTCCCATGAGATTTGTATTGAGAAGATATGTGTAAAATTTGTTGAGTGATACCATGGACAAACTATACTAGAGTTAGTCTATGGTGATACACCTCTAACGTTCAATAAATATGGGTTGACAATATCTGAGATTTTTCCATTCATGATGGATAAGTACCTCAACAGCTATTCAAACATATTAGGCTAGGCGTACACCGGTTAGTGAAGGCAAGACAAGATGAGATTAGCCACGTTTAGTCACAGTAATTCACATAGTTGCTTATGAAGCAACACACACTGATGCAATGACTAATCGGTGTGTGTTGCTTCATAAGCAACTATGTAAAGTACTGTGACTAAACGTGACTAATCTCGTCTTCTCTTGTCTTGACTAACCGGTGTACGCCTAGCCTTACACCATAAAACCATAGTACTGTAACTTATGAAATTCTTATAAATATGGGTTGACAATATCTGAGATTTTTCCATTCATGATGGATAAGTACCTCAACAGCTATTCAAACATATTAGAAGGAAAGGAATTATTATTGAGGCAGGAAATGTACAGAGGAAATAAATCAATGGATTACGATCTTATCTTTACACATAGGCTAATATCTTCCACTCTATCCATCACTGCTTTCTTACTATCATTCGTTCAATTTCCGTTCTTACATTAACATTCAACTTATCCAATTGATAACAAGCTATTCGTCATACCACATCGATAACTATTTACTTAACAAAGATTCATACAATATCAATGGCAATTCACCCGACAGAGATGAAATTTCTAAATCGCACACAGGGTTGTCGCGTGAGAGCAGAACACGCGTATTATAAAAACCACCCTTAACCGAGAAGGGGTGAGTAGTAGTAGGTTCATGCCTGGAAAGGCTTATGAATAAAGGTCACGCGAGCCACCCCTCTTGAGGGCCCCTTTCCACCAGCAAAGAGCCCTTAAAGGTTCCTCCTCCCCCCTCTCCGCCACTGTAGGAGATGGTTTGCGTGTAGTCAATTAGGGGGCACCCTGTATGTGTGCCTCACGCCTTGTCGACCTCACCGACCTAACTCAACCCCTCATTTCCTGCTGCTGAGGAGAAAAACATGATCTAAATCTTTTCTTCGATCGCCTTTCCTGCAAAGTTCAGTGAGGAACAGTGGTCTATTTTTGGTTGTTGGCGTATTATTTGTAATTCACTATATTATTGGCCAGTAGCACGGAAATCCAATTGAATTTATCCACTATAAAAAATCGTCTTATTCACGAGTATAGCAGGATCCTATCCAACTTCTCAGAAAACATATGTTTCGACGAGCAATGTCACAAACTTAAATTCAAATGCTGAATCTTGCAAATCACAATTAAATTTAAACATCAAAAGTTATCTTTGAAAGGTCTTCTTAAAAGGTCTTTTAAGAATACAAAGAGGTCTGATATTAATGAAGATATTACTGATTTATGGTTATTATGTCGAAATCACTTTTAATTATTTACCAATACAATTTACATAATAAATTGAATATCGTCAACATATTAGGCCTATCCAATCTCAAAATATCCAATTAACTATGAAATTCAAATTCAAATCAGATTTATTTTCCAAATCACACAATTTGAACATCAAAATATTATCGAGATATCTTATACAATTTCACTTCTACAATGTTAATTTTATACTTAAATTCTTCATAGGAAGAGTAGTGTTATTCGCAAGACGCCATTCTGTAATTCTATTGGTGGAAGCTAGTTTCAACTTAAATAACGTCATGAAACTTCAACCAATCACATGACAGCAGCCATTTTGTTCTGTAGTAATAGAACACGCCCATCTCGCAATCTGATTGGTCATTTGGAAAATGGGTGATGGACGCCATTTTCTTGTACGAAAATTCTTAATGCTATTTTTAGAATGTCAGTATTATGTAACTTTGTGTTAGGGTCTGTGTTGAAATTTTCTAATAATTATAATTCTTGTTAAAACTTGGAAAAAAATTCCCGTGTTGAAGTTTTGTGAGAAGATAACCTTATTTCAGATTATCACCTTATTATTACCTCAGTTTAGGTTATATTCATAAAAAATCAGAGGGAAAAGTTTTGGGCTGAGTTTGTTCTTTCTCTATCAAAATCATAATATAGTTATGATCAGTATCTGTATCAATGAATGAAAATCAAGTCGTTTGATGATAAAAGGGAATGGAATAATGTTTAGCAGTTTAGCTATCTCATATATTTATCAATTGAAATTGGATGGTTTGGAAGTAGACATTTCATTTTTCATTCATACAGACTTGTTTATTGATTATTTGATTTTTTGAACGAATAATGCCCTGTTTTTCAGTCACTCAATAGACAGTTTATGGATCCAATAGCACTATTGAATTAATAACTATGTGTTTTAAAATGCCAAAAAAAATTATTGATTCAATAAGTTTATCGAAGGACTGAAAAACCGTTGAAACGATTTTCAACGAAAATTCAACAATTAACTTTCATAGAAAATAGTATCGTCAAAATATCTGAATTCATGGCATAGTAGTTTTTAGATACTAGTTGAACAACATCAGCAATAAACACTGTGATACGTCTGTAAGTTGAATTTGAAAACATGGTAATTTCAAGTTGAATTCTGAAATGATAACAGAGTTGAACAACTGAGATGCGTCTCATTGCAAGCGCAACAGAACAAGTTCAGCTCATTGGTTTCAAATGGCGCTTCAAAACCGGAAATCTGAATTTTCAACTCAATATTCTACAAAACATTACTACGTACATGATTGTCCTCAGATTTCACTGTTACGAGATACCTACTACAAGCTGTTTGATATTTTCTCCTTATTTCTCTTTTTCTCTTTGTTCTTCTTCTTCTTCTTTTTTCCTCATCACCTCATTCATTCTCCCCCTCCTTCTTCTCGCTTCTCCTCCTTTTCTGCTATTCTTGTTCTGTTAAACGTTTTCTAGGATGTACCAATTCTGATAGTAGTTATTCTGTAGATAGTTTTTAGAGAAGAGTCATCTCTTAGCACAGACAAAATTTTAGTGAGAAACTTCCTCAGTTTTCTGTTTTCTAAGTCAATTTTAACAAAATTTTTGTGGAACAATTTCAACAAGTTTTTATTTACCAAATTTATTTAGAAATTCAGTGCGCAATTGTTATTGAAAGTGTACTAGTAATGTTGGGAGATGCTCTTTATTATGATAATACAGTATAATATGGATTATTATTGAAGGGACTGTGTAGTGCAGTGTTATGTTGGGAGACATGATTTTTGAAACTTCAAAAGTGGAAAGTGTTATAAAGCTCAATTTCAAATTTCAGTATTCAAGTTTGAGGAGATTTGTTACTATCTTACAACGTGTTGATGAGACTTGTGTATTGCTTATTATAATGCGGATCAAAATAAGCCATTTGATTAATTATTATAAAAGTGACTTTCACAACGTTGCAGTTGCATACTTGCAAGTAGAGAATATCAATTTTTCCAATTTTAAACACTAATTCATTATCTGTAAACCTCATGCATGTTAACTTGTTAACCCTTCTGCTGCATCAATCTTGTTTTTCTCAATAATTAATTTCTAAATAATTTTTTCTCAATAATGTAGACTGTATAACAAGCTGGGGCCCGTTTCCTTAAAGTACCTTAAAATAACTCGCGGCGATGCCGCTCGTATTTTAACCTCGCATAAATTACTACATTGCTTGCATAAACTACTACAGTATTAACCAACAGTTAAAGTGAAGTTTTATGGATGAGGGGTAGAGAGGCCTTTCTTCTCCTAACTCCGCCTAATGAAGAGTATTTTCATTTTCGTTTTCGTTTTCATTATTCAAAAGTTGTACGGCAAGTTGTACATTTTTGTTGCCAGTGTGAACTGCCCAAACTGCCGGTGCCAGACCTGGAGACAACGATGCAGCGCTACCTGGACACACTGAAGCCGATAGTCACCGAGCGACAGCTGGACAACACACGGCAGCTGGTGCAGGCATTCATGGAGGGCCCTGGACCCATCGTGCAGGACGCACTGCTGCAGAGGAGGTCCCGAATGGATAACTGGGTGAGTACACGTCAGAACCCGAGTCAGATTGTTCTTCCATACTTTTAGGGCCGGTTCATGAGCTCGAGATTCAGCCAAGTCTGGACTAAAACGGGTGGCTACCGTAGCATCGACAAACGTTTGTCTCGACTGGTTAGTGGGTTAGCAGCATAGAGAGCCCTTAGTACCTAGTATCAAAGACAATTAGAATACTTAGGGCCGGTTCATGAGCTCGGGATTTAGCTTAGTCCTAGACTAAAACGGGTAGCCACCGTAGGATTGATAAACGTTAGCCTCAAAACTATGTACTAATGGCTCTCTATGCTCCTATCCCACTAACCTGTCGAGACAAACGTTTGTCGATGCTAGGATAGCCAACCGTTTTAGTCTAGGACTTGGCTAAATCCCGAGCTCATGAACCGGCCCTTAGTTTCCTATGTAATAGTTTCCTATATATAATAGTTTCCTATATTCCTTAATAGTTTCTTATCGTCTTTGCTAGTATCGAGGCTAACGTTTGTCGATGCTACGGTGGCCACCCGTTTTAGTCTAGGACTTGGCTAAATCCCGAGCTCATGGACCGGCCCTTAAAGTTACAATATAAATAATTAATTGACTCATCACGATGCATTGGAAGTTACATTCTGAATTGATATTACTACAATATGGTAGAATGTTTTAAATTCCATAAACAAATTAATATTGTTGTAGATCTTCTTTTTTCACTTGATCGAAATACAATATTCATAGACACTAAAATAACTTTAAAACTGGAAAATTACTCTAATATTCTGTACTGATGTCCATTAAAATTTGTTCTGCTGTGAAAAAAGAGAATAGAAGATGAGAAGAAGAAGGTGGAAGAGAAGACTAGAGAGGAAAGTAGGAGATAAGAAATGCCGATAACTGATGAAAGCAAGTTACTTGTGTTACCTGCTGCTTTGGCATATGGACTGGAAATGAATTATTGTCATTACAGATCATAACATCTTTCTAGCATATCCAAACTGTATGACTAAATCCATTATTGAATATCAATATGGCTGCAACATCCACTAATACACTTTAATCATTGTAAAAAGCTGTAATGAAATAATTCATTGTTAGCCCAGACCAAGGTTTGCATCTGAGTACAAACCTTGAGTCCAGGTGCCTTAGCAAAGTGAACGTGCTGTACAAAGAGAAGAGGACTAAGAAAAAAGAGAATATATAAGAAGGAGGAGGTGAGAGGGAAGAATAGAGGACCGGGAAGTGGGATAAAGGAAGAGAAAAAGAAAAGGAAAACTGGGAAACTAGAAGAAAGAAAAAGGAGAAGTAGGAAACAAGAAGAAAGGAAAAGAAACAGGAATAAGAGGGAAAGTGGGGAACTAGAAGAAAGGAAAGTGGGAAACAAGAAGAAAGGAAAAGAAAAAGGAATGAGAGGAGGAGGAGGAAAAGTGGGGAAACAAGAAGAAAGGAAAAGAAAAAGGAAAGAAAGGAGAAGTGGAAACAAGAAGAAAGAAAAAGGAAAAGGATAGGAAGGAAGAGTTGGAAACAAGAAGAAAGGAAAAGAAAAAGAAATGAAATGAAAAGTGGGAATCAAAAAGAGGAGAAGAAGAAGCAAAGTAGAGAGAACTGGTGAAAAAGAAAAAGGGATGAATGGAAAAGGAAAATTGGGAAACAAGAAGAAAGGAAAAGTAGGAAAAGGGAAAGTGGAAAACAGGAAGAAAAGACGGTAACTGAGCAAGCACACAAACCAAACAAGACACCGCGTTGTCACAACACTCCTTCGCAAACAATCGCCTTTCATTCACAACAAATGCGAAAATTGCCTCAAACCCTTACCCCCCTTCACTGCCCCTGCAGGCTGCACTTTTCATTTATTGCCTGCCTGCGAATAATCCTTGGGGGCTTCTACCCTCCCCCGCCTTCCCTAAGTCCCGAGAGACCTGTGACGTCACGGTACCCCCCAACCTGACGTTCCATCGGTCTTTTCTCGATTACTCAACTCAACTTCTCTGCTATTCAGCTGCAGTATGAACGATGGTTGCGGCATTGATACTCCAAATAAGATAACACTGAATAGCAGGATTATTTTAACTTGTCAGAAAACAGCTGATTTAACGTCAGTAAACAAGCGAACATCGATCAGCTGTTTTCTGACAATTTAAAATAATCCTGCTATAAACAACTTTTGATTTCAGTTTGAAAATTTCAAGGTATTAATCATATAGCTTTTGTTTCAATTGATAGCTTCTCAATTGCATCACTTGAAAAAAAGACAAGGAAAAACTTGATTAACTAATAGGTAACTAGTTTTAACTTGAAAACACCCGAGTTTGAAACGTGACTTTTTTAAGTGGATTTCGCCAAATAACTCATTAAAAATTACTGCAGTTGAATACTTTTCATTGGCCTCATTGTAACTATCAGCATAATATTGTTAAATTGAATAATCACTATTCCTTTATAAGCCACTTAAAGTAGGCTACAGAAAATTTATAGAGCAAATTGCAATATGATTTTCTTGGACTTTTACAGTGCTATATTAGTAATTTATGCAGCGATGTATAGATATCTCTTTTTCAATTCAATTTATTCATATACATGTTATAGCCATACATCAGTCAGCATTGATAATAGCCATATAGATATTATTAAAAACAAACAATGAAAACTCACGCTATCAATTTTAAAATAATGGCCACGATAAATCTTCAAGCATAAATTTTATATTTAAAACCAAGAGGGTTAGAAGAGCCCCTCTCGTGTGGAAAAATTAAGTGGAACAAAATTTTTGAACCAACACCCTATTTAAAAGTTTACATCTATTTTCACTTAAAAGCCTTCCTATTGATAGTCATAACGAGTTTTTAACAGTCATATCGGATACAGTCGTCATTCTAACATTACTAATTCAACATTATTTCTTTTATTTATTGTTTTACGTACATTAAGGCTATCATGATATTTAATGATTTGAACTTTTCAACCCACGACATTTTGTGTGTGATTGGAAATTTGTTAGGTGGGTGGAAGATTGTGTAGCGATAATGAAGTTGTCTTTCGATCACCGCTGCTAGAGAGGGAGCAAACGATTCCAGGATGGTAGGGGAGCAGAAAGAAAGGATATTGAGAAAAAGAAGAAGAAGAAGAAGGAGAAGAAGAAGAAGAAGAAGAGAGAGGAAGAAGAAGAAGAAGAAGAAGAAGAAGAAGAAGAATAAGATGAAGAAGAAGAAGAAAGAAGAAGAAAAAGGAGATTACTGGAACATTTTTAATTTTAAAGAGTCATACGTCTGTATTGCAGTAGCTTTGATCCAAATCAGCCATTGAAATTCAAGCCAACCAAAGTGGAATACAGTCAGAAACATGGAAATTCTCTCGCAATACGATTGGTCGTCCCACTAAGCCCAGCCCACGGCTGGCCACGCCTCCAGCCAATCACAAGCAAGCATGTGAGAAAGCAATGGAGTTGCCTGTTAGTTGCCTATTTTGTTGATAGATGGCGTTGGAGGTAGAAGAAGAAGAAGAAGAAGAAGAAGAAGAAGAAGAAGAAGAAGAAGAAGAAGAAGAAGAAGAAGAAGAAGAAGAAGAAGAAGAAGAAGAAGAAGAAGAAGAAGAAGAAGAAGAAGAAGAAGAAGAAGGGGATGGGGAGAGGAGGAGGAGGAGGAGGAGGAGGAGGAGGAGGAGGAGGAGGAGGAGGAGGAGGAGGAGGAGGAGGAGGAGGAGGAGGAGGAGGAGAAGGAGGAGGAGGAGGAGAAGGAGGAGGAGGAGGCGAAAGAGGAGGAGGGGAAGAGGAAGAAGAAGAAGAAGAAGAAGAAGAAGAAGAAGAAGAAGAAGAAGAAGAAGAAGAAGAAGAAGAAGAAGAAGAAGAAGAAGAAGAAGAAGAAGAAGAAGAAGAAGAAGATGAGGGAGAATAAGGGGTGGGGGAGTGGGAGGTGGATGAGGATGAGGAGGAGTAGGAGGAGGAGGAGGAGGAGGAGGAGGAGGAGGAGGAGGAGGAGGAGGAGGAGGGAGGAGGAGGAGGAGGAGGAGGATGTAAAAGAGGTTAAGAAGATGAATGAGAAGACGATGTATGAGAAGAAGAAGAAGAAGAATAGGAGAGGAAAGATAAGGAGACAGGGTGGTTCTAAACGTAAGCTTCCTAGTAAAGCAATCATCAATCGTACATCAAGCATGAAAATTTGCAATCGTAATTGCATCGCCTACGCTCCACTGTCACAAACCTTCGATCCTCTACTACTGTGACGACTTATTGGTAACGCAACATCATCCTGCAAGTTACAGCATCAGGCAGCATGATAGATAGAATAACACCTTTATTTATACAGAGTCTATGTAACAACCTCGCTCGTAACTCGTTATCATTCTTATAACTACTGTGCGGACCGTTATCAAGTTGTTTGTCAGTTGACTACTTTTCAGTGCTATTTTTAAAGTTCCACTTATACGACCTGATAACTTAATTTATTCTTAAGCAAGGTTCTACATAATTATAAAGACTGTAATTTTTTTTTTCTGAGGATGATGCCCACATGAGCTCTAGGCTTGTGCGTGGGTAATGAGTGAGTGATGATGAGATATGACGACTACTTTTTAGGCAGTCGGGACCGACGGCTTAACGTCTCCTCCGAAAGACGGAGGAGGAAATCACAGTAGCCATTGAGACTTTATAATCACAGTGTAGCCATTGGTGTGAAAGGATCCATAACAGTGTGTTGGGACATTTTTTCTCCGCCACAGCTATACTTTGACCAATATTTTGAATTCAGATATGATTCTACAGGAAAACTTCAACCCATTCTCTCATTATTCAAATTTCCTTTAGGAATAGGAAATACATTGAAAATCACTTTCCCAATATTAAAAATAGTGTCACTATTCTTGGTATCAATATTGAAGAGAAGAATGTGGGATGAAAATAGTTCTCTTTAAGCATTCCTATTTATTCCATTTGTTTTTGTTAATATCAATTACCTTTCTTTGCTATGTTAGTTGTTTGAACCGACATTGCTGTGATGTTTGTAGAAACCGCTCATTGTGGGAGGAGCTTATCTAGGCCAATGGCAGTCGTTCGGTCACCTTGATAGGTCATTCAACCTGCCAGCAATCACAGCGCTCGGTCACGAGTATGAATTCTGTTGCACTGTACTTTAGTTTTAGTTTAGCAGAGATTGTTAATGGTCTAACAACCGAAACTGCAGTATCTCGTTGTTTTATGGAATAATATGTGGTTTTGACAATTTCAAGTCTTTTTATTCAGTATGGATAACTACCACAACATCACCTTCATTACTACACAGAAAGGAAAATGATTCAAAAAATAGTTGATTCTGATTCAGAAACTAGAATATTAGTGGCAAAGCGTGGTATACTTATTTAGGAAATATACCCGGCGATGACCAAATAAGTATACCACGCTTCGCCACGGTAGAATAGGATGAAAAAGGCGAAGAAGAGGAAGTAGAAGTACAAGAGTATAGTGAAGAAGAAGGAGAGGAAGATGAAGATGAAACAGAAAAAGAAGAACATAGCGAGAAAACAATAAGATGACCAGTTTGTGAGTCACTGAATGTGAATGTTTCTCCAACTGGCTGGCCATCCCCCAACTGGGTACACATATAAGTTGTCAAGTGGTGTTGACTCAAATTTCAGGAGGCAGAGGAGGGGGGCGGAGGTTTGTTGAACTCGAAACAACCACCCTTACATGGGTAGGGGAAGAGAGGGGGGGCTCCAAACACCCCCTCTTCAATCACCCCTCTTCAGACGCACAAACTCAAACAAACCGTTGTTGGCTGGGAATGGTACAGTCATGGTCAATCTCTCAGAATTTCCTCTGTCAATTAGTGAGGCAATCGATGTCAAGTTTCAATTGGCTACTGCATGATGTGTTGATGACAATGACAAAGCTTGAAGAACCTTACCAAACATGTGACACACCTTTAATACCCTAGAATAACCTGAAAAAGTGGCAAAACAAATTTTGACATACCTTAAATAACCTACCAAAACCCGACAAAAGTTTCTTTTAATTAGAATAAAGAAAACGATGTTGTCAAATTTCACTTTATTAGATTAACTTAGAATACAGGAATACTTGGAATGTTTCTTTTAATACTGGGATGTTTGGTTAATAATGACAGCAAACTCAATTTCAGTCAACACTCATTTTAGCAATAACAATTATACAGAGTGGCGCAAGAAGAAAGCATGGATTTGAGTAGGATAGTATTTGTATCAGTAGATTACTATTAGTATCAGTGGAGTGGAGCTGTCTGTTACCGCCGGGCGACACCATTTTGTAGGTTAAAGTATCCAGTTTTATTAAAAATGGCGCAATTGACCTTGCAACATCGCGTATTTGCTGTTGAACAATATTTCAAATAGAATAAATCTGGAATTGTCGTTCAACAGAGCTTTAGTAGAGAGTTTTAAGTCGAGCGTATTGACATGTGATTCTTCTTCACTTGAAATTCAAAGTTTACTGTCGTTAATATCGTTCAATTAAAGATCTGAATACTGCAATACATGAATAAATTGCTGCTGTATCGAAAGTTATGGACCAATTTGAGGCTTTTAATGAGCATTAACGCATTAAGGGCGCCATCTTTCCTATGTAATTTTCAAAAAAATACTCAAGTGTTTTGGAGTTTTTCATACAAATTCTCGAATTGAATTATTTGCTTAGTATTTTTGTCCAAGTAAGATAAATGTATGATTAAAATAAACTTTCTTATAACACTTTGAAAAACGTGCGTTCTCTATGCGCCACCCTGTACACAACTGCGAAGTCTCTAACAGTGCCCCCAAAATAAATACAGGCTACACAAAAATAAAAATAGTTCAGATCACAGACAATGAATATTTATTAGTAGAGACTGACCTGGATCCATTCTTTTGTATGCATCCTGATAACGATAACACTGATGAATGACCGCTTCTCGTTGCCTTCGAAACCTTGTCAACGATTCAATGGATTCCCTTATTGTCTTTGTTTTATGCCAATTTAAACTGTTGTCTAACATCATGTTATACACTACCATATCATACAATTCCAAAACAATACAGAATCATATTATTATGGAACGAAACGTATTCCTGGTTCAATAAAAACATTCCAGACCTATTTCACTCTTTTTTCATTCGAATTCAGCTCGGAAACAATGCGAATACTCCCAATACCGTCATAATAATTGTATGACTGATTACCACACTTGCCTCTGATTATGTAAATGCAGTCCTTTTTCCCCATTTTATTTTAATATCATGATACTTAACAATAGATTGCTATTAATATGAAAATAATATTGTGGGTAAAAATGATTATGTTGCACAATCACTTTATTATATCTGAATATTGTATCAATTGATTGTTATTAATAGCCTGTTCTATTATTAGTGGGACAATTGAACCATCTCTAACAAACCTTAGGCTAGGCGTACACCGGTTAGTCAAGACAAGACAAGACGATATTAGTCATGTTTAGTCACCGTACTTCACATAGTTGCTTATGAAGCAACACACACCGATTAGTCATTGCATCGGTCTGTGCTGCTTCATAAGCAGCCAAGTGAATTACTGTGACTAAACGTAAGTAAACTCGTCTTGTCTTTTCTTGAAAAGACAAATACTAAGCAATAGCAATAATATTGGGTGCAATTGGAACAACAAACTATAATTGAAAAACAATTTTCTCTATCGGGCCCTTACATCAGTAGCAGTTAAATTAGTGAATAGATTAATTAGTAATAATTAGTAAATAATATTAGTGATTTGAATTGAAGTTGCCGACAAGCGATAAATGAGGGAAGAAGAAATAGACTTTGATCGTCGTACACAACGAAGGGGAAAAGACAAAAAATGAAAATGCTGGAAAAAAGACGGAGATTGCAGAGTAAAGCGAAAAGAGACAGAGAGAGAGGGAATAATTAGAAGAGTGGATAGAGAGTGTGGAAGAAGAAAGAGATGAAGGATCAAAAGATGAGGGCGAGAATTCAGTGAGATGACTGAAGTGGTTGGTATAATTCATAGCTCGCACTTCAATAAAAATCCATTGTGTGTGACACTATCATACTCATACCCCTGTTCAACGGAAAACCAAACCATTCATTCGCTCACTCTCTTGTCACTACTAATGACTCCTCCTCCTCCTCCTCCTCCGCCTCCTCCTCCTCTTCATCCACCTCCTCCTACTCCAGGTCTTCCTCCTTCTCCTCCTCTTTCCTCCTTCTCCTCTTCTCCTTCTCCTCCTCCTCCTCCTCCTCCTCCTCCTCCTCTCCTCCTCCTCTTCCTCCTCTCTCCTCCTCCTCCTCCTCATCTCCTCCTCCTTCTCTTCTCCTCCTCCTCCTGCTCTTCTTCTCTCTTCCTCCTCCTCTTCTTCCTCCTCCTCCATCTACCTCTCTTCTTCCTTCTCCTCCTCCTCTCTTCTCCTTTCCTCCTCCTCCTCCCCTCCTTCTTCTCTTCTCCTCCTCCCTTCTCTTCCTCTCTTCCTCCTCTTTCCTCCTCCTCTTCCTCCTCCTCTTCCTCCTCTCCTCCTCCTCCTCCCCTCCTCTTCTTCCTCCTCCTACTTCCTCCTTTTCTTTCCCTCATTCTCCTCTCCTCCTCTCCTCCTCCTACTTTTCCTCAATCTTCTCCTCCTCCTGCTCTTCCTCCTCCTCCATCTTCTTCTCCTCCTCCTCCTCCCTCCTCCTCCTCCTCCTCATCCTCCTCCTCCTCCTCCTCCTCCTCTTCCTCTTTCCTCCTCCTCCTCCTCTTCTTCCTTCCTCCTCCTCCTTCTCCTCCTCCTCCTCCTCATCCTCCTCCTCCTCCTCCTCCTCCCTCCTCCTCCTCTCCTCCTCTCCTCCTCCTCCTTCCTCTTCTCCTCAACCTCCTCCTCCTCCTCTTTCTCCTCCTCCTCCTCCTCACCTCCTCCTCCTCCTCCTCCTCCTCCTCTCTCCTCCTCCTCCTCCTCCTTCTCCTCTATGTCTTCTGACTTTTTTACCACTACCTTCTCGTTTTCTCTCTCCCTCTTCCTGTAAAGCCGATTCTTCCGCTTTTGTGAACTTCAATAATTGTCTGCTGACAGATGAGGGTGCAGCGGTTCTTCATAGTTTTTGCGGCGTTGTTTTTGAATTAATTGAACGTACGCACGCATTTCATTATTTGATTCATTCGCCAGCTTGTTAGCCTCTGGGTACACACGAGCGACATTTGTGCGATTGCGATGCGACCACGATTTGCTCGCAGAATTTATGTAAAAACCACCTCCAAAGAGCTAGTAGTACTAAAATAATTATTAGAGAAAAGAAAATCCAAAGAAAGCAATATTAATAGCTCTGAATACTTCTGCTACAGTAAATATCGACAACAGAACTAAAATAGCAAGAGGGTAATCGATGAATGTCACTGACAAAAATTTGTGCCTGGACTGTAAATCGAACCCCGTTCCTTTCAATTGAAGGTTGAGCGCCTTAACCAGACACTTTATGTACAGTAGCATTCAATTGTACTATTAGCAAAACCGGCTAGGCATTAAAGATGGAAGAAATTTCCAAGAATATTATCATTGGTTAATGTACTTTAGCAACTTACTTTGCTTACTGATTTGTTATTGATTTTATCAATGAATTTTTCTCCATGTATCAAGTGTGGCATTCCTGTATTTTGTGAACTTTGAGTGATGAGTTTCAAGTTTGTATCTCTCGCGAATGTTGTGTTCATAAACCATATCTTCTGTATTCATGTTAGATTTAGTTCCATAAAAATGCTGCGCCCCAACAAAAATAGAATACCTACTCGTGTATCTGTCTATATTCATCCATCTATATGCATATTAAGGGGAGCACTTTTCTAAAAATTGAAATCAAATTGATTTTTCGTTTTTGATTGCATATTATAGATTGAAATCTCTTCTTCAAAATAATGTATGACTTATTTATCTAAGTGGTCTGGAATTGAATAGATTGAAGAAAAAAGTACATACGTTAACATGTGAAAGGATACAGAAGAGTGCCCCCAACTTTAATCTCTCTCAATCTCTTCTCTTACTCTATTTTTTCTCTCTCTAAATCTCTTCCACTCTTTTTCTGTCTCACTCACTCTCTCTCCCACTCACTTTCTCTATTTTCATCGCACTCATTCATTCTTCCCAGCAGTCTCCCCACTTCCGTGGTCCGTAGCACCAATTAAAACTCAATATTTGCATTCGCTACAACAGGATAATTTCGCGACACCGACCAACTCGACATTGCTGTAATTGGGAGAGGGACCTTCCCCACCCTCCCGCAGGGGTGAATTCTGGTTAAAGGGTGTGCTGAAAGGGTCTTCTTTGCACCCTCGGAATTCCGCATTCAAATCCGGCGTCGCCAGTTTACCGAAGAGATTCGCCATTCAAACGAAACGCAGTGAGCGTATCAATCAATTGAAATCCGTGCACAAACATGTATAGCCGATTTCCCCTTTCGACACACTCGTGTTGTTAATTATTATTGCTTACAATCATTGTTTAGAATGGTTTGTTGTACTTGAACCAGATTAACATCGTTGAAAGAATAGGATTTTTTCATATCGCCAAGCTAGTGTAGTGGGTAGGAACTTAGGCTAGGCGTACACCGGTTAGTAAAGACAAGACAAGACGAGATTAGTCACGTTTAGTCACAGTAATTCACATAGTTGCTTATGAAGCAGCACACACCGATGCAATGACTAATCGGTGTGTGTTGCTTCACAAGCAGCTATGGGTTAGTCAAGACAAGATGAGATTAGTCAAGTTTTGTCACAGTAATTGACATTCATTTGATTTGAAGCTTGGCATTAGATGCATACATAGATACATAGAGAGGTATGATTTCTTGACGTTGTTGATAACCGTAGAGTACGATGGCAAAGAAACAATATCTCTCTATTTTTCTATCTATCTAATGCCAAGCGTCAAATTAAATGAATATCACTGTACACAGGAATGTTGGTACAGACATTCTTTCCCATCTTGAACTTGTTACAAGAACATAATACTGTACACTAGATAACATCTCACTAGAAGAATCATACGCTAGGGCTCTGAAAAAGCAGGTACACTCTGCCGATAAATATATTGGATAAATTATTTAATTATATTCCTTTTTTTAATGATGACGAATGATTGTTATTCAATAAACAGCTGATTTTTTTCTCAGCTGATGTCTTTCAGGACAGTCTGCGAGTTATGAGTGCGAGAGGGTATCGGCCCAGCTGATGAATGCACTCTATTAAATCGTTACTTTTGTTTATCTATAAGTTCCTTAAGTTCCTTTAAGTTATCTATAAGTTACTTACTCTATAAGTTCGTTACTTTTGTTTATCATTCATATCATAATTTTTAGACTTTATTACCTCCACTTGATCTCGCATCGTGTTTTTACTTCCATTTCATACTACAATTAAATATTAGGTATGATTCCTTTTTTTTCTCATCTGAAGTATACAAAGTATTGTTAATTAATTCCATCTTTAGTGTACATTACTCTTGTTTATCATTCATCTTATTTTATTCATAGTATTTCAAAATTTCATTTCAGTTTTTAGCTACAGCTATCTAAATAATTTTACGGTTGAGTGTTGATGGGAAGGATGTCCTTGCATATCCTTCTCCAAGAATGGACATTTATATGTCCAAACTCCGCCATTTCTTGTAGATGCAAAACCATGTTGCAATTAGTTTAATTTTCAATGACGTTCACTTCAACATAAAATATATCATGAACTAGAACTCAAGTCGACTTCAACAATCTAGGATTAAACTTACACCTATATATTTTCATTTAAAATCTCCCTTATCTCATATTTTGTTTAGTGAATCCGATACTGTAATTATTAGTTTTGAATGACGTTCATTGTAACAACTATCATGACCTAGAATTTAAGCGACATACTTTGTAATCTACATGAATAAAGTGAATATTCTATTCTATTCTATTCTATTAAAGGAGGATTCTTTTAAATTGTCAGAAAACAGCTGATTGATGTACGCTCGTTTACTAAAGTTAAATCAGCTGTTTTCTGACAAGTTAAAAGAATCCTGCTATATATGATTCAAGTATTTTCACAATTTAAATTTTATGGGAGTTTGCAAAAGTATGGTTGACCGAGCTAACCAATCAAAAGCGAGACATCCAATGGCCACACTGTTATTACACAGTTCTAACAAGATTGTCTGTGGGTTGAATCATTTCTATAAAACACTTTTTTATTCCTGTTAAATAATAAGTTTTTCTCATGATGCAGGCGTACGATTGGTGGCTGGATGACATGTACCTGGCCCAGCCGCTGTGTCTGCCGGTGAACGTGAATCCAGGCATGCTGTTTCCTCCGCAAAACATCAAATCCAACAACGACATCGCTCTGCTGGCAGCTCGCGTCATATCCAACGTGGCCCAGTTCAAGGACAAGTTGGATCGGTGAGTGGATTGTGAACAATCTTCTTCTTCTTCTTCTTCTTCTTCTTCTTCTTCTTCTTCTTCTTCTTCTTCTTCTTCTTCTTCTTCTTCTTCTTCTTCTTCTTCTTCTTCTTCTTCTTTTCCTTTAGCTTTTCCCTATTTCGCTATTCCATATCTTCCTCCTCCACACCATTCTCTCCCCGGCTTCTTCATCTGTCAGCTCCTTTTCCCTCATGTCCCCTGCAACACAGTCTCTCCATCTCCTCCTTGGTCTCCCCACTGGTCTACACCCCTCCACCTGCATTGGAGGGGATTGTGAACAATAAGTGAAGTTTTTGAAAAGATAAACAGCAAAAATGAATTTATTACAATTACACAATTAATGAGAACATAGTGTAGGCTATTACCTACTTCCCCAAAAGAGCAAACTTCTCTACGAGCTTGGAGAAGGAGGAGCCGTACTACATTATTATTATTATTATTCAAATATTATTATTAAGGCTAGGCGTACACCGGTTAGTCAAGACAAGAAAAGACTAGATTAGTAACGGTTAGACACAGTAATTCACAAAGTTGCTTATGAAGCCTGACACACTGATGCAATGACTAATCGGTGTGTGTTGTTTCATAAGAAACTATGTGAATTACTGTGACTAATCTCCTCTTGTCTTGTCTTGACTAACCGGTGTACGCCTAGCCTAAGTGAAGTTTTTGAAAAGATAGACAGCAAAAATGAATTTATTACAATTACACAATTAATGAGAACATAGGGTAGGCTACTACCTATTTCCCCAAAAGAGCAAACTCGAGCTTGGAGAAGGAGGAGCCGTACTACATTATTATTTAGGCTAGGCGTACACCGGTTAGTCAAGACAAGACAAGACTATATTAGTCACGTTTAGTCACAGTAATTTACATAATTGCTTATGAAGCCTGACACACTGATGCAATGACTAATCGGTGTGTTTGCTCATAAGCAACTATGTGGCTCTGTGACTAAAATGACTAATCTGTCTTGTCTTGACTAACCGGTGTACGCCTAGCCTAAGTGAAGTTTTTGAAAAGATAGACAGCAAAAATGAATTTATTACAATTACACAATTAATGAGAACATAGGGTAGGCTACTACCTACTTCCCCAAAAGAGCAAACTCGAGCTTGGAGAAGGAGGAGCCGTACTACATTATTATTATTCAAACATTATTATTTAGGCTAGGCGTACACCGGTTAGTCAAGACAAGACAAGACTAGATTAGTCACGTTTAGTCACAGTAATTCACATAGTTGCTTATGAAGCCTGACACACTGATGCAATGACTAATCGGTGTGTGTTGCTTCAAAAGCAACTATGTGAATTACTGTGACTAAATGTGACTAATCTCGTCTTGTCTTGTCTTGACTAACCGGTGTACGCCTAGCCTTAATGAGAACATAAACATAGGGTACTACTTCCCCAAAAGAGCGAACTATAGCTTGGAGAAGGGGGAGTCGTGCTACATTATTATTATTTAAACATTATTATTTATTGTCTTTAAAATTATTGTTTATTATTTATTAATATATTAATTGGAATTGAAATTTATTGACGTACTACACTATTATTTATTGGCTTGCTACAATTTATACCAACCTGAACTAAATCCTTCTAACAAACATAAAAAGTCGTATCAATCATACAATTCATATATTTTCATCATTTAATCATTCAATCAATAATTCAGTCGGTAATAAGCAATCATACAATTCATATATTTCCATAATTTAATCATTCAATCAATAATTCATTATATGTAAAAATGATCAATGAATTACTCAAACTCAAACTCAAAATACTTTATTCACTCAATTAATGAACACAATTTTTACAAAATACAAGAAAAATCAAGTGCATCCTTAATTAGGCTAAGCCTGCGTGGAGGAATGGTTCCAAATGATTAAATTAGATCATTGTAATTAAATAAATAAATAATAATAATAGATAATAAATTAATTTCCTTCAAAACTAAAAACTAAGAATACATTAATAAAATATTGATTACAAAAATGTAGAAAAAACTATATAAACATCAAGAAAAGAAAATTTATGGAAATCATCAACTCACTCAACTATGGACATCCATGTACTAGAGTGGGTGTTGAGAGTAGTATTTGGGTGGGGGTGCAAAGTGGTTAAACTGTCTCTGATATAGTGCCTTCCTAGCTATTGTAATATTTATGATTAAGCTATAATTGTACTTGATAGAAACTTGTACTGCAATAGCTATCATCAGAGTACAAGAGAAACCCATTCTTGTGGAAATGTGAGAGTAAGATAATATAGTGTTTATGAGAAAAATTTATTAATTAGCTACTTTTAAATGAATGAATTAACAGAGTAATGCAAAATTCAATAATCTGATAGGTTTGTACATGAAGAGTGTGAAGAGTTTAGAATGAGATGCAAGAATATGAATAATAATACACAATAGTAATAATAGTAATAGTAATAGTAATAGTATAGTAATAGTAATAGTAATAGTAATAGTGATAGTAATAATAGTAATAATAATAATAGTGATAGTAATAATAGTAATAGTAATAGTAATAGTAATAGTAATAGTAATAGTAATAGTAATAGTAATAGTAATAGTAATATGAAAAGTGTATGAATGATAATTATAGTGTAGCTGATACATCAATAAATAGAATATAATTACTGAAATATTATCATATTGCATTGTAGAATCGCTCAGCTTGTTGCATTTTGATTCTTGTTGCACTTTTGCAGAAAAGCGTTGCCCGTCGAACGAGCCACCTCTCGCGAGAAAGGCCAACCGCTGTGCATGGCCCAATTCTACCGGCTGCTAACCTCGTACAGGGCGCCCGGAAACCTCAAAGACGCCCTCTACAACACGGAGCCCGACTCTCCCGCCCCCCACCAACACGTCATCATTGGCTGCAGGAATCAGGTCTCTTTTGGAGATACAAACTTATGTATGTCTGGCACTTCATAGTCTCATCTCATTTTGCACTTGTCATTATACCACTTTCTCTCTCTCTCTCACTCTTATCACCCAATGTTGTCATGTATCTTATGTTGTATATAGTCCGACTCACGTCAAGAAGTCAGCATTGCTTAGATGGGAGTTTGCTATCCTTGTTCAGCACAAGGTAGTTGCTGATGTCTCTATCCTATTCGCACTGTGCATAGTTGCCGCACTGTGCATTGTTGTCGCACACAGTCCCAACAAACACGTTTGGTGCAGTTTTCTCTTTCTCTCTCAATGAAACTTGGCATCAATGCTTCTCATATAAACAATGCTGACTTCTTGATGTGAATCGGACTATAGTTAGAAAATCATAAAATTAATTAATTTCTATAGATATATCTTGAACAACATAGTCTGTACAGTGACATTCATTTAATTTGACGCTTGGCATTG
Organism: Laodelphax striatellus; assembly: GCA_017141395.1. Taxonomy (NCBI): domain Eukaryota; kingdom Metazoa; phylum Arthropoda; class Insecta; order Hemiptera; family Delphacidae; genus Laodelphax; species Laodelphax striatellus. Next base: position 861,014 of record CM029530.1, read on the forward strand.
GATAGATAGATGGAGAAATATCATATCTCGACGTAATAATTAATTGCTGATGACCGTAGAATACGATGGCATATGACCGTAGAGTACGATAGCAAACAAAAATAATATCTCTCTATTTATCTATATAGCAAATGCTATCTAGATAGCATGAATTTGTATCAGTATACTTTCAATGGTACGCTTTTGATGAGAGTAAGGCTAGGCGTACACCGGTTAGTCAAGACAAGACGAGATTAGTCACGTTTAGTCACAGTAATTCACATAGTTGCTTATGAGGCAGCACACACTGATGCAATGATTAATCGGTGTGTGTGTGTTGCTTCATAAGCAACTATGTGAAGTACTGTGACTAAACGTGACTAATCTCGTCTTGTCTTGTCTTGACTAACATGTGTATGCCTAGCCTTGACTTGTAAACTTGATCACTTGGTACAAATCCACCAAAATTTTGTCAACTGTCATTAGACTTAGGCCTATACCGAGAAAATTATGTGAATCATAATTCATATTGATTTATTTTGAATACAATAAAAAAGAAAGAAAAAATAGCCGTTAGTCCAAAACGTCTTCTATTACGAAATTTAGAAAGAAAAATGTCCAAACTGAGGTTATGTCCAAACTTTTGATCACTCACACAATTTACACTCCAAAAAAGTCATCATATACGAGTACATTATTAATTTAAAACTGAAAAGGTTAATAGACACGCCAAACAAACATTAAAAAATTCACAAATATTGATTAAAACTTTGATCCATGTAGGGTAATGCACTTTCATGCATAATAAATTGTTGAAAATTTTTATTGAAATGAATACCATGGATGTATGAATGATTTTCAATATTTGAGAATTTGTATCAGTTTCCACGGAATTAATAATTCATTCATTCAACTGTCAGTAGATACTTCACAACCTTATTTTAGTCATGTAATATTAAAATCACAGTATATCCACAGTCTAATGAATACATTAGACTATGGTATTTATTAGACTGTGGTGAATCAGTATTTTAAGGAACGAATAACAACTAAAATAAGAAACAAACAGTCTATCCACGGAACTGCTCTTCTCGATTTCTATTGGTGGATGCCGTCCAATCACGTGCGAGTACAAGTCCACGCCCACACGCGCTCTCATTGGCTGAAGCCGTTACGTCATCATACAGGCCTTCCCTATTTAGACCAATGGAACTTCTCGAACTGATTATGATGTTGATGATCATGTTTCAGCTTCCCAATTCGCGGATCGGATTTTGAAATTCCATTGATGTTATGAGAGACTGCATTTCCAGTTATTATTTAATACTGTCAAGAGTATTTCAGTATTTATTGAATGAAATGATAATTAACAGAATCAAAATAATGAAGCGTTGGTTTAAAAGACAAAAAAAGTGAAGTAAGAAAAGCTGCACTTTCTGAAAAAATGAAAAGATGGTGGTAACAATCAGATTCATTTAATTTGTCACTTGGCATTAGATAGATAGAGAGATATTTTTTGCCGTTGCTGATGACCGTAGTGTACAACGACAAAGAAATAATAATAATATCTCTCCATCCTTGGCGAAGCGTGGTAGGCTATACTTATTTGGTTATTGATTTTGTTCAACGAAAATGAATATCATTACCCTCTATCTGTCACCATTATCAATAGCAGTTAATTGTTATCAAGTTGCATAGCTTTTCACCAATTTCCTTCACAGATACTTTGATAACTCCTAATTCATGAGTTCTTGACATTGATTTCTCAACAGTTCTACGCACTGCACTTGAAGACCAAGGACAGAAGCGAAGTGCTGACCGAGGAAGAGATAGCCTCCAGCATAATGAGTATCCTCAATTCTCCCGCAACAATAACAACGCCTCCTGTTGGAATACTCACCACGCAACGTAGAGATATTTGGGCTGAGAGCAGGGATCTGCTTAGACAAGGTACTCAACGCTTAGGCTAGGCGTACACCGGTTAGTCAAGACAAGACAAGACGAGATTAGTCACAGTACCCTACATAATTTCTTATGAAGCAACACACACAGATTAGTCATTGCATCGGTGTGTACTGCTTCATAAGCAACTATGTGAATTACTGTGACTAAACGTGACTAATCTCGTCTTGTCTTGTCTTGACTAACCGGTGTACGCCTAGCCTTATTTTATCAAAGTCGTGAAATTTAAATAATAAAATTTCTTTGGCTAATTCCTGTATGTGGAAGTGATATTGTTATTGAGTCGATTTGCATGAAATATAGTACTTGTTTGATTGTTTCTGTATAATCTATTGCAGTATGTTGAATCAAAGAAGGTTAACTTGTTTTTCTATAATATTAATTTTTATTGTACTGATTTAAACTGTCTAGTTCCCGGTTAATCAGTCGTTCAATAAACTTATTGAATTAATAACTTATTTTTGCATTTGAAAACACATGGTTATTGATTCAATAGTGGTATTGGATCCATAAACTGTCTATTGAGCGACTGAAAAACCGGGCATAAGTTCATTAATTAATTTTTTATAATTCACTGGATATTATGCTTGTTACTGAAATAAAGTCGACATAATTATTATTGTTTTGTTTTTCTGAGGCTAATGCCTACATGAGGTCTAGGCTTGTGCGTGGGTAATGAGAGTGGTGATGATGAGAGATGACGACTGTTTTTAGGCAGTCGGGACTGACGGCTTTTCCGAAAGACGGAGTGGCTTTTTTTTGTTAACAAAATCCGTTCCGTCAACTGTATTCGATCCAGGAACCTTTGGATTATCAGACCGGCGCTTATCGCCCTCGGCTACGAACCACACCCATTAATTATTAATTGAATATTATCAATTCTGTTAACACTGATACTTGATTTGTTCAAATAAATTAGTTAAACTTGAATCCAAATAATGCTACAAAGAAGTCTTAAAACGTATTTATTCTGTTATCAATGTTCACAGTTGCGGAGGTGTTCATGATGTTCAATGTTCATAATTAGCAATTGAATAATTGCAATATCTAATGATAATGAGCATTATATTACCGAATTTTAATAAAAATCGAAGAGACAGAGTGGTTTAAGTGAATTATACCGAGATTGAATTGTTTATACACTAATAAGCCATACAATATAAAAGTATAGGCTAACCCAAAGAACAGTATAACTGAGTGTACGTATAACTGGAGTTGTTAATAGCCGAGGGCGATAAGCCTCGGTCTGATAATCCAAAGGTTCCTGGATCGAATACAGTTAACGGAACGAATTTTGACAACAAAAACGGCCATTCCTGTCTTTTGGAGACGAAAATAATTATGTCGGTCCAGACCAAGGTTAGTAGAGAGTCAATCCTCTCTACAAACCTTGGGTCCAGACTGCCTAAAAACAGTCGTCATCTCTCATCATCACCCCTCTCATTAGCCACGCACAAGCCTAGAGCTCATGTGGGCATTACCCTCAGAAAATAAATACAGAGTGGCGCAAAAAAATGGATGGATTTGAGTAGGATAATGTCAGTGGAGTGGAGCTGTCTGTGACCGCAGAGTAACACTATTTTGTAGATTGAAGTATCCAGTTTTAGTAACAATGACGCAATTGATCTTGCAAAATCTCGTATTTGCTGTTGAGCAACATTTCCAATAGAATAAATCTGCAATCGTCGTTCAACGGAGCTTTAGCAGAGAGTTTTAAGTAGAGCTTATTGGCATGTGATTCTTCTTTACTTAAAGTTAAGTTTACTGTCGTGAATATCGTTCCATTGAAGATTTGAATACTGCAATACATGAAAGAACTGCTGCTGTATCAAAAGTTAAGGACCAATTTGAGGCGTCTAATGATCATTAACGCATTAAGGGCTCTATCTTTCCTAAGTTCCATTGTCGATATCGTTCCATTGAAGATTTGAATACTGCAATACATGAAAGAACTGCTGCTGTATCAAAAGTTAAGGACCAATTTGAGGCTTTTAATGATCATTAACACATTAAGGGCTCTATCTTTCCTAAGTAATTTTTGAAGAATACTCAAGTGTTTTGGAGTTTTTCATACAAATTCTCAAATTGGGTTATTTACTTAGTATTTTGGTGTAAGGAAGATGAATGTATGATAAAAATAAACTTTATTATAACACTTTGAAAAACATCCGTTCTTTATGCGCCAACCTGTATTAAGATTGACAGGTTTTATAGTGTTTCTTTATCTGTTCCCAGATGCCCAGAACGTGAAGAGCCTGGAGCTGATTGAGAATTGTCTGATGATACTCTGCCTGGACATGAGCCCGATGAGCCAGCAGTTCAACAGGAGGTCGGGGGGACCCGAGGGTCTGGCCGGTCACCGGATTGGAGTCAGGGACGAGACCAACATCTGCCATCAGATGCTGCATGGAGGCGGAAGTGCATTCAACTCCAACAACCGATGGTTTGACAAGACCATACAGGTGAATGATGAGAACTTACGCAAATTCCGAATAATACAGTCATAATTGTGTTGTGTATCCATTATTCTTTATACTGATCAAATAACACTGATTTTAAATAACTTTTAGGAAAACAAAAATGTAATTTACGTTGTAGTGACTTTTTGTTTCTTACATTTAAAATAAAATTTTTCGTTCATCAATGAGTGTTCTGTGCTGTGTTTTAGTGTTATATATTTTTCTGACTTTATAAAATCAAAAAATACTTTTTTTGAATGCTGATGTCTGTTTTCTAAGTGAAAACAAACTTCCACCATGTTCCCTATAAGGGATAATTGGTTATGTTGATGAAGTGGAACAACCCTACTCGGGTATCCTCACTAGGCCATAAGCCATACGCTAAATAAATAAATAAAATAAAATGATTGCATATCGATAGTGAAGTGATTTATGGTGCAGAATAAAAATACTTGAAGTTGTCAAAACCACATATTTAATAAAACAACGAGATACCGCTTTTAGTTGTTACACCATTATCAATCTCTGATAAACTAAAACTAAAATACAGAGCAGCAGAATTTATACTCGTGATCGAGCGCTGTGATTGGGACATGAACGGCCGGCCTATCAAGGTGAACGCCTGCCATTGGCCCAGATATAAGCTCCTCCCACAATGGGCGGTTTCAGCAAATGTCATAGCAATGGCGGTTCAATCAATTAGAAACCGCCCATTGTGGGAGGTGCTTATATCTAGGCCAATGGCAGGTGTTCACCTTGATAGGCCGTTCATCTCCCAATCACAGCGCAAACACTGTCAATAAACGTCATAGCAATGGCGGTTCAAACAAGTAACAATGTAGAAACCGCCTATTGTGGGAGGAGCTTATATCTAGGCCAATGGCAGGCGTTCACCTTGATAGGCCGTTCATCTACCAATCACACCGCTCGGTCATGAGTATAAATTATGGTGGCTGCTCTGTATTTTAGTTTTAGTTTGCCAGAGATTGATAATGATGTAACAATCGAAACCGGTATCTCGTTGTTTTATTAAATATGTGGTTTTGACAAGATTAAGTATTTTTATTCAGTACGGATAACTACCACTACAGAGAGTATATAGTCACAGTGTGGACATTGCATGTCAAACATGACAAAACCGCCATACTTTTGTTAATTCCCATAAGATTTGCATTGGAATGAAAATCAAATCATATAATTCTGTTATGATAAGTGATTTATTTATAACCTACATTTTGTCTTTGCCAGCGTTAGGCTATGCGTATGCGTACACCGATTAGTCAAGACAAGACAAGACGAGATTAGTCACAGTAATTCACATAGTTGCTTATGAAGCAGCACACACCGATGCAATGACTAATCGGTGTGTGTTACTTCATAAGCAACTATGTAAAGTACTGTGACTAAACGTGACTAATCTTGTCTTGTCTTGTCTTGACTAACCGGTGTACGCCTAGCCTTATTTTTCATCATTTATGCTTTAAAGCAATACCAAGAGTAGAGAGACTATTTTAATGTTAGAAAAGTAATTTTTTATGTTTTCTCTTAAAATAAGTTTGACAAATGATTGAATAGCTTCATGTTTGCCTGCAATCCCATATAAAAATTCAAAAATTTGGCAAAAGTATGGCGGCGGCGGGAAAAATATTGATCTCCACATACTGTTAGGATGGCGTACACTGGTAAGACAAGACAAGACAAGACAAGACAAGATTAGTCACGGTTAGTCACAGTAATCCACATAGTTGCTTATGAAGCAGCACCCACCGATGCAATGACTAATCGGTGTGTGTTACTTCATAAGCAACTATGTAAAGTACTGTGACTAAACGTGTCTTGTCTTGTTTTGACTAACCGGTGTACGCCTAGCCTTATTTTTCATCATTTATGCTTTAAAGCAATACCAAGAGTAGAGAGACTATTTTTAATGTTAGAAAAGTAATTTTTATGTTGTTTCTCTTGAAATAAGTTTGACAAATTATTGAATGGCTTCATGTTTGCCTGCAATCCCATATAAAAATTCAAAAATTTGGCAAAAGTATGGCGGCGGCGGCGGGAAAAATATTGATCTCCACATACTGTTATGGAGTGCTTCACACAAATGGCCACACTGTTACTATACACTCTCTGTAACTACCACAATGTCACCTCCGCTACTACACAGTGATGTATATCACTCGAATTGTCAAAAATTTCTTATCACTCTTTCAGATAATAATCGGAAGCGATGGTGCGTTCGGCATTTGCTGTGAGCATTCTCCAGCCGAAGGCATAGCCGTGGTTCAACTGACCGAACAGATTCTGGAAAGCTGCAAGGATCTGAGTCTTGGCAAACTGGGAGATGACATCTCGGAGTCGTCCGACCACTTGGAACAACTGCAGTGGACCATACAGCCAGCCCTCAAGAAGCACATACGAGAGGCTTCTCAGTCTTTGAATAAGTGAGTAATTCTTTATCGCCTATCCGGTGGGGGTCGGAGTCCACCTGAAAATCCTCATATAACATGCCTCAAACACTAGAATATAATAACTCATTCATTGTTATCCTCCACGCAGGCTCAGCCTAATGAGGAATGCACTTGATTTTTCTTGTATTTTGTAGAAATTGTGTATATTAATTGAGTGAATAAAGTATTTTGATTTTGATATAAAGTATTTTGATTGTAGAGTTCCACGAAGCAGGTTTCCCAACAATAAAGCTGATCAAATTATTCATCAAATTCCATCCAATAGAATTAGGTACTAAACAAATTCCAAGGTCATCCTCCTATTTTCAATATTTACTTTCAATCTCAGAACATAATAAATTATTGTTACATTTGCAGAAAGGCTTGCCTCTTGTCTACAAAGCCTAATCTCCAATTATTAACAATGTTGATCCTTATATTAATTGGGTTGAGCCACAATATTAATAATTAATTATAAGTATGGTAATCAAAGATCAACTTCGATCAACCGGCTATTGATGTACAAACGGCCTTCAAAAGTTGAGTTTTTCCATCCTCAGCACAGAGAACAGACTTAGTCACTTACTAGTAACTTAGTAACTTCTTACTAGAGAGTATGCTTCTCTACGTCTTATATACGAGTAGCTAGTTCGTGTTACAGAGAGTTTATAGTAAGGCTAGGCGTACACCGGTTAGTCAAGACAAGACAAGACGAGATTTTAGTCAGTAGCGCATGATGAGCAACACACACCGATTAGTCTTTGTCGGTGTGCTTCTAGCAGTATATACTAAGTGATAGCTGTCTTGTCTTGACATTGTACGCCTTTGCACTCTGTTACACTTTTGATCGGTTATCTCGGTCGAATCCAGCCATACTTTTGCCAACCCTACCCATGAGATTCACATTGAAAACAAATTCCAATTACATTATGTTGAGTGATACATTTCCAGCCTACAATTTGCCTTTGCCAGTGTCAATTTTCATCATTTTAAGCTTTTAGCACAATACCAAGAGTAGAGAGACAATTTTTAATGTTAGAAAAGTTATTTTCGATGTTGTTTCTCTTGAAATAAGTTTGAAAAATGAGTGAATGGGTTAATGTTTGCCTGTAATCCCATATCAAATTGAAAGATTTCACAGAAATGACCACACTGTTACGATACACTCTCTGTAGTTCTTGTCTCACAGGCCTAAAGCGGTATCTTAATATGCAAATTCTAGTAGCTTAGCCTGAGATATTATTGAAATAGATTTAGAATTTATTATTCACACATATTCAATGGCCACACTGTTACGATACACTCTCTGTAGTTCTTGTCTCATAGGCCTAAAGCGGTAACTGAATATTCAATTTCTAGTAGCTTAGCCTGAGATATTATTGAAATAGATTTCGAAGTTCTTATTTCACTAAACTGACATCTTTTCAATTCACATCAGTCATGGAAAATACCCCTTATTTTTCACTCAATTGATTTCAGTTTCAGTATGTATGAGAAATAGGAAATAGTGTCTAATCTCACGAATCATCAGCTATGTGCTTTTCTTATAAATTATTTTCTTTCCTTGAATTGCAGCCTGGTGGAGGACTTGGATCTGTACATCTACCGATTTGCAGGCTACGGTAAGAATTTCATCAAAAAATGCGCCGTGAGTCCAGACGCCTACGTACAGCTTGCTCTGCAACTGACATACCACAAGTAAGTGAGCAAATATGCAAATGATATCATTTTTAGCAATAGATACTATGAGTAAGTGCAGCTAGAAGTGATGTAAGAAGAGTGTAATGGGCGCGAAGTCAACATACGCAGCGCAAGCGGTAAAAAATACAGAAGATGCAAATGTGGCATTATAAAAATTAATATTGGTACTGTACTAATAAGACTCATTATTTCTGCCTCTTGTAACAATAAGGCTAGGCGTACACCGGTTAGTCAAGACAACACAAGACAAGATTAGTCACAGTAATTTACATAGTTGCTTATGAAGCAGCACACCGACGACAATGACCAATTGTGTTGCTTCAAGGAACTATGTAAAGTACTGTGACTAAACGTGACTAATCTTGTCTTGTCTTGTCTTGACTAACCGGTGTACGCCTAAAGACTCACATACGCTCGGCGAATACACGAGCTTTTTCAATATTTAGCTTTATTTTTTTGTCATGATGAGTAGGACTACAATTTATACTTAATTGACATTATTTTTGTCATACAAAACAATAGAGAAGACAACACACACATGATCTAATACAAATATACTCACCATTACATAATAGACCAAGCATCAATGTACCATATACAATACAATGATAATTTTATCAATCAATCAATCAATTTTATTGAAAGTAAATAATCATTACAGTTTCGGGTCATGCTAAACCCGTAGGTTTTTCAGCATGTGCCCACATTAAATTTTACAAATAAGTATAATATTATGAAACCAAACAATAATTTTTATTTTACAAATAAATAATTTGCATGCAAATAGTGAAAAAAAGATAATAATAAAAAGCAAAGAGAGAAAAAGAAAATTACAACTAGAGATCAAATAAAAGCATTGTATTACTAGAAATTGTATTAGGAAAAAAAAGATGAAAAGGAATGAAAATTTTTCTACAATAAAAGTAAAAGAAATTAATTATTATATCAGTCGTATGGGCTGAAGTTGAATAAAGTGAAGTTGAATCAGAAAAAATCTGGGAAATTCATGTGACAAACTACAATCCGGTCTATTGCTAACCTCTTGAGCGAAATTGCAGAATTGCTGAAATTTCTGAATTTGCTGACATTGCAGAATGTACGGGAGGCTGACGGCGACCTACGAGAGCGCGTCGACGCGTCGCTTCCGGCTCGGGCGCGTCGACTGCATCCGCTCGGCCAGCTGGCAGGCAGCTGAGTGGACGCGCGCCCTCAACCAGCCAGCTGATCACAACCAGCTGAATCAGCAGGTCAGCGATCCTTTGCAGCCCGGGAAACGTGTCACTTTCAATCTGTTCTCTGTGAGTTGGCTGTACACTGCTCTGTTGTACGCTGCTGTCTCCTCATCTGTCCGCTAGTAGCGCCACTGACAATTCAAATAACTTGGCAGCACAGCTGGGCTGGAGCGGGGGAGGGGGAGGAGCCCGTAAGCACCATCCTTATACAGAGTGGCGCATAAAGAAAGAACGCATGTTTTTTTCAAAGTGTTATAAGGAAGGAGTGTTATAAGTGTTTCAATCATACATTTATCTTACTTACACCAAAATACTATAACCCAATTTGAGAATTTGTATGAAAAACTTCAAAACACTTGAGTATTTTAAAAACATTACATATGAAAGATGGCGCCCTTAATGTGTTAATGCTCATTAAAAGCCTCAAATTGGTCCATAACTTTTGATGCAGCAGCAATTTCACCATGTATTACAGTATTCAAATCTTCAATTGAACGATATTTACAACAGTAAACTTTGAATTTCAAGTGAAGAAGAATCACATGCCAATACACTCGACTTGAAACTCTCTACTCTAAAGCTCTAAACTCTCTAAAGCTCTGAACTCTCTAAAGCTCCGTTGAATGACGATGGCAGGCAGATTTATTCTATTTTAAATATTGTTCAACATCGAATACGCGATGTTGCAAGGTCAATTTATTGCAACATTGTTACTAAAATTGGATAGTACTTTAGCCTACGAAATGGTGTCGCTCGGCGGTCACAGACAGCTCCACTCCACTGATACTATCCTACTCAAATCCATGCGTTCTTTTTGCGCCACTCTGTATTCTGAGATACGAGTATAAAGGGATCACTTTAGGATTAGATCAAAGAGAATTAGGGTTAGAGAGGATTGGACTGAATAAGACTTCTTCATAGATTAGTAGAGAAATGAATTTCATAAATTCTATGATAATTATAAGGGGACAGATTCAGATTATTTACTTGATTCAATTACATTAAGATTCAAAGAATAAATTAATTTATGATGAAAGAAATATCAGAACCTTTCAGCATCATTTCAAAGAGTATTAACATAAGTTTTTCACCACAACAAGTTCAGAGATGTTCCATGATGATTCCAGACACTGAGCACAATTCCAAACCCTCAAAACGTGTTCCACTCTATAGCAGGATTCATTTAATTGACATAAGTCAGCTGTTTTGAATAATTAAACAGTGACTTTGACACAATAATCCAAAGGCTTAAAAGTCTTAAAGACCTTTAAAGTTTTTAAAAGACATTTTTGAAGAAGACCTTTCAAAGAATACCTTTCTAAGAGACGTTTTTCAATAATATTCGAGATTCAGTATTTGTAGGTTAAGTATTGTGATATTGCTCTTTGAAACAGCTGACTTCTGACAAGTTGAATTGGATTCTGTTACTATAGAGCTCAGGCGTAATAGTTTGATGTTGTTTTTTGTTCAAAATCATCAATGGTGGATGGATATTGATGTTTTGAAACAAGAAATAACAGCAGCTTATCAAACTGTTACGCCTGATATGCTACAGTGAGAGTGGAAAGAGTTTGAGGGAGGTTGATATTGTTCCAGTGTCTGGAGGGGTCATATTGAACATCTCTGAACTTCTTTGTGAGTGAAAAAAACTTCTTTAATTACTCTTTGAAATGATGTATAACAGAAGGTTCTATTATATTTCTTTCATAACATACAAATTTTTAAAGTTGTGGTATTCTTTTTGAATCACCCGGTACCTATTTCTGCTTGGCTTCTAGATTATGATATCTGTAAAAATATGTAAGTAACTATACCACGAATATGTAATACAAATTTTATAAACTCTAGAAATTGTACAACCATATGAAGATTAGTGTGTAAATGATGATTATTATTGCAGTCTTGGGAAAGGAATGTCCATAGATATATTTTTCAACACGTTAGGGATAGACGAGATAGATGGGATAGAGAGGTTGAATATTTTTAGATTATAATATCAGGGTGTGGGGGGGATTGGATTGTTGATTGTAGGGGATTGATCATGTTCGACTGTTGTAGTAAGGAAGAAAATACGTTAGAATCAACTGGTGTCAAATCAAAACTGAAAAAAGCCTAGTAAATCAAATTTTCTCCGCTACAGCTTCGAGATGAACAACAAAAAAAATGATATCTAGTTCAGATTCCGTGATGCCAACTCAAAAAATATCTAGTACGGAATCCTGGTGGGACGTGAAAGAATATACCTATCAAGGACCAAAATGTTATCATTAGGACACATTATTCATAATTATGTTTTAAATAAATACTTAATTCCTGGGTTCTCCTCTGTAAATTCAGGTCTATGCTCCGTATTTAGATCACTCTGTAGTAAGTTCGCCCATGCTCTACATGCTGCCAAGTTAGATGAAATCATACTTTACATAACTCTTGAGAAAAACAACTGGTGACAAACAAAATTACAAAGCTCTGAATATTCTAAAAAGTGGTCATAGATTTGAAATTCATTGTAACTCACAGCCGAATCTTGTCGATTATTAATTGAAACAAAGTAAAATTCTAAACATAATAGATTTTGATAAAATTTCTAGAACAATGTTGTGAAATCTTTCCATATTAAAAAACTTTTTGAAATTGTCAAACTCCACTTTAATAAACACAATGTTTACACCAGAATTTAATAGAATCTTTGAATGATCATCAATTAAGCTTGAATAAAATTACCATGAATAAAGATACGACCCATTGTGGAAATGAATAACAAAAGAACAAAGATGGAGGACATTCACGAGAACTTTTTATGCATCCAATTTACATCACACACATTATGCAAGTCAATCACTTTTATTGCATCTCATGACAAATTTACAATTTTTGCATTTTTAATGATGGTGCTTGACATATTATTGAGCTGTTCATGTTGCTTGTGAGAGATTTCTCCCAATTTTTAAAAGCTTAATACTGTATATATTACAGTTGCGACACTGGAAACAGTTTAGATCTCTTTAAACTACAATGAAAATCTTGGAATTATTATAGAACTGGAGATTGAGCGTCTCACAACCAATCCTGAACAGTCTCAATTATTATCTTCAAAAATGCATGACGCATAGAACATAATTACACAAAATTTCCACTTTTGATTAATTTCACTTTTCACCTACCTGCAGCGTTTGCATCAATCAATTACTGTATTAATTATCATTACTGAAAGACGATATCCCAATATTAATTCTACAAGCATTAAACTGAAAATAATATTTTTGGATATATGTATTTGTTCTGGCATGCTCATGTAATCATAGTGATGGTAGTCTATTCAATTCCATGACAAACCATAGACTATGAGGATTTGCACCAAAATTGACGACTTTTAGTCTCCAAACTCACAAAAAGTTTCTTCTCTTAATTAATTATTAAGTTTTATTATCACAACTGTGAATATGACATGGTAGTCAAAACATCTTGTTGGAAATTTATGAGTATTTTTCAATGAGGTCTTCAACCAAAGGAATTGTACTTTACTACTTTAACTTCAATTTTCTAAAATTCTATTCTCACTCGCATATTCTTTAATATGGGGTTAATAATGAAGTTTCTATAGTGCTCTATCTTACCTATTTTAATAATTAACAAATTTTTATTTATTTAATGTAAAAACATTATTATTCTCTGGAAGTAGCCTTCTTATAACATTGAACATAATATTGTACTAGTAGGTATAACAATAATATTAGAGCTACAAACTTTTAGTTCTTTATCGGAAATCTTTGTGTTTACTCTTTACTCTCGTATCTTGTGACTTGAAGTATATCGTTCATTTTTCAAAAAAAAATTGAATTGCATGATTCCTTTTACATTTATTCTCTTCTTTCTTGCATAATTATGTTATTTTAATAATGCAATGTGGATAAATAAGTGCTGTGATTTGATAAAAAAGTAAGACTAACAGCCGATAGTATTGAAGCCAATTGGATTTAACCACTGTAAAATGACGTCATTTGACAGAGCTAATTGACTCTATTATTGAGATACGTTAGATTAAGTCATTTGATACTTGCAGAATTCAATTTGCTTTTGTGTATTATGTTGTAAACACAAAAATAGGCACATCAAAATCGAAAAAAGGCATAGTGTATACCTGATAGTTTTGTTTAAAAAAAAATTGTGAAAAACTTTTATTCTACTGCTGGTTGAACATCATTAATATGTGTTTTCTGAAGTTTTTTACTCTGAATTTTGTTTTCTTTCTGAAAGAATATTTTTCAGTATGAAGAAATACCTTTCTACATCAACTGTTGCATATCTGAAGCACACTATTGTATTTGATCTGAAGCAAAATTTAATATAAAATTTACCTTCAAACGATAATAATAATATATTGAATAGTAGCTTTCTTCTTGCAAAACCTCCGTTTGACAAAAATTATTTATGTCAATTCATGGACTGAAATAAACATTATTTATTCATTTATAGGGTTCTTGAGCCTGTAGCATACCTTTCTCTGTTTATAAATAGACGACCACTGACTACAACAAGCTTTATTTCATGGGCTCAAGGATGTGTGTAGCCTGCATAAGGGAATTCGCAATATTCAATATTATCTTCATTAGAGCATTTTTCTCATGTACACATTCTTACATGCATGCTCGTTTTTTTCTTTTTCCAGTCATCTAATACTTTTTTTAGTATTTCAAACTAAAAAATAGGTGATAATATTGGCGAAACACATGAAATAGGACGAAATGGGCTATTGATATTGAAATAGGCACTAAAACCCAAAAATGGCAGAATAAAATTCCTTAATTTTATTAATAAATAAGTGCTGTGATTTGATGGAAAATATAAGACTAACAGCCGATAGCATTAAAGCCAATTTATTGAATTTAACCACTGTAAAATGACGTCATTTAACGGAGCCAGATGACTATATTTTTGAGATCCGTTGGATTACGTCATTCATTTCACACTTGCAGAATTCAATTTGCTTTTGTGTATTATGTTGTAAACACAAAAATAGGCACTTAAAAATCGCTAAAAAAAAAGCACTTGAAAATTTTGCCTAACATCCAGGCTCTATTCATAAGGCTAGGCGTGCACCGGTTAGTCAAGACAAGACGAGATTAATCGTGTTTAGTCACAGTACTTCACATAGTTGATTATGAAGCAACACACACTGATTAGTCATTGCATCGGTGTGTGCTAGGCGTACTAGGTTAGTCAAGACAAGACAAGACGAGATTATTCACAGTACTTCACATAGTTGATTATGAAGCAACTCACACTGGTTAGTCATTGCATCATTGTGTGCTGCTTCATAAGCAACTATGTGAATTTTTGTGACTAAACGTGACTAATCTCGTCTTGTCTTGTCTTGACTAACCGGTGTCAAGACATCTAATAATTTTTTTATATTTTTCAAATTAAAAATAGGTGATAATATTGGCGAAACATAATTATGGAATCGGACGAGCGAAATAGGCTATTGATATTGAAATAGGCACTAACACTCAAAAATGGTAGAATAGGCAAAATTAAGGCATTTCACCTAACATCCGTGTTTTTTTTTTCATTATCCATAGAAGTAGGCTATCTTGAAGTTTAATGGTAATCAACTATACTGAACGATGAGAAATTTGAATGATTTCATGTTCAGGAAAAGGAGAAATTGGCACTTTTCGACGCAGCAGTCAAGAAACAAACTGAAATCATGGTGGAGAACATTCTTGGAGATGGCATTGACGTTCACTTGCTGGGCCTCAGGGAGCAATCGAAACTGTTGGACCAGCCAATGGATCTGTTCAAAGACGAGTCCTACAGAATAGCCAATCATTTCGCCTTATCCACAAGTCAGGTGAGAGGTTGAAAGTTGAACTCACAAATAACTATCAAATTATGAATGCTTAATAATCGTATTTGAGTAAGGCCTAGTCACAGACTATTGTTATACAAAATCAATTTAATATTCAATGGACAAATTCATATTTGTCTATGATATTGTAAAAATTAGGTAGGCCTATATTTTAAATTTAGGTATATTTGTAATTATGATATTTGTAAATGATATTGAATAAATATTCAATATACAGGGTATCTCTAGAATAGACCGATAGTCTCATTCCCTTCTTAGAATACAGTATATTCTTATCAATTATTTCAATAAAAGACTTGTTATTTTTATTAGAAGACAGTATAACTGTAGTATTAGTAAACTATATTAGTAGTTTAACTTTCAAAATAATAATATTATTGTACCTATGTTATATTAATCGAATGATTGCAATATCATCTTATGATTCCTTCCATCATGGAAGATGATCATTATGCTTCTCTCTGCTTGTTTTTTCCATTGATCCCTGGGGATCCACTTTGTATACCGGTAGCCATATTATGTTATTGAATATACAGGGTGTTTCTAAAATAGACCGACAAACTTCGTGATCGGTTTTCTGACATTGAAATTAAGAAAAAAGTTCCAGTAAACATGGGTCCTAAAATGCGTTAAGTTTCCCCCCTAGTCGATATTTTGTTTTTGACTTATTATGTTTTTTTCCAGAATGGTTTGACTAATTTTGTTGAAATTTGGCATGGTCAAGGCCAAGATGAAGGTCTGCTGTAAAAAAAATGAAGCAACTTTATCTGACGAAATATTTCAAAATGGCGGGAATTTGAAATTTTAATTTGAAATAACTCGAAAACTTGTTGTTGCCCTCCATTTTGAAATATTTCGTCAGATAAGGTTGCTTCATTTATTTACAGCAGACCTTCATCTTGGCCTTGAAGGAGAAATAGAAGGAGATGGGATATTGCAACTTTACAAATTCTTTTTGAATCATAACAATTTATTGAACGAGATTCCCAATTAATAATGCAATATAGTCTAATACTCTGATGCTATGAATACTCAAACTGCACTTTATATAGAGCATTGACAGTATTCGGATTGATTTCTGTAAATCTCCATAAATCTCAAGGTCAAGTGTTGATGAAAAGGATTTCCTTGTACCTCCATTTCCAAGAATGGACATTCATATGTCCAAACTTCGCCTTTTCATCTAGATAACTCACAATTATTAAATCATCAGTATATTTTTGCTTTATATCTATACTCATGGCATAATTTATAAGCTAATGTAAATTTGACGAATAATCAATTGTATATTTGTTATTATAATCTAGAATTTAAGCCGTCATATTTGTTATCTACATGAATAAAGTAATAAATCTAAAATCTAAATCTAAATTTTATTACGAGATAGATTTAATACGTCATATTTGTCTCTATTTTTACATTTTTCTCATTTTTGATCCCAAATATTTTACTATCTCATCTAAAAGATAAAAGAGACTCATCTTATCTGAGTTGTTTGTGTTGGTCGAGATGTCACAGAGTTGTCAATTAATCATTGCAATTTTAGATGAAGGATTTGGATAAACTTATTGTTTAGAGAGTTAATGTGATAAACAAAGATAGTTATTTATTTATTTTATTTATTTATTAGTTAAGGATGTAACTTTGTGCTGTGTGAATAGACTAGTGCTATAAATGCAGTAGAGTGCTGGAGGAGGAAAGTGGATTTCAATGTACGTTTATTTATTATTTATTTATTAATCATTTAATCTTATGTATTGTCGGCTTAAATGTGGTGCTATGCCGTATTTAATTTAAATTTAATAAGTCCCTCAAATAGCTCTTAGCTAGAGGGACATCATTGATTGTATTGTAACTGAACTCAATAAATTGAAAAATACTGTTAGGAGGAGCACCATGCTGCATTTCATAGAAATTTCAAAGTATTCCTATACTTCTGAAAATCTCCATAATCTCAGCTTTGAGATAGTGTATTATTAATTCTCAGTTCTCTATTTTTGCCCAGGTACCAACAACATCGAACTGCATCATGGGCTACGGTCCAGTGGTGCCAGATGGCTATGGCTGTTGCTACAATCCGTGGCCCGACTCAATAACCTTCTGCATTTCGGCATTCCACTCTTCAGAATCGACCAAGTCATCGCTATTCGCGCAGAATCTCGAGGAAAGCCTGCTGGCCATGCAAGACCTGCTGCAGTCCAGGGGTGCCACATAGAGAAGAGCCGCCACAACACTCGCTAGTCGAAATCTCTTGGAATTATTCTAATATAACTTCCGATCGCACACAGAGATGAGGACCGGGTTTGCAATATACCGGGTTATCATAAAAGAATGGTGCGGTTTCAAAAGAATTGGTGCGATTTTCTGACAAATATTTGACGCGGATCAGTTCATGATTCCTGTCTAATTTAGGTTGTTCGGCTTGAACACTGGTTTCTATAAAAAGTCAATCTTCGCACCATTCTTTTATGATAACTCTGTATAAGGCTAGGCGTACACCGGGTAGTCAAGACAAGACAAGACAAGATTATTCACGTTTAGTCACAGTAATCCACATAGTTGCTTATGAAGCAGCACACACTGATGCAATGACTAATCGGTGTGTGTTGGCTAATAAGCAACTATGTGAAGTACAGTGACTAAACGTGACTAATCTCGTCTTGTCTTGACTAACCGGTGTACGCGCCTAGCCTAACTCATGCATCAATCTTAGTTTGGACAGTAAAGAGACAAGATGACGATTAGTCACAGTAATCCTCATAGTTGCTTTGAGCAGCACCAATGCAATGACTAATCAGTGGGTGTTGCTTCATAAACAACTATGTGAAGTACTGTGACTAATCTCGTCTTGTCTTGTCTTGACTAACCGGTGTACGCCTAGCCTTATAGTTTGAAGTTTGGAAAGAATGGAAAGATAGGAAAGAATGGGGAGAATAATTACTGATATTCATGGGCTATGTTTCCTAAAACATTTGTTTGAAAAATGGAAAGTATGAGATCTACTGAAATTCAAGGACTGTTTCATGAAACTTAGGAGAACTTGTAATACACAGGAGAAAATTATTCACTTTTGAAATATTCGAAATTTGTCCAGAGTTTGATTTTGGAATGGAAATTGTTTTGTTTGTGAAAAATGTCACATAATCTATGTTTCAACTATTTTCATAAATTGGAAAAGGAACGGTTCGGGGCGTAAGCTTGTTGGACCATCCAATAAGTAATAATTGTACATTGCTGAATAAATGATGAAATCTGCTTTTGTGGAGCAGGTAATTGATTTCGTTGGTACATCTCATGCTTAATATTCAAAAATATTATATTTTTATGATGTTTCAAATAAGAATTCAACAGCAGAAAAATATTGAGCATCATTACCTAAGCAAACGTTACTTTGTGGGAGATATTTGATATTTTTTATGTTTGATATTCACCATCCACCCAAGTTTTACAGTGTATTATAAAAGACTTGTAAATTTTATGAAACATCTCCTAGGGCTTGTTGTGAGAAAATTTAGAAGTCCAGTAATGTCTAGGTTGAGTCTGTTTTCTCCTGTAAAACAGGAACTCTAAATTCTAAAGAAGAAAAAAGAATATATTGTAATCAGTGATCAGCCTCATGACGCAAATTTAGCAAGCCCCCTGAAAACTCCGAATATTTTTCTAAAGCTAAAAAGATGATGGAGTGCCCAGATAGATTGGGTCGGGGGTCCTCCCCCGGGAAATTTTTGAAATATCATTGTCAAAAAAAGCATTTTATGGTCTTATAAGGTTGCAAATCTTGATAAAAAATTTATTCTATTTTATTTGGAAACGTTACAGAGGCAGAAATTTACTTATTTCAGTTGGCTGTCCTGAAGCAATGGCTATAAGAGGGGGTCATTTCTTCTGAGAGAACAAAATATAATTTTCACCCTTCATGAAAAAACTAGAATTTCATTCTTGAAATTGGCAGTGATAGAGATTTCAGCCACACGATTTTTCTGTTCAAAATATATTTTTCCTTTCTGTTTCCTCAAAATATATTTCTAGCTTCAACTCAATATTGACCAAGAAACAACAATAAATGAATACTTGATAAGAAGAAATTGCGAGCATGTATCCAGGGATTTTTAAGGTGGATCTGAGGCCAAAGAACTGAGGAGTGTATAATTTAAAAGCTGTTGTAGGTGAAATGTTGTATAATAGTGTTATTGAATTCCACAAAAATTTTCTACAAATTTTTGTACATTACAAAAACATTTTCTGTCCTTGGACAACTTCAATACAAAATTTGGCCTTGTAAACCTTCTTGATTAATGCAGGGTGCAACAAACATCGCTCCAACAATTCCATCGAAACCAAGCGCCATCATACAGAATAATCATCAATAGATACAATTGTTCTAGTAGATAAAATTTCGAAGAGATTGGTATATATTGGGAGATATTGGTCACTGTATGTCCAGCGACTAACAAGTTACAATTTTTTAAAAAAGTAGTAGATTGATTTTTCGAGAAAAACTAAAATCACAGTATTTTCAGTTTATCACAGTTAAGATCTGTTCACAAAAGTTAGGGGCGTCCTCACTTCATGATTTTGATCACTTGAAGGATTTTTTCGCCTCCATACCAAAAATATCCTAAATTTAGTGCGGTAGATGGGTCATCTGACACAGAATGTTCTAAGGAACAATGATAAAATTTAAAAACCTGCATTACAGGTACGTATGAATTTGTTTTAGAGTGAACAAAAAAATTAGGGATTTCTTGAAATGCAAGTATATTTGTTTATGGCTGTAGAACCATATAGCTTCTAGCTCAAAAACTACATAAGATAGGCAGGAAAATTTATCCAGAGGTATTTTGAGTGTTATCGTTTTATTGATTTTTGAGTTTTCGTGTTATTGATTTAGTCGGTAGATAATAATTATGAGCAATCAAAAATATAAAAACCGGTACTGAGAATTTTGTTTTCTCGGAAATCTTCTACTTTTTGAAAAATTTTAACTCGTTACCGGTACTCATTGGACGTATACAGTGATGAATTGAACATCAATCTATTTGAAATTCTATTTACTAAAACAATGGTTTCCATGATTTTTCTGTATGACGCTTTGCTTCGACAAAAATCATAGTTCAATGAAAAATGAGACGAAATTTTTCGGGTTTTGGGGCACCCCTGTATTAAGCATAAGGTTCACAAGGTCATGTTTTTTTTCTATTCAAGTTGTCCAAAGACTAAGGAGTACTGCACCAAAATTTTTCTGATGAAACTTGATTCAATGACTTCACTAATGCATTTGCATTGAATTGTGAAAACAAGTACTCTGTCATGTATTTTCCATCACTTTTGTTTATTCCTTCAAAACTCCACTCATTCCACTGGAATGGATGTAAATACGTTGATTATTCCATATATTCTGTGTGTGCCAATCTTACAATAATTATTCACCATTTGAGAAATTCCAACAGTTTTATACTATGTGCCACCGATGAAAATCAATTTGTTGACTAGAGAATTCATCAACGTCTCACCTTTTACCATACAAAGAGGGGGACCGGGGGTTTTCCCCCGGAAAAAATTTTCATGGAAAGTACTCTAAAATTATATATTTTTAGAAGTTTTAGACATCATTTGTAGTTGAAACCCCATTCTATCTAGTGAGCCCCCCCCAAGAATTTCAATGACGCAGTTTGCGTCACGACCCCCCCCTGTGGGCACCCCTGTTGTAATTATACAGAGTGTTCAACTTAAAAGATGCCTCATTATACTAATGGATAATTCCTTATTTTTGTCAAAATAATATTTGTTTCAATAACAAGTAAGTTGACTGACCACTCGACTGTACATTATGAATGAATGTGACTCCATTCATAATAATATAGCATCCGTTTCATAAGGTCATCATTACAATACAATTGTTTTGATTTCCGTTATGAAACTGTAATGATTGCGTTATAACACGGTCGTAGATAAAAGATATTCAAATATCTTGTTATAGGTTAAAATATGTAATAAATACCAATACGCTATTTCACAAGCTACAAAGCAAACAAAACGGTCCCTTAGAAAAACAGTACTTGAAAATTATTTCACTTTTATATCACGTTTTTTCACTTAAAAGTTACTTTATTTGAATTCCAATAGTGAAAATTATTATTCACTCATCTAGAAATTCAGTTTGAAAACATTCCTTTTTACTCATTTGAATGAGTTAAACTTGAAAAAATAGCCTATTTTTATTTACTCTTTTAAATATTTTGGTTCTAAACACAAATTTATTTGATAGGAAATAATACCCACTATTCCTATTTATCATGAAACTTCACTTCAAACTGAGGAATGTATTTTATTTTGGAAACATAAATAGTGAAACCTCTTTCAAGTGAAACACTCATTTTCCACTGTGTGAAACATCTATTAAAGGTTGTAACAAAATAGAAAAAAAAACTATTTATCAGAGAGTTATTATTCGGATGGAATATATCTACTTACGAAGTCTATTAGCCGTTGTTATTAATCAATGTTGAATAGGATTATAAGCACAGAAGCCTAGGTATTATAAATCAATTATATTAGCACAAAACTTAGGTGTTGATTTCAATTGAATTTTATTAGCTACAATGTTGTTTCTTTTTATAACATTTGCTTTCTAGAATATCATTACAATACTGTAGTAAGTGATACTGAGTAAATTTTCAGTAAAGAATATTATTACAATACTGTTCTAAGTGATTACTGAGTGAATTTTCAGTAAAGAATAAGCTTAACATGAAAGCCTATAATTCACTTGCTTTGTGGTACAATATAGAATAACAATTCACTATTCAATTATTTTGCTGAATATGATTTATTAGTTCAAAATATCGATGCTGCCGTGGTAAAACCTCCTATGTGCATCTTTTCCCGGAAATGAGTTAATATTCTACTTGTTAAAGACCTCATAAGATTCTCTATCAACTGGCAAAAGCTTCTATGTGTCAGTTTCACAGTTAATTCTTAAATAAATGAAAAGCACTATAGCAGGATTATTTTAACTTGTCAGAAAACAGCTTATTTAACGTCAGTAAACGAGCGTATATCAATCAGCTGTTTTATGACAATTTAAAATAATCCTGCTATACCTCCGATAAAACCTCTCATGTGTTTCTAAAACGTGGTTGGTAACCGGTTTATAAATTTCGCGAACTGAGTACATAGCAGGTTTTGCAGGAGAGCTTTCTCGTGGTCTTGTGTTTGATATTATATAGAGTGTTCGGAAATTAGGGACGAATTTTAAACTGCTATAATACATTATATATTTATTGATAAATTATATTTTTTACAGACATGTTAAGTTACTTCTCCCATTTATGTATAAAAAATTATAATTATTCAGCATATAACCACCCAAAGCCGTGTGGCATTGAGCGATTCGTTCATTGAAGTTCGCAATTTCGCGTTCACAAACAGTCGGTGGGATTCCATTAATAATAACCCTTTCGATTTCCGCCTTCAATCATTGTGTTATCGTTTGGGGTTTGTTCACGTACACGATTTAACAAGGCCCCACAAAAAATAATCACATGGTGTAAGATCGCATGATCTGGTTTCCATGCAAAGAGGAAATTTGAAGAAATTCTTTTGAAGAACTTTTCTTTGGATTTGGGTGGTCATATGCCGGATATAATTTTTAAAACATTAATGGGAGAAGTAACTTAACTGTGAATAAATATATAAGTTTTATAGCAGTTTTCATATGCCGGATATAATTTTTCATACATAAATGGGAGAAGTAACTTAACATGTCAGTAAAAATATATATAATTTATGAATAAATATATATGTTTTATAGCAGTTCAAAATTCGTCCCTAATTTCTGAACTGTATTTTTTATCATAATATAGATCAATTGAGTAAGTTAGTCTAATGTTGTGAAAATATGAAAATTTATCTTAGCAATTGTTTGAAAAAGAAAAGTTTATATAGCTAATATTGTTCTATTACTCTAAAGTAGTCAAAACATATCTTTTTTGAGCTCCTTCATTATACAGACTAGACAATATATATTTTCACTGCAAACTCTGCTTCAGTTGCATGGATAGCCAATATCTAATCTACGAGTTTGATCAATTACCCAAGGTGAAGCTTTCATTCAATTATTCCATTCTTCATTCCAATTATTTATTCCAAATATTCCAAAGGTGTTTTGCTATTTAATTATCACGAACGATTACAATCAATGATCTATGATTTTCATCACTGCCTACTAAACTTTATCTGTGACAAAAGTTAGTTCTTAATACCTAAAGTTACCACTCTATTAGTTACCGTATCATTTTATCAGAAAACATTAATTTATTTATTTATCATATTATAAGCTACTACTAGGCCTATATGCGTATAGTGTCAAGCAGTAAAATATATTAACACTCCATTCAAAGTGCTATGATTGCCATTCAAGATTATTAAGCCAAAGATTGGCATGAAATCTAGTTACTACTGTATTCAATAAAATGTAAGTTAGTTATCACTTCACTAGTTACCATTTTAGAAGGTGCGTTACCAAACTTGTTGATAAATTTTTTGTTTGGAATTGATAATCTCTTTCTCAATATCATCATCTAATGTATTGAAATTATAATTATTTACTTATTATAAATTTAAGTTGGAAGAGTTAGAAGGTCTTAAACTTCATCTACACGATGCAAGTGGAATGCATGGATTAAAACTTGACTAGCCCCAGTGGACTGGCATGGAATCCACTTTTTGTGCAAGTGAGCTAAACTAGTTTTCCGCTAGACTGGTTCTTCAAATGAGGATGGTGGAGTTTAGAAGATGCTAAACACCAGATGTTTAATGCTTGTTGTTTAGCTAAATATGTTAGCCCACTAGCGCTAGTCAACTACCCCACTAGCATAGTATAAACGTTGCTTTAGCTACAGTTTTCTCAGCATGAAATTGAGAACAGTCAACTTACGATATTATTTGTTTTTTAGATTTTAAGTGATGGAGAAACGTTGAATTTACAGTCACTAAAGTGAATTCGAGTTTTATGAAATGTCTGGAGCAACGTACTATCTTATAGTATTTTCTTTCAACATTATTCATGTAGGCCTACTCATCAACAATGCAATGTTACTGAAGAACTACTGTAAATTGTTTATACAGTATGATACGATTATTATTGTAGTCCAAGATGAAAATTTAACTATATTCTATTTACAAACAAAGATAGACATTATCTACATTCTATGTTTTCAAATACTGAAATTATTGTGATTTCTATGTAATTGAATCAACCTGTTATTGAATATTATGTATGTGATGCTGTTAATTCATTCAATTTTTTTATTGTTATCAATTTTACTATAAAACATTTTAATCTCAACCAAGTTGAAAAAATGTTTTATTAAAAATGTGTATCTATTTAATAGAAAAATTGTTTCGTCAATTTGTTAATATCAATGTGTATAGCTCTCTTTATTATATCGTTGAATCGTGGATGATATTTATTTCATTAGCACATTAAAGATTCACAGAATTCTGCAATTATTCATTTATAAGCCTTATATTGTTAAGCTATTGATGTTTTAATAAGATTCTTGTATAACAAGTGAAATGTGTTATAGATGATTGTTTGTTGTTAGTTAAACTGAGTCAAGTTATTAGCTTACTCAGCTTGGAGATCAGTTACTCATGAGAATAAAGTTTTATTATAGGGAGATAAATTACCTAATATCATTCGTTTAAATAGATATATATTTATAGGATTATAAATTATTGTTGTTGTAAGATTGTATCATGCCTTGTTAAATAGGTTAGTAAGTAATATCTGAAACTCGTACGTACATTAATAAAATAATTTCTTACATTAATTACAAACATTCTATAAGTCATGAAAATAGAGTCTTGCCTGTAACTTAGTTGTTTGAATTGTTCTGGTTTCTATTCTACTTACAATAGATTTCACTGTTGTTCATATTCCAAACAGTTTTCTATAATTTTTCTGTTTATTAAGAAACTACCATTCATTCATTGTTGCATACACAACTATAAATAGTGAAACGCTAAAAATTCAATTTTTGGCTTGAGCTTGAAAATTTAAACCTGACTCCTTTGAATTGACTTTTATTATTTTCCTGTATTTTTAATCTAAAATGGAAAATTATATACAGTATAATCTTGCTTGCAATTCTCATTAATGCACATGGATGTTAATGAATCGATCATATAATTATTATATATATGAGACTCTCATATAATAGAAGCCTATGCTTCTTGTTCCTAAGAATATAATATTTTATTCAGATTGTAAAAAATAAGATAATTTTTCACGTCATCTTCTTGTCATGAAAAACATATCAAATGTGATGTTACATCACAACTTATCTAAAATGTCATTCGTTTTTACAATATTGAAATTATTATTTGGATTTATAGTCAGTACGTTTCGCAATATTGTATCTTGTTTTAAAATATAAATTATTCTTGAAAAAGAATTGATGTCCTATTTACAATTTTAGAGGGCTCGGAACCCACCTAATCAGTTTTTCCATATCAGTTTTCAATCATAATAATAATTATTTTACTTGAAGAAAGTGATTGAAATCTTTTTAATTGGAAGTATTCTCCGCAAGTTACGGCACACTCTGTATATTGGAGTATTTTCAATGTAATATTATATCTATGTTTCACGGCGGTGCTAGAGAATAAAACTATGCATAAATATGTATTCATTTTATTTCAAAATACTATTTTCTGCAAATACTATGTTCATCTCGACAAAATTACTTGATGTACAAGTTAATAATAAAATCCATCACTATTGAAAATGTCTTTTCTTGTTTCTTTCCCTGTCTCTGAAAAATAATGCTGAAATTTCTATCATTTTTAACCATCAGAATAGGCTATAATAATGGGATTAAAGTACAAGGTACATTTAGTAATTTACATAGATAAAGTGAATAGTCTAATCTAATCTATTCTTTTATACAATTCTATATATTCTATTCTTTTATAAAATTCTATAATGCTAATAATCTATTTTGGCCCTTGGCCCTTGGACCTTTCATTGAAGAAGCACTTTATTCTTTACCCCTTAGCGAGGCACGGATGCACGCTATTATAATTTACTATAATTATAATATAGTGAATTTATTTACAAATAACTAATACGGGATTGTATATTTTATGAAAAAATTATGTATAGGTACTGAGCGTGCCATCCAAATTGGCGTCTAGGGGAGGGTGTGCGAGAGAGATGGATAATCTCTCCCACCACGCTTCCCCTCCAGCCGCTAAGGTTAGTACAGTCACCTCCAAAATTCTCATTGAAAGATAACATCAGTGAAGCAAATAAAACATCATACTACTGCTGGGTAACCGAAGCGAATATGAATTTTTTATAAAGCTGAGTTTGCCAGCTGAATGATCTATTGAAATATTTACTGTACCGCGAGTCAGCAGGTACTGTAGTGGGAGAAAGCGATCAACGCGCATGCTCCAGTGAGAGGCCAATTTGGATGGCACGCTCTGTAATTCATTAATTTTTGTATTATACAGTCTGTGTGGTAGATTTAACAAAAAATATGATATTCTATTAAATACCACAGCTGTTATCACAATTACTTTAATTCCAGGAGGAAGATTTTTGGACATTGCTCAAGCCGAATATTCAATAAAATATAGGAATTTTCAAGTTCAGTACAAGTTCATCGACTCATTTGTGATGCATGAAGACAGCAATGCCTCTGAGGTTGACAAGTGAGTTCAATTCAACTAAAATTACAATATTACAGAGTAGCATAATTAAATATGGATATTCAATCCAGCGTTTGCAAGATGAGGTTATGTTTATATCAAACAACCTATCAAGTATTCAATACCTGAAGTGACTATAGGATCTTTCTTACTAAAAATATTGTACAAAAACTCTTAGCCTGAGTGAGAGATAATTTGGAGTTCAGTGTTTGGTAAGTTCCGTATCTGACCACCAATATTAATCAACCTATTAATCACTAACCAGCTATATAATACAACAGCTTATTTAAAAATTGATAATAGTGGTGGTCAAATACGGAACTTTGCCCTCAGTGTGCTTTGGTGCTTCTGTGCCTCTCCTTCCTTTGCCACAGTCAAGTATATTGGCGCTCTCTTTCTCTCTGATAATATGTACAGTGACATTCATTTGATTTAACGCTTGACATTATGTGGATGGATAGAGAAAGAGAGATATAATTAATTCTTGACGTTGCTGTTGACCGTAGAGTACGATGGGAAAGAAATAATATCTCTATCTATCTATCTAATGCCAAACGTCAAATTAAATGAATATCACTTTACTTGAGTGAGCATGATCAGGAGCTAGTGGAAAATCTAATGATCTGCTGGAGACGAATTTTATCTAATATCATTTATTAATAGCCTATTATATATTAATTATTTATTCAATCAATCAATCAATCAATCAATTTTATTGAAAGTAAATAACATTACAGTTTCGGGTCATGCTAAACCCGTAGGTTTTTCAGCATGTGCCCACATTAAATTTTACAAATAAGTATAATATTATGAAACCAAACAATAATTTGCATGCAAATAGTGAGAAAAAAAGATAATAATAAAAAGCAAAGAGAGAAAAAGAAAATTACAACTAGAGATCAAATAAAAGAATTGTATTACTAGAAATTGTATTAGGAAGAAAAAAAAAGATGAGAAGGAATGAAAATTTTTCTACAATAAAAGTAAAAGAAATTAATTATCATATCAGTCGTATGGGCTGGCGGCAGTGGTCTTACAATAACAGAATTCGAAACCAGCAACACTTTGGAAAATTGATTACAAAGAAAGTATTATCAAATCAGTATGTTTTTCAGGTTTTATAATTATTCAAGTTATTTATTTACTATTTAGTTTTACTGAATTGTAATCCTATTGCCATTGTTCATTATATATATCATTATATCATTTTTTGAGTAGTCTCTTATGTTAGCAGGTAGTTTATTAAAAAGGGAAGGCAGAACAAAGAACAGAGATCTTTTTCCATAAATATTATTAAATCTGGGTACTTGGTAAATGGCTGGTGACCTTAAATTGTAATGAGATGGTGGTGCAAAGAATCTATAGTGAAAATTATTTTTGAAAAGTAATATTATTTTGAATGTGTAGAAATTTTTCGGTGTCAGAGTATGGTAAAATATTTGTAGGCTGTGAAGGTTGTTTAAATTTAGATTTATACGGATTCTAGACATAATAACTTTTAAGACCCTGAACTGTATCCTCTCCACTCTAAGCAATAAGTAATTGGCTGCACAACCCCATGATTCAACCCCATATCTGATAATGGATTCAATTAGGGACTTATAAATCAAATATAGGCAGTCATGTGGGATGTTTCTGTGTAAATAAAATATTTTTGCGCTTAATGCCTGAAGTTTCTTAGAAACATAGTCAATGTGAGAATGCCATCTCAGGCTACTGTCGATCATTATTCCCAAGTATCGAGTATCGCTTACCAAAGACAAGGATAGACAACTACAGGATACAAGAGAGTTAGTAAAGAGGCACTTACAATTGTGAGCAGAAATTACTGGGGCTTCATCACATCTAAGATGAGGAGATTTAAAATGCATTAATACTGTTTTTTTCCTGTTAATGACTAAGTTTCTATCATGAGACCACCTGAGAATTTGATTAAAGTCCAATTGGAGTAATTGCTCTGCTATCCTGAGATCTTTATGTGCAACTATTAGAGCTGTATCGTCAGCATACATAAAGATCTCTCCATACCTAACTACACTTGATATAGAGTTCACATAGATATTGTAGAGGACTGGACCCAGGATACTTCCTTGGGGGACACCAAGGTCATCATTTTTAATCAACTCACTGTAGTTTTCACCAATCTTAACCTTGAAAAATCTGTCCTTCAGGTAACTCTCAAACAACTTGAGAACATTTCCAGTTATTCCAATGTTACTAAGGTCTTTTAATAATATTTTATGGTTGAGGGTATCAAAAGCTTTTGAATAATCGATAAATATAGCTAGCACATGATACCTGTCATTCAAGAAAGAGTTTATTCTATGAGAAAAATTTGATAAAAGTGTTTCTGTACATTTTCCTTTTTGAAATCCGTATTGAGCCTTGGATAAAATATTATTTTGAGTCAGATATTTATTCAAATTTATCAGTAAATATCTTTCAAAAATTTTCTCTGGAGTGGGCAGCTTTGAGATAGGTCTAAAATTTTCAAGATCATCTCTTTTCCCTGATTTGAAAATTGGACTAACAATGGAAATTTTTAATGAATCTGGGAATATTCCTTTGGAAATAGACAGATTGATCATACGACAGAGTGGAGCACACAGATAATCTTTCAGTAGTTGCAGCTCTGATACTCCAATACCATCAATGCCTGGTGATTTACTTTTATTCATACTGTCAACTATTTGTTCTATGTCATGAACACGTGCCTTTCTTAGATAGAAGTTGTAGTTAGGTGGAACTTGAACAGAATCACTAAGAATAAGAGGGCATAGATGTGACGTTTTTTGGATATTTTTAATGAAAGAGTTGGCAAAAGCTGAGCAGATCTCAGAGGGCTTGTGAATTTATTGGAAAATCACTCAGAATTCGATTCTCAGAATCATCTGAGGTTCTACCCAAAATTCCATTAATACATCGCCATTTTAATTTTATATCATTTTTTGAGTCAATAAATTTTTTAATTATGTATTCTCGTTTAATTTGTATGATCTCTCTATTAAGCTTGTTCCGAAAACGTTGATACTCGTGCCTATAGTTCACATTAGATGGATTACTCTTACAGCGCCTGAATAAACTATCTCTAACTTTGAGTTTGTTATAAAGCGATTCTGTCATCCAATTATTCCTAAAATTAATTTTTTTGCTATTAATATGTATAATTTTTTTACATTGATCACTCGCTCTTTCAAAATTCAGCTTAATCTTATCATAAACTAAGTTGGGTGAACAAAGTGAAAAGCAGCTATTCCACTCACTATGTTTCAATGTATTAATGAGTTTTTTTCTGTCCAAGATAACTTTATAGGTCTCTGACTTTTTCTGTTCTTTTATTGGAAGTTTGTGATGAATTTTACAGCTTATGATATAATGATCAGATATTTTTAAGTTTATCACACCTATATTGCAGTTTAGCTTATTATTCGTTAGGCGAATAAATAAGTGATCAATACAGGACTGAGTGAGAAGATCCTGTCTGAGCTCCTCTCTAGTAACAATATAAACACCTTTTTTACAACCATAAGATAAGAGCATTGACTCGTATAGTTGAACGAATTGATCATCACGCTTTAGGAGATCAATGTTTGTATCTCCCACAATGATTAAGTTAGATTTATTATCTAGTTCAGAGATAAGGTTTTCGAGATCATTTATGAAATCAGATTTAAGCGTACAGTGGGGTCTATATAAGCTAGCTATATAGATGCGAATATCTTTAAATTTAACTTCAAGAAGAATATACTCAAAGTTATCAATATTACTAATTACAGATCTATGAACAAAAGAGATATTCTCCTTCACAAAAGCTACAAGGCCATGTTGAAATCTATTTAAAGCGCATTTGAACACAGATTTGTAACCGCTTATTTCAAAAATACTGCTTAAATTTTCATCAATGTTAATCTCAGACAAGAGTATAATATCAACGTTTGCATGACTTAAAGCAAGTGTGAGTTCATTAAAATTTTTTCTTAGAGATCTTATATTAAGATAAATTATTTTAAAAGGCAATAGAGTTGAATGAGAATTATTATCATTATCAGCAAGCCAGTTATCAACTGTTGGGTAAGGCCTGCAAGGCAGAATCATCTCGTCAAATTGAAAATCCTCTTCAATCATAACAGAGATTAGATAGCGCTATCTTATGAATTATCTTGAAAAGAAATTACCGCATTGATAGTATGAATAATAAGACTGGACTAAACTTTACAGTGTTAGAGTAGATCACTAGACAATTCTTTCAAGATCCAATAAAGACTTAATTCGAATAATTTGTGCGTGATCCTCTTTTCTAACGAGGACTCTGCCCTGCGAGGTCCACATATTTGTACCCAAGAGACTTAGCTTTGAGCTTGGCTTGCATAAACAGTTTTTTGTTGTAAGATGTAAGATTCTCGTTGAAGTAAATCCTTTTCTCAGTGGTATTTCCCAACACTTTGTTCGTCAATTTCGCCGCTCGGCCCTTGGAAAGCCATTCCGAGCAAACCAGTTTAGAAACGAACTGAACAATCAAAACTGGTGATTTTTCGCTGGAAGTTCCAGAGGCTTTGCGTATGGGTAGTCTATGAACAGCACTCACATCGCTCACTTGGAAATTTACCTCAATCTTATCAGCAATAACTTTCAAATCATCAGTGGAGACCTGCTAGATGTGTCGAGGCAATGAATTTCTAAATTGTTTCTCCTACCATATTGTTCGAGATCATTAATTTGCATATTGAGATCGTCAATGATGATATTTTTCGAACCAAGCTGATTTCTCAACTCAGAAATTTCACTAGTCAGTTTCTTGTTTTCATCGCGCAACACTTTGATTTCATTAAGCAGTTCATCATACTTGGAAGATAGAAATTCCTGACTTGTCTGAACAGTTGTAACGACAGACTCAATATTTGTAACTTTGGTATTGAGAGATTGGAGGAGTCTAACAATTTCCTGTCCATCCAAATTATCAGAAACTTCGTTACCTGGTGAAGTGGTGCCTGTTGCCATTTTAGAATTTTTGCAGAAATGAACACACCGCCACTTTTTTCGCTGATTCTCGGACATTTTGCGATAAGTAGCCTCCTTCAGACTGCATCCGAAATGGTATTTATTTTCACACCCGAAACATGTCACAAAGTCACCAGATGCTGGTAAAGCACTATTACAGTAGTAACACTGCGCCATAGCCGAAAGTTCAAATTATAACGTGGTTAAACAGAACGGAAATAAAAGTTTGGTTAGGATGAAACTAGACGAAGGTTGTTTCTTATCAGAGCTCTCTGATAGACGTCCGCTCGCCTCAAACGACTGATTACGATTGTCATCAATATTTCATTATGATTCTACATTATGATTGATAATATTTCATTTCATTATGATTCATCAATATTATTTATTAATATCATTTATAATACCTAGTCTACTAATATCAGCTTTTATTTTTGACTTATTATTTCAAGTTTATATAAAGTGGAATTCTATATTATCAAAATAATTTTACTCATATTTTTGGTGTTTTTCATTGACACTCTTAAATTCTACTGATAACTCATAGTTTGTAGCTTCAAAACTGGAAATTTGTGATTATTAATGTAAACATAATCTCCTTTTGAAATATTGTCTGAAATTAGAAGAAGAAGACGATTTGGAATTTATCTCTGTGTTTTCATCCAATGAATTATTTGTATTTCTTGAATAAATAAATATTGTGCAAAACATCCAATACTTACAACTAAAACAAAATAGTATTATACTTGTACATTATTTTTTTTAATTCTTTTGATCTCATCAAATTTAAAAGGCTAACATTATTGATATACAAGAATATCTTATATATGGAAAGAGTTTAGTGGCCGACTTTGGAAAGTTGGTGGAGAAGTTTGAGTGGACCGATTTTGATGCGGTTTGCGCCAAAAGAAAGATGAGAAATCGAATTTATGCAAGCTCTATTTGTTTTTCGAAAATAAGGACCTATTCTAAATGGAAGATAATTGATAAAACCCTCAAACAGATTCCTTTGGCACTATAATGTTGGCATAAAATGTACTAAATTATTAAGAGCTTTGAGTTTAGTTTGTGAAATTACAAATATATAGAGCTTAGAAAGGTTTTTCTAAAAGGAGTACAGTGACCAGTAATCACCATACAATGTAGGATTGCATTGGTATGACTGAGCTGCTGTCAGCTGGAGATAAAATTAAAATAGCAACTATTTAAAACTAAGAATTTTAGAAAATTCAAATGAGAGGCTCTTTGCGCTGCAGGGGGTGAACTCGGTTTTTTATATTTTTGGATCTCATCAATTGAAAAGGCTAACACTATTGATATACAAGAATATAATATGTTATTATCATTATCAATACATGAGATTACTTTTATATATTTGCAATGAGGCTATATGATCGGTGATTATCTGGAAAAAATATTATCTTCCCCTCAGTTGGAATAAAATGGACACCAAAGAACTATTGGAGGAAAATGAGGCGATTATGTTAGCTGATCACGATCAAGCAAACGATGATCATTTTAACGGACAAGCATCTTCGATTCGTCTGTTCGATAAGTTGACACTCGAAGATTTGACCAATTTGAAGCAAAGATTTAAGGTGAGCAGATAAACCACATTTGAGGAGTTTTATTTGATTTCATGACTTTCTTTTAATTTTTAGTTTGTGGTTAACCTTAAATTTTAGATTACTTTTCATTTTCAGATATTTTTATATTACATAAGCCTACTTCACTGATTGCAAAACATTTCATAATTTTCGAATGACTAAAATGTTTTTTGATCAGTACGCCTAGATCCAAGAAAATATTTGTCATTATGAAAACATTCTTTTTAATTCTATAAGGTATAAGATTCAATAAAATGGATACCCTCTATCAACCTCTAGTATTATGTAGATCGTACATAATATTTATTATAAATATTATGATTAAATCCCGTTTGCTTTAAATGTTCAATTTTCCAGTCTACCAAGAGTGGATGTTTGTCGAAGAAAGATCTGCAAAACATTTTCAGTGAAATTTGTCCCAATTTGTTTGATGAAGAGGAATTTCATTGCTTCTATTTGAAGGTAATTTCAAATCCATTCCGAATTTGTATTTTCCCAATCAAAGGAAATTCCTGGTATAATTTTTACGCAAAGAGTACATGGAGATTCTACATTGAGAAATGATCGTCTACTACTTAGTGATTATACTTTGAAAATTGAAAAGACTTGATTTCTTTAAGGGTGATGCCCATATGCAGTAGGCTGCTATCATGTAATATGCAGTAGGGTGATGCCAGGGTGCAGTAGGCTTATGCTTGAGTAACGTCAAGGGTTATAAAGAGATATTTATTGTAGAATTTTACAGAGTTATTGAGTAGTATTATAATATCAGGAAAACAATGTGTGAGATAATAAAAATAAACAAATACATTATTGTAACTCAACAAATTCAATTTACAAGAGGAAAAGGTGAACTCAATGAAAAGTGTAGGCCTAAACATTCAGAATTAGTTTTCATATTCAATGCAAAAATACATAGAATTATTTTTATAGATTTTTTATAGATTCATTTGTATAATTTGGCCAACATTCTTGAATATCTTACTACCGTATTAGAGATCTAGCTGTATATAAGTATTAGGTACTTATTAGGTAACAAATTGTAATGAGATACAAGGGATATTCCTTAGGAGTGGTCCTTAGCCGAGGGCGATAAGCCCCTGTCTGATAATCCAAAGGTTCCAAGATCGAATACAGTTGCCGGAACGGATTTTGACAGAAAAGGCCACTCCCGTCTTTCGGAGGAGACGAAAAGCCGTCGGTCCCGACTGCCTAAAAACAGTCGTCATCTCTCATCATCACCCCTCTCATTACCCACGCACAAGCCTGGAGCTCATGTGGGCATCACCCTCAAAAAATATATTGCAACTATTTAATTAGGAATGTCGTTCAATAAATTATTAAAATTGTAATTAATATTCTCAACCAGGCTAATGAAAATTACTCATTCATATTTATTTCAATTTCCAGTTGAACTTCAAACAGACCGGCAAAGCGGACTGGGACGAATTTCTAACATATCTAATGATGGAGTTTGAAGAGAAAGCCAAAACAACAACAAAAGTGCCCGAGCTTGTGGAACTGCCTATTGTAACACCAGTGAAGTTCATTAAGAGCTTCCACAGACATCCTATCATACGCATGACCTATTGTCCCACACTTGATACGGTTAGAATCAGCCATCTCAATACTCTATACGTAAAAAATATGATAATTATTTAATCTGGGGCATGTTTTATAAAATTTTACAAGTCCTGTAAAAGAGAGAAAAGGCGATCACATACTTGACATGACAGCAAGGTGTACCATGCAACAATAAAGTCTTGTTTAAAGTTTGGTTTTGAAGTTTCTTTTTTATAGATGACTAATTTAACAATTTGCTAGAGAGATATGTTGATTTTACAATTATTGGTTGCATTACAAGCACTATATTTATTCTAACCGAGACAAGAAAAAGCAATTCAATCATTGAAATTTTTAAAATTTGATGAAATAATAAATGACCATCTACGACTACGAGTATCAATGGAGTTCTAATTCTTATCTCACATTTTTTATGTTAGTTATAATAATTATTATTTTAATTACACTTGATCATGAGCTATGACTTTTGAACCTACTTTACAGGATCGAAAATTCAATTATCAAAACGGCCGCTACCTCACATGCAGTAAAGACGGATTTATAAACTACTGGAACTTGGATATGGTGAACGAGAAGACCTGTTATGCAAAATTGCGTAAGTACCATGATACTGCCGTGCCTGTTGTTTCTCTCCAATATCATATTGCTAAGATTTGTGTCTGTATTAATGAAGGAAATAATGAGAATAATTATTTCTGCATTAAATTATTTTGAAACCTCAAAAAAGGGGAGTCTTATTCATTCTTATTTTTGGTAGAGGATTTTCTTGTTGCCACTTTTGTTGAAATTTATTTATTTACTATACTTAAAAAATTATTGTACTTTAAAAAGTGAAATATACTCACAGAGATTAGTGTTAATAGCTATTTCGGACTGCTGTTTGTCCATCAGAACAAGGGGTTACACAGTGAACATCTATTTATTTACATATTATATATTGCAGGATTATTTTAAATTATCAAAAAACAGCTGATTTAACATCAGTAAACTAGCGTACATCAATCAGCTGCTGTTTTCTGACAATTTAAAATAATCCTGCTATATACAGGATTAATCTCACAGACACAAACTCCATTACAAACCTTATTGGCATTATTATTTACATTTTTAGTAAAAAAAGGAGAAATACATCGCACTTCACTAAATCAGAGAAGTTAAAGCAAATTCAAGAGATTAGAAGAGACGATTTATGAAAAAAAAATAGAAGAAAGTTAATCTAGAAGAGTTGTTAATAATGTAATATACAACTGAAGAGGTTAAAGAAAATAAAGGGAAAATTTGAGTTTAATAGAGCTCGGAAAATTATCTATCGATAGAGCGGCATGATTTTTCATAGGATTTCTCGAATTTATTGTAGCGGTCAAAAAAATGATCAAGGATTAATAAATAAATAAATATCTTTATTGACATAATACACCAGCACATGCAGGGTTTTATTGTATAGTCTCATTGTTCTGTTTGGTTAGAAGTTGAAAATGTTAATTGGTTTGGACAAACGTTATCTGCAATAGCATATTTGCATGAATACTCTATTATTCAAAATTTCATACAACAACAGTAAGGCTCTGACAGATCTTCTGATTTTCAATTTTTGAACATTAAAAGTTGATCTCAGGGTATACGTAGAATATATTCTGTAGAATAGAAATAATGATTTATTGTCTTTTTCCAGCTCAATCCAAGATGGCCGCCAATGCCAGAGTACTAGACATGGTTTGTATGCCTGATGTGAATGTTGTTGGTGTCTCCTCTATTCTCAGAGATTTGCGATTCTATGATACGGCTGCTAGAAAGTTTGAACTGCGTGTTTTGGTAAGAAAAATATGATTGCTGAAAACTATAATTGATTAACAACAGTAATTGGCTGCTTGGCAGGACTGAGCTGTCTTGTGAAGTGTCTTAGATTTATTGTTCTGTATTTTTTTTAGGATTTTAATGCAGTTATAGTAGTTCATGCAATGGTTGTAATCCTTGACTAACAATAATTATAATAATAATTCAAGAAAATTGATGAAATCCAAAATAGTTACTATCTGTTGGCATCAAAAATGTACTAAACTTGATTTATTTTGTGAAATCCTTCTTAGACAGAGATTTGAAGCTAAGCTAAAAGTAGTACAATGACTACTTTTATTTTTTCCATTGGTATGAGTTTAGTTTGTGAAAATACACATAGATAGTGCTTAGAAAAGTTTTTCTAAAAGTAGTACTGTGACCAGTATTCACTATTCAAGGTAGATTTCATTGGTAGGCCTATGACTGAGCTGCTGTCAGCTGCCGATAGACAAAACAGCAACTATTTAAAACTAAGAATTTTAGAAAATTCAAGTGAGCGGCGCTTTGCCCTGCAAGAGGTGAACTCGTAAAGGTAGGTTTTCGCTTCTGCGGCTTCGCAGCCGACTCCACCTGCAGTTAGTCAAACTAGCAACCTTTTCAAAAATAATTGTACCTACTCGTATATTAAATACTGAATATTAATAAATTCAGTGAATTAACAATATTCATACTATTATGGTTCCTGTTTTTGTACAGTATATTCTCATTTCAATTTTAAATTAGTAGCCTAGGCTACCTAGCTATTTTGACTAACTGCAGCTGGAGTCGGCTCTGAAGCCGCAGAAGCAAAAACCTAGTATCACATGAGATTTGCGTTTCATTTCTTATGAATGTAAATCTTATGGGTACCGGTATTGGAAAAATAATGGTGTATTTGTCCGAGCCAACCAATCAAAAGTGTGGCATCAAATGGCCACACTGTTATTATACAGTGGGTCAGTAACAGAGTGTGTTATCACGCTATAGCAGGATCCATTTAACTTGTCATAAAACATATGATCGACGAGCATATGATCACAATATGCTGAATCTCGCAGATTATTGAAAAGGTCTTTCAAAAAGTTATTTTTTGAAAGGTCTCCTTTAAAAAGGTCTTTTAAAGACTTTAAAGGTCTTTAAGACTTTCAAGCCTTTTGATTATTGTGTCGAAATCACTGTTTAATTATTACTGGATCAGCTGATTTATGACAAGTTGATTGGATCCTGCTATATCTTATAATTGCTATATCTGTGTTTAACAGGTAACTGATATAACATGGCCAATAACGTGTTTGAACTACGCGTTCAGCCAGAATATAGACGAGGATTCCAAGTTGATAATGGGTGACACAGCCGGTAGTGTGTTCATAATGGTGTTCAACAGTCGCGAAAGAGGCCCCTTCACTCAGAAGCCGGGCATCGATGTCACATCAATGAAGTTCGAAGCTATTGTCAAAGTAAGTCTAATACTGACTGTCCATTTTTTATTAATTCATTAAAATTTAATAAAGCCTTCAGGGGCCTGTTGCATGAGAAAATACAAGCTAGTAATACAGGGTGGCGCATAAAGAACGGATGTTTCTCAAAGTGTTATAAGAAAGTTTATTTTTATCATACATTCATCTTCCTTACACCAAAATACTAAGTAAATAACCCAATTTGAGAATTTTTATGAAAACCTCCAAAACACTTGAATATTTTTTAAAAATTACATAGGAAAGATGGAGCCCTTAATGCGTCAATGCTCATTAAAAGCCTCAAATTGGTCCTTAACTTTTGATACAGCAGCAATTCTTACATGCAGTATTTAAATCTTCAATTTAACGATATTTACGACAGTGAACTTGATTTTAAGTAAAGTAGAATCACATGCCAATAAGTTCGACATAAAACTCTCTGCTAAAGCTCCGTTGAATGACGATTGCAGATTTATTCTATTGGAAATGTAGCTCAACAGCAAATACGCGATTTTGCAAGGTCAATTGCGCCATTGTTACTAAAACTGGATACTTTAATCTACAAAATGGTGTCGCTCTGCGGTCACAGACAGCTCCACTCCACTGATATTATCCTACTCAAATCCATTCATTCTTTTTGCGCCACTCTGTACTAGTTATCACTATGGTAACTTGCCATCTGACAACTAGTATTACTAGTTGGTATTTTATCATGCAATAGGCCCCAGTTGTTTTTATTCTTTAAACTTATCCCACAAAAAGATCGCTTTCATGCTAATCGTATGAGCCATTTCACACTGCAGTATATGGATGTAGCCTACGCCATGTGGCTATCGTTCATCCACTGCTATTGTGAAATGGCGTCACAGGTTTTTATTTTTTATCTATTTTTTAGCAACCAGGACTTAGGAAATAGTTTGCAATCGTTCTTCTTCTTCTTCTCCTCGTTCTTCTCTTTCTTTTCAATCGTCTTCTACATCTTCTTCTCGCACTTCTTCTCCTCCTCCTCCTCCTCCTCCTTCCTCCACCTCCTCCTCCTACTTCGTTTTCATTATCTTCTTTTCTTCTCCATCATCATCATCATCATCATCATCATCATCATCATCATCATCATCATCATCATCATCATCATCATCATCATCATCATCATCATCATCATCATCATCATCATCATCATCATCATTTTTCTCGTCTTCTCATTTTCTTCGTCTTCTCCTTTTCTTCTTCTCCTTTTCTTCTTCTCCTTCTGCTTCTCCTTCTTTTTCCATCCTCTTCTACTTCTCCTCCTTTCCATCTCCTCTTTCTTCTCATCTTCTCCTTCTTCCCAATAACAGTATTGAATCAATAACCATGTGTTTTCAAATTAGTTTATTGAACAACTGAGAAACCGGGCATATGTTTGTCAAAGATCTTTTAGGCTAGGCGTACACCGGTTAGTCAAGACAAGACAAGACGAGATTAGTCACAGTAATTCACATAGCTGCTTAAGAGCACACACTGATTGACTAATCGGTGTGTTCTCAACTATGTGACGTACTGTGACTAAACGTGACTAATCTCGTCTTGTCTTGTCTTGACTAACCGGTGTACGCGTAACCTTAGTCATAGTCAAGACAAGGCAAGACAAGATTAGTCACGTTTAGTCACAAAAATTCACATAGTTGCTAATGAACACACCGATGCAATGACTAATCGGTGTGTGTTGCTTCTGTAACTATGTGTACTCAACTAAACGTGACTAATCTTTCTTCTTGTCTTAACTTCTCAGTGTACGCGTAACCTTAGTCATAGTCAAGACAAGGCAAGACAAGCTTAGTCAAGTTTAGTCACGGTACCCCACATAGTTGCTATGAAGCAGCTCGCACCGATGACTAATCGGTGTGAGTTTGGCCTATAAGCGCAACTGTAAGCGTACTGTGACTAAGCTCGTCTTGTCTTGTCTTGACTAACCGGTGTACGTCTAGCCAGCAAACAACACCCACCGATTTATTAGTCATTGCATCGGTGTTAGCTGCTTCATAAGCAACTATGTGAAACACGTACTATGACGTGACTAATCTCGTCTTGTCTTGACTAACCGGTGTACGCCTAGCCTTATGAAGCAACACCCACCGATTAGTCATTGCATCGGTGTGAGCTGCTTCATAAGCAACTATGTAAAACACGTACTATGACGTGACTAATCTCGTCTTGTCTTGTCTTGACTAACCGGTGTACGCCTAGCCTAAGTTAGCTAGCTAGTCTTAAGTTGGTCGTCAATATTTACAATATTAAGTCTGTGCTTCTTACATAACAGAGCAATCATGCACAGCTCATTCAATGTTACTAAAATGTTACTATTAATTAGCTCATTAAAGTGGAAGCTCATTCAGTGTTTATGAAGCAGCACACACTGATGCAATGACTCATCGGTGTGTGTTGCTTCATAAGCAACTATGTGAATTACTGTGACTAAACTCGTCTTGTCTTGTCTTGACTAACCGGTGTACGCCTAGCCTTATGAAGCAACACCCACCGATTAGTCATTGCATCGGTGTGAGCTGCTTCATAAGCAACTATGTGACGTACTGTGACTAAACGTGACTAATCTTATTTTGTCTTGTCTTGACTAACCGGTGTACGCCTAGCTTTAGACTATAGAGTGTTCCATAAAAGATCTTTGACAAACATATGTCCGGTTTCTCAGTCGTTCATTAAATAGTTTATGGATCCAATAACAGTATTATTGAATCAATAACCATGTGTTCTCAAATTAGTTTATTGAACAACTGACAAACCGGGCATATGTTTGTCAAAGATCTTTATTCGCTGTGTGCAAGTAGGTGGTGGGGCCGGATAATAAAATCATTTGATAGTCTTTGGCTAGGCGTACACCGGTTAGTCAAAACAAGGCAAGACGACATTAGTCACGATTAGTCACAGTAATTCACATAGCTGCTTATGAAGCAGCACACACTGATGCAATGACTCATCGGTGTGTGTTGCTTTATAAGCAACTATGTTACGTACTGTGACTAAACGTGACTAATATTGTCTTGTCTTGTCTTAACTAACCGGTGTACGCCTAGCTTTAGACTATAAAGTGTTTCATAAAAGATCTTTGACAAACATATCTGTCCGGTTTCTCAGTGGTTCATTAATAGTTTATGGATCCAATAACAGTATTGAAACAATAACCATGTGTTTTCAAATTTGTTAATTGAACAACTGACAAACCGGGCATATGTTTGTCAAAGATCTTTCATAAATCATTTGATAGTCTTAGCCCCTGCGCCCACTAAGCAACTGCTATCTGATTTCAGTCAGCAACCCAGCGTTGCCAGATGACTTTGGCTGATAGGTTAGACTACCCGATTACCCGAAAAACAGGCAAATGTCATCCGATCTTTAAAAAGTATTCTGCATGACTGTTCACTATTTAAGTTAAAAATTCTCCTTATTGCTTCTTTTTGCAAAATGTCATCTGGCAACATTGGGTTGCTGACTGAAATCAGATAGCAGTTGCTTAGTGGGCGCAGGGGCTAATACGTGCCTAATGAAGTATTGTAATATTGCAGGGTCGCCACAAGGATTTCCAAATGCTGCAATTCGTGCACATACACAGCGACAGCGTGTGCCAGGTGCAGCTGAATGCCACCAACACGTTCTTCTCGTGCGCCACGACGCCCGAGGCGTCTCTGCTGC
This sequence comes from Laodelphax striatellus, assembly GCA_017141395.1. Classification (NCBI taxonomy): domain Eukaryota; kingdom Metazoa; phylum Arthropoda; class Insecta; order Hemiptera; family Delphacidae; genus Laodelphax; species Laodelphax striatellus. The sequence continues at coordinate 903,529 of CM029530.1, forward strand.
TCTGTGACGTCACCAGAGTGCGCAAGCCCTACGTGTTCAATGTGCCCGGTCTGGGCGTTTCCTGCTTTGCCTACGACGAGGGTAGGTCTCAACTCAAAACAATTGATTTATTCTCAAAAAACAGGCTGTTCAGCTTTAAAAAGGCCCCGCCAATTAAGCTGCGTTTACACCGGAGTTAATAACAAAAGTTATTAAAGGCCGTGTGTTCACGGAGCAACTGCTATCTGACTTCAGTCAGCAACCCAGCGTTGCCAGATGACGTTTGTCTGTTTTTCGGGCAATCGGGTAATCTAAACCTATCAGCCAATGTCATCTGGCAACGCTGGGTTGCTGACAGATAGCAGTTCGACAAACGTTAGTGTACTCCAATCAAAAGTGTGACATCAAATGGCCACACTGTTATTATACAGTCTCTGTAGTTAGAAGGGGTTATATTACTATTGTTTCATCACTAGAATTCACGACATGCAGTCAAATTTTACTGTAAATAATATGGATGTTACTCACTGGACTGAAGGGTTATATCTATATGGGTTAATAATCTATGATTATTTAATGTGAATTAAATTATAAGGAGTTATATTATAAAGGGATTATATAGTTATAATGGTTATTATACAGTCTCTGTAGTTATATATATTATACTATACATATATATTACATATACATATATATTATACATATTATACAGTCTCTGTGGTTATATTTATTATACTAATATATATTACATATACATATATATTATATTATATGTGGTTATAGTCTATGCTCAGAATATAAGGTTCAAGAAGAATATCTCAGCCCGTCATAATTCTGCACTGTGCAGACTATCCAATATTTCTCTGTATTGTTCGTTTTATCCAATCTGTATTTAATTGTAATTTATCTGTATTCCAATTTGTTCAATTTTCTCCATAATTCTGAGACAGATACTCACCTTCTGGTAACGGGTGGAGGGGATGGGCTGTTGAGGCTATGGAATCCGTACGTGCCTCAGAAAAACAGCGGAACTTGCAAGAAGCACGATGCAAAGGTCTGCGCAATCACAATTCAGAACGATCATCATCTCATCTATTCGATATCAAAAGATCGATGTTTGAAGGTTTGGGACTCTCGTACCAAGCGTTGTATTAGGGTAAGTAAGAATCGAAAACAACTCATCTGTTCGATAAAAAAATATCGATGTTTGAAAGTTTGAAACACGCACCAAGCGCTGTATTAGAATGAACACAGTAGAGCGCGAAAATAATTTTTTTTTGCCAAAATTGCATTAAAAAATAAGAATTCGTGGAAACTTTAATTAATTTTTTTCAAAGAGAATTAGCTGAAAATAAGAAATTTGTAGAAATTTCATGCAGTAGATGTCTTCAGTAACATTGCCTACTTGGTATACTCACAAAACAAATATTCCACTGCAAGCGCTTTTAGTAATAGCAGAGACCAGAGACAATTAGAAGACAATATTTTTAGTTTCCTATCGTCTTTGGTAATAGTAACATTAATGAGCTAATTAATAGTAACATTTTAGTAACATTGAATGAGCTGTGCATGATTGCACTGTTATGTATGAAGCACAGACTAACTAGTAAATACTGATGACCAACTTCAGACTAGCTAGCTATTTTAGGATAGGCGTACACCGGTTAGTCGAGACAAGACAAGACGAGATTAGTCACGTTTAGTCACAGTACTTCACATAGTTGCTTATGAAGCAACACACACCAATTATTAGTCATTGCATCAGTGTGTGCTGCTTCATAAGCAGGTGGAGAAACTTATGCCATTTTTATTAATCACCTTGCCGTGTAGGCTACTGAGGTAGCATCGAGGTTTTGTCATAGAAACATTTTTTAAAAGTAAGGATAGTGTGGTGGTGTCGTGAAGGGGTTTTCAAAAGCGGTTCTTCTTCTTCCTCTTCTTCTTCTTCTTCTTCTTCTTCTCCTCTTCTCTCTTCTTCTTCTTCTTCTTCTTCTTCTTCTCTCTTGTTCTTCTTCTCTTCTTCTTCTTCTTCTTTCTTCTTCTTCTTCTTCTTCTTTCTTCTTCTTCTTCTCTTTCTTTCTTTCTCTTCTTCTTCTTCTTCTCTTTCTTCTTCTTCTTCTTCTTCTTCTTCTTCTTCTTCTTCTTCTTCTTCTTTTCTTCTTCTTCTTCTTCTTCTTCTTCTTCTTCTTCTTCTTCTTCTTCTTTTACTTCTTCTTCTTCTTCTTCTTCTTCTTCTTCTTCTTCTTCTTCTTCTTCTTCTTCTTCTTCTTCTTCTTCTTCTTCTTCTTTTCTTCTTCTTCTTCTTCTTCTTCTTCTTCTTCTTCTTCTTTCTTCTTCTTCTTCTTCTTCTTCTTCTTCTTCTTCTTTTATTTCTTCTTCTTCTTTTCTTCTTCTTCTTCTTCTTCTTCTCTTCTTCTTCTTTTCTTCTTCTTCTTCTTCTTCTTCCTTCTTCTTCTTCTTCTTCTTCTTCTTCTTCTTCTTCTTCTTCTTCTTCTTCTTCTTCTTCTTCTTCTTCTTCTTCTTCTTCTTCTTCTTCTTCTTCTTCTTCTTCTTCTTCTTCTTCTTCTTCTTCTTCTTCTTCTTCTTCTTCTTCTTCTTCTTCTTCTTCTTCTTCTTCTTCTTCTTCTTCTTCTTCTTCTTCTTCTTCTTCTTCTTCTTCTTCTTCTTCTTCTTCTTCTTCTTCTTCTTCTTCTTCTTCTTCTTCTTCTTCTTCTTCTTCTTCTTCTTCTTCTTCTTCTTCTTCTTCTTCTTCTTCTTCTTCTTCTTCTTCTTCTTCTTCTTCTTCTTCTTCTTCTTCTTCATAATTTATTTAATGACTTATTCTCGGTTTGTTGATTTTCAGACACTGGACGGTCTGATGGATATAGGAAAGAACGCACCCAGCATTGCCATATTCTATAATCCAGAGACGCATCTACTGATGGCTGCAAGTGTTAAAATAGCTCTCATCACGTGTTTACGAGTGATCAACGAAATCTATACGGACGGCTTCACACACTCGAAAACTGTCACAAAAGTGCTCTACAATCCTCTCTATAAAACGGTGAGATTCTACGATTTTGAAACATTTTAGATGAATACTGCAATCTAAACAGTACTAAATACTCTAAAATGTATTCTACTTGAAATAAGTTTTCTTCAACTCATAATTATAATTCAGATGATTGGTTAGTTGGCTGACGCCTGTCATTGGCTAAGCTGATAATGGCTTGCCTTGGCCAATGGCAGTTCATCTTAGAATAGGTCAGCAAACAACCAATCATATTGCTCGCTATATTGAGTAAATTAATAGTCTACCAATATAACTCCAATTCATTTAATTCTATTGGAAAGGCCTCAATTTGATCAGATTCCATTGGTAGAAATGTAGCATTGAATTGAACAGCTGACTGACAGGGCTTTCCACGGAGCCAATACAACAACTTGCTTCCCTATTGAGACTTGTTCGATCATCATTTTACAGAGATCAATATCGCTTCATTGGATGACGTAATTTTAGGAAGTTCAATGGGGATTTTGTTTTATTGAATCCATTAGAGTAGCCTATTCGTCATTTCACGGTGGTTGAATTTCACTCTTTGAGTAGTTGTGGAGGTGATATTGTGGTAGTTATCCATAATAAATGAAAAGACAAGATGTTGTCAAACCACTGATTTAATAACTAGAAATAACTAGGATAACAAAAGGTGATCAACAGCTGAGTTTGAATGACCAAATTCATTTCAATCAATACAACACCACAAATCTCATTTTATCATAATTTGTTAGGCAGGTATTACGGTATTAGTTTATTCCTTTGTTTTTCTTATCCTTCCGTAATACTGTTTCATCTATTTCTTAGTTTATTGTAGCTATTTATTGTTCTTCAATTGTTTTCTTTTGAATCGCCATTTTGTAATGTGAATGAACCGCTAATCGGGGAGCTTGTCTAGGCCAATGACAGCCGTTCACGGTCATTGGCTAGAGCGTTTACCGCGGTACTTCAGTAGTAAATACTGCTGCTCTGTACGCTAAATTTTCAGTTTACCAGAGATTGATAATGGTGTAACAACCGAAACCGGTATCTCGAGTTTATATTAAATCAGTGGTTTGACAACATCTTGTCTTTTCATTTATTGTGGTTGAATTTATTTATTAGCTATAGCGTACCTGGCCGACCAGTTTTCATAAGAAACAAGAAAGTAGTGATGATGCGCAGTAGCAAGCTTTATTCAATGTCATGTCACTGGAGGTCAAGACTTCGATTTCATCTCTCTTATAAATGTTCAATTCAGCAATTTTATGTTTATTTTTTCCAAAATCTGCATGCTTTTACCGTAACCTCTTCTAGGCTTCATTGTATATTTATCTACAATTCTTTGTAGCATCAATACTGTCAGAAAGCTAATTAAAAAAACATCAGATTGGGTGTAGGATGCTTTCGATCATATGATTTTCAAATCTGGTATACATGCCATTAAATAATATTGAATGTCCTTCATTAAGAGAAGCTGTATGATAGTATTGAAACTAAAAGGAATTGAAGATAAATATACAATGCAGCCTATAAGACGTTGCGGTGTTTTCGAAAAATAATGTATTGTGTTTTTTGGAAAAATAAATATCTTGTATATTGTATTGCGGTGGTTCTACAAAGATGCAGTTTTCGGGTTAAATATTTTCAAAATTGTTCAATTAACATGTAAAGGATAGAGAAAATCTTACTTCAGTCATGTCTCACAATCAGCTGACCCAGGACTTTGAGATGCGCGTGACACTATAGCAGGATTCTTTTAAATTGTCAGAAAACAGCTGATTGATGTACGCTCGTTTACTAACGTTAAATCAGCTGTTTTCTGACAAGTTAAAAGAATCCTGCTATACCTTGTACTCTAATTGCCTTGATAGCAGATTTGTAATTTGTCAACAGATTCTGACCGTCAGCAAAGATTCGACGATAATTGCATGGGAGCCGTTCATTGGCCGATGCCTGTTCACAATTAGCCACGCCCACACACGAATGGAGTTGGGCGAGTCGAAAGATCTGCCAATCACGACGGCCGAATTCGATCCCAGCAAAGTGCTGCTTATCACCGGCTCCAACGATGGCAGCATGAAAGTGTGGAATTTCAATGAGAAAAAATGTGTTCGCAACATGACCACTGGAGACGAAAGGTCTGCATTTAATTTGTTTTTTCATGTACAGTAGTAGGCCTACTTCAAACAGAATTTACTGTATTTTTGATATAATCAATTATGATTATGATTACGGTGCATTAATAATTATAATACTGAGCCCACACTAACGCTTCCAACGGTCAGGCTAATTTGTGAATTAGCCTGAAAATTAGCCTGACAGTTTTTGACAGCCTGACAGTAACAATGGCGCAATTGACCTTGCAAAATCGCGTATTTGCTGTTGAGCAACATTTCCAATAGAATAAATCTGCAATCGTCGTTCAACGGAGCTTTAGCAGAGAGTACTAAGTCGAGCTTATTGGCATGTGATTCTTCTTTACATGAAATTAAAGTTTACTGTAGTAGATATCGTTACATTGAAGATTTGAGTACTGCAATACATGAAAGAATTGCTGCTGTATCAAAATTAAGGACCAATTTGAGGCTTTTAATGAGCATTAACGCATTAAGGGCTCTATCTTTCCTATGTAATTTTTTAAAAAATACTCAAGTGTTTTGTAGTTTTAAATACAAATTCTCAGATTTGGTTATTTACTTAGTATTTTGATGTAAGGAAGGTGAATGTATGATAAAAATAAACTTTCTTATAACACTTTGAAAAACATCCGTTCTTTATGCGCCACCTTGTAGATGGATAATAATCATAAATTGATAATACTGTAATAATAATCGTAATCATGAAATAATAGATAGTAAATATTATATGAATTTGAATTGAATTCCACCATCATTACAATATACAATTTAAATTAACAAGGAGACGGACTAGACGGTATACCGTAACATACATGTCTGGCCTGTTTATTTATAATTATATTCTTCCTAGCAGATATATTTGTTATCTACATGAATAAATTAAACACTCCTATCCAATCTACGTCCTTTACTGAAAATGAAAGAAACCATTGGACGTTGCAATTAATTAATCACTGCTGAGAATACATGATAACATAGACTATAATAACATAGAATAATATAGACTATATATGATTAGTCTATGATAATAATTGGAGGAACGAGAATCCAAAGAAAGCAATTAATAAACGTAGTGTTATGAAGAACTATGCAACAGCAAAAATTGACAACAAAACTAAAAAGGAAGAGAATTTGCTTTCTTTAGATTTTCGTTGTACTTCACGAACTTTTTGTCTATTCTCTGTTCGAAACGTTCATATTATTTTCTGCAGTAATTCAAAATGTCGTTATCAATTTCATATTATTTTCAAGTGTTTCGTTTTTTGGAGTGAAAAATTGTGACTAAAAGATATGGAACATAACCTTGATTTTGGACTGCTTTCTAAATTTGAAGAAAGACAGTTTTGGGCTTGAGCCTGTTGAATTTTTCATTTAGTATTATGTGTACATTACTAAATAAATAATTTAAACTTTAGAAGAAGTTTAGAATCACAGTTTATTACAGCCTAATTTCATTATTTTATGTGAATGATTTGTTGCAGTCGAGTGGTGGACATCCACTGGATATCGAATAGGATTCTTGTGATGACGTGGCGCCACATCACCGAGTTCCTGTACCCGGAAGGCACGATTGTGGGCAAGACGTGGGAGACAAAGCACACCGACGACCTGACCGCGTGCGCCGTCTGTCATCCGCACGCGTTCGTCACGGCCACCTTCAACGCCCAACTGATATTCTGGCGTCTGGAGACTGGACAATCGCTCAAGGGATTCGTTGTCGTCGATCCCGAGAAAGGGTGAGGCCGAAGACGATAAGAAACTATTAATAGTTTACTAGTAACACTACAGAGTGATTCAAAAAGAATACCACAACTTTGAAAATGTGTATTTAACGAAAGAATAACTTTATATAACCTTATAGATAATATATCCTTCTGTTATAGATCATTACAAAGCGTATTTAAAGAAGCTTTTTCACTCACAAAGAAGCTCAGAGATGTTCAATAATATGACCCCCTCCAGACACTCGACTAATATCAACCCGATAGGTACTCAAACTCGTTCCACACTCTCTGTAGCATATCAGGCGTAACAGTTTGGTAAGCTGCTGTTATTTCTGGTTTCAAATCATCAATATCCAATCACCATTCATGATTTGAAACAAGAAATAACAGCAACTTACCTAATTGTTACGCCTGATATGCTACAGAGAGTGTGGAACGAGTTGAGAAAGATTTGAGTTGATGTTGCTCGAGTGTCTGAGGGTGTCATATTAAACATCTCTGAACTTCTTTGAGAGTGGAAAACTTTTAAATACTCTTTGTAAAGATGTATAACAGAAGGTTCTATGATGTTTCTTTCATAACATACAAATTTTTAAAGTTGTGGTATTCTTTTTGAATCACCCGGTATTATGATATATTATATCCGGCGATGACCGTTTAGCGAAACCGTAAGTCGAAAGTCGTAGCGTGTAGATGGCAAAATCAAGAGTTGGTCCAACTTAAGTCGTATGAAAAAAGGTATGACTTTTTAATAAGTCGTAGCGTGTAGACGCGATGCAACTCATCCAACTTTTGCTTCCAACTAGTTGGAACAAGTTTGGATAAGTTTGTCAAACTTATTGTAGCGTCTAGACTGGGCTTTACTTACTTCTATACTAAACCTGCCCCACTGCCACTGGTTTGAAGCAAACAACTCTAGTCGAAACGAAACGGTTTTGTTTTATTCATTATTGGACCGTAGCAAAGTGACTTTTATGAGGATGAATGTGACCTTTGGCCGTTGGCTTGAACAATGGCTCTTCAAACAGTAATAATTACTTACTATAGTTACTTGAGATGTTACTATAGTTGAGATGTCAATGTGCTAACAACACGTTACATCTTTTCTGGTTAATGATCATTCACCTCTGCTGATTCAGTCAAGTGGATGTGAAACTGGCAACCAGCTGGTAGGCCTAAGCCCACATAGGGCTGTTGCGCCATTGACATACATACATACATAGTTACTTATAATAACTTTTTATTACTTTTTTCTATCGTATGGCTTTTTATCGGTGGGGAGACCCTTAAGGTTCCACCTCGCCTAATTGCACAATTTTCTGTGTCGGTCACCCATCCAAGAGCAGTCTTGAATGTTTGTTACTTAACCACACGATTACTTAGCAACCGCTCTCACCGAGTGACCACTGATATTACTAATAATAACGTTATTAATAGCTATAATAACTATTACTAATAATTACTTAGCAATAATAATATTATGATCAACCACATGCCTCTATGACAAGCCACGATATTTTTTATGTACGATATAGTACATAATTGAATTAATTTTCGTAAAATGTTCTGTTTTTTTTCAGTAAAGTGACTGAGTTATCGCTCAAGACGATAAAATCAAAGAGAAGGAAAGACATTGTGAAAGATACTCCTCATCTTGTGTAAGTTATATCATAGCTCATACTAATATGTATGGTTGGTCTACAGTATCAATGAATGGATTAACTCTGGTTATACCTACGCTCTAGTCTAGTCAAACTCACTACATCACTATTTGCTGAAAGCATCTGTAGTTTTGACCTCTATTGACAAAATGACATTGGTTTCGTGATTTCCAGGCTAAAGCCTATTAAAACACAGCTCATATTAAACAAAAGCAATGAAGTAAACATTTTTAGAAAAAGAAAAGTGATGCTAAGGAAAATAATAATAATAATGATTACATTATCTGATAATATAATCGCCCTCTTTCGGATAACTATCAGAATTAATTGCTCCTTATATCAAAATTTAACATTTAAAACTGCAGTAGTAGTAAAACTCTTTCAATTACAAAACAACTCAATAGCCTATTGCTGCTATTGGCTAGAATACTGTTTTTTCGCACAAAATGGCGTCGACCAATGAGAATGAAGGGGCGTTTACGTCAGTGGCTTTGATTGGCTTGATGTAGTAGGTACCAATTTCTACCGCTAGATTGAGTTGAAAGCATCACGTTTTGAAGTCGACATTTGGTTCCAAATACGGTGGCATTTAATTCAATGTATTGTATGATTATTAATTAGGAAATTAGTGAAATAACTGATTTCAATTAGAAACTTTTTATTGCATGAGTTCAATTTTCATTAACCAGTCAGATACAAAATAATAATAATGTTATAACTTATTTTGTAGGATCAACACTGCAAGTATTACAGACAATGAGTCCATAGATTCAGACATTACCGACAAAAGTCGATCCGACTTGGATTTGAATTGTAAGTAATAAAAAATTACTGGATGATTCTTTAGAATAAGGTTGTCTCTATACACTGACAAGGATATCTTTCATAATGATTACAGAGATTAGGCCTACATTATTACAGCCATCCAAAATGAATATTTTGACTTGAGGTTGATCACTATTTTCTATCTCATAATTACTTATAGTTGATTTTTGCAAGATCTACTCATAGATAATAGATAGCCTATCTTTTGATACTCTCAACTCGTATTAACAAAAGCATTTTAAATGCGTTTTATACTATGGAATAAATTGTTCATTAAATGAAATATTTTTTTTAACATAAAAGAGCTGACTTTAGGTGTACCAAAATGGTTCATCTGTGGACATGAAAAATATAATTATATACGGTAGTCTACTTTTCACAAACGAATAGATGAACTCAGAGCAATCTATTTGCATTGTCAAGCCTAGTGTGTTAATTAAAAGTTATCTTATTGTGAGGAATTTGAAGAACAATTTAATCTTGTACATAAATAAGGCTTTAATTAACAAGAAAAATGTGCAATTCTATTATTTGCTAGCCAGTAACTTTGACTCAGCACTTCTGAGCAGCCAGTGGAAGAGCGACGTGACTATACACGCAATCACGTGCGTGCGACGCAGCCGATTGGTGGCCTGGGACGAGGGGGTGGTGCTTATCTCGACCAATGGCGGCTTCGTTCAGGTCTGGTCCACTTATCGCTCAGCTGCCAGCGGCCTGCTTCACACTTTCAAGGCCACCAACGACCCAGATGTCTACATTATGACTATGGCCACTGACACGCTTGACCAGTACTTGTTCACAGGTATGACAACTCTATTATTAGTGTACCGGTTAGTCACATTGGTCAACAAGACATTAGTAATTCACAGCTGCCATTGCAGCACACACCGATGCAATGACTAATCGGTGTGTGCTGCTCATAAGCAACTATGTGAATTACTGTGACTAAACGTGACTAATGTCGTCTGACTTGTCTTGACTAACCGGTGTATATATCAATGGGAGATTTTCCAAGATGAAAACAACGACAGGTTTTCAAGTTATTTCAATTTGAAATTTAAAATACCCGCCATTTTGAAATATTTCTTCAGATAAGGTTGCTTCATTTTTTTACAGCAGACCTTCATAATGGTAATGACCATGCGAATTTGAACAAAATTAGTTAAAGCATTATTTTGGAGAAAAAAGATGAAAGGTGTAAAAACAAAATGGTGACTAGGGGGAATCAAAGTATTTTAGGAACCATGTTTACTGGAACTTTTTCTTAATTGCAATGTTAGAAAACCGCTCACGAAGCTTGTCCATTTTAGAAACACTCAGTATAACAATGAATTAGTGCAATGAATTAATGAATGGATTGAATGAATAAATTGATTAAGTTAATTAGGGCCGCTCTCCCCAACGCTGCTTAAGTAATAACAGCTGACGCTCAATTTTTTTTCTATACTTTTCCTATTCTCCGAATGAGCCAAATGTATTTCACAGCGTTAATAATCTATGAAATGAATTAATGCAATGAATAAATAAAAATGATGAACAAATAGAGTATCCATTTATAAATCTTTACGATGTGAGGCTATATAGAGAACTTTATGCCTGAAAAATTTATGCTATTAATGTCTATTTTCCCAGGCGACTCGATCGGTTACATAAGAATATTTTCCATGCTGAACATGGGCGTGCCAGAATCGGATCGAGTGCCCATCGATCATATGTATTTCTACAACAAGTTTCCCTACTATGCAATTGTCAATCCGGACATGACGTTTGACAACGTCACTTATCCTATTCTGTTGTCCTGCTATCAAGGTCATAGAATGACAGTCACCAGTTTGAATTTCATTCAAGAGCTCGAGGTTCTTGTGAGGTAAAATTAATTGTCCGGATAAAAGTTAGACTAGTATGTATTATTGATATAGATGAAAATTTCATCTAGATTACAATAATCAACATAAATGTTTCTGTTTGACTTGTAAATGTGCAACACCCAGCACGAAACATATGTCGTCTCATCAAAAAACGTGAGTGTTTTTTCACTTAAAAGTTACCGTACTTTAAATTCCAATAATATAAATATACTGGAAAGCGTTATATCTCTCCTCTCTAGATAGGCCTGAGCTCGAAATGTATTTGGATATTATCATTTTATTCAATAATAATCCTTTATTATGTTCTGTATTCAATGAATAGAATACTCTAATCACTTTTACTTAAAAAAAGTACATTACATTGTAATAACTATTATAATCTAGAATTTAGGTCGATAAGTTGTAATCGACATCAATGATATTCAATGATTTATTTCCGCCAATAAATAGTCTACATGTAGTACATTAGGCATTGTCATATTACAAAATTCATCTTTTAACAAAACATAAGCACTAATACATTCAAATACATTTTTTTTTAACAAATAAGCAAATAAATATAATAATATACTAATATAGAACATATAAAATAATAATCACAGATGCAGTTAGTACTTATAGTAATAGAATATTTAAGTTATATCAGTACATGCAGGAATAAACTTAACAACAATTGTAAACTCAACAATATTATAAAATGAGGACTAGTAATAAGTTGAAGATCAAACTTAACAACATGCAGGAGTAAACTTAACAACAATTTGGCAAACCCAACAATATTATTTTCAAAACTAGGACTAGCAATAAGTTGAAGATAGGTCATGCAAACTGACAATCATAGAAGGTTGGAATATTCAAACTCATTAATAGAATAGAATGGGTTACTAATGAGCCATGACTTCATCTTCCTTTTAAAATCTATCAGGGACAAACTCCTGATTTCATCAGGTAACATATTAAAAAACCTTACTCCTGATATGGGAAAGCTTCTACTTCATCTACTTCGACATGAATAAGTAAATAATCCAATCTCTCCTGTATTCGTGATTTTACAGCCAGGCGTTCAGGAGTGTTTCATAGAATAAATTAACCTGGATAAATTCTAGTTAATCAGCTTTTATTAGTGATGAATGATTTGTTTTAGCCTGAATTGTGAGACTTTCTATTCTTTGCAGCCATAACATTTTTTTGGAAAGTGATTGAGTTAATTTTGTGAATGATTTTCAAACAATCAGAAGCAGCTAGCTAATGTGGAACAGCAAACCCCTCAGAAAAAAGAGGGGAAAATATCCTAATATTTATAAAAAAGATATGATTTTAATTAATATATAACTATTGATATACCTAACAGGATCCAATGTATCTAAGCCTTTATGCACACCTCTTGTTTATAGAAGTTATTCAGTCATAAGAATTTATCCATTTTAAGATTAAAAGTATCACCTGTCAAAATGTTACATACATGATACACATATTTTTTATATAATATCCTAACATTTTTTCTACAATGCGGACATAATTTCATGATAAAATTATATTATAATTTATTATTATTCATTATATATCTATTATTGGCTTTTAAAATAATCTCATGAGATAACTCCTTAATATTATCTAGGTACTTCATGACTTACTTCCAAGCTCGTTATAGAATCATACAATCATAATATTATAATAGACATTTTATATTGCCTTTAATATTTCCAATAATAAATAATGCCTATATATTGCCTATAATAGGCAATATATTAATAATTATAATAGATTCTCTGATAATTTCCTGTGAAAAATTCATTAAGTTACGGAAATTATGTATTCAATATGTAATGATTCAAATAAGATCAAAGAAAAACCTTACTCCAGGAATAGTAGGTACATAAATATTTTTCTCCTTTTAAAGCATTGTAACCCAGAGATGAGAATCCAAAGATTAAAGAACTCAGATATGTTGCATGAATTCACTTAATATTATAGCAGTGTTTTGTTTGTGAATAGGTAATTTTTCCAACTCTGATTCTGTTTTCTTCAAGAGTATTTGGAATGTTTTTAGAGTTCTGGGAACACAGACGAGTACCGTACTATGTTCTAGAGGTTAGAGTGCTATTAGACGTAATCCATTCTCTATTAGGCTAGGCGTACACTGGTTAGTCAAGACAAGACAAGACAAGATTAGTTAGGTTTAGTCACAGTACTTAGTTGCTTATGGGCAACACACACCGATTGCCTAGCCTTACAGTAGTTAAATCCATTCAGTATACCGGTATTCGGTTAGTCCATGCTACTATGTTTACAAAATATTGTACAATTAATTTTGTTTTCAAAAGTGCCAGTACAGATAATTCAGCCAGACTGTGGACTCTGGAGGGTCAGTACATCGGCACCCTGGGTAACTCGAAATTTTGGAAGAAATTGGAACGTAACACAAAAGCCGAAGTTATTGAGCCAAGACTACCTCCCGATATTAGACGAGTCTGCTCTGAAAATACATTGAAGGTACCGTACCGATTAATTGAACTTTATCACAAAAACAACTTCAGCCAACAGACATTAAAGCTATAGCAGGATTCTTTTAACTTGTCAGAAAATAGCTGATTTAACGTTAGTAATCGAGCGTACATCAATCAGCTGTTTCTGACAATTTAAAAGAATCCTGCTATACAAACATCTAACTGCTGCCACAGAGAAGAAGAAATTGCTTTCTTGTTTGTGCTGCTGCTTTCATTGTATTTCTCAGCTAATTTCAAGTCAATTTAAAACACACATTTTTCTATTGTCACCAATTTTAGCAAAATTTGTATTGCTTTCAGGAAAAATAAATTAGCCTACCGGTACTTTATTTATATTGAAATATTTTCGTATGGCTTTTTATCGGTGGGGAGACCCTTATGGGTAGGTCCCACCTAGACTTATTTTTGCATTGGTCACCCATCCAAGAACGGTCTCGAGAGTTGGTGACTTAACATAATGATCACTCAGCAACCGCTCTCACCGAGCGACCAAACACAGACAACAACTAGATAGCGACCAACACAGATATTGCCTTCTTACTAATTTGTATCATTTCGATTTCTCTTGTATGCGTACGTAATTTTATTATGAAATTACTGTATCTCATAATTTAATTATTATTTCTGCAAATGACGGTCAATGTAATTCATTGTGCCATTGTGTTGGCTATGTAGGCTACATACGTCATACAGTATAGGTTATTGATTATTTCAGTTTAATTGGTACGTTTAGTTCGAATAAAATGATGTACCTTTGGTGGTGAAGAACGATTCACTAGAAACGTTTTGTAAGAAGTCCGATGTCCGAACAAGGACCATTTGATTCAATGATGCATCATTGAATCAAATGGTCAAAATGACCATTTGATTCAATATTGAATCAAATCTGACATGAACTTCTGACAAAACGTTTCTAGTGAGTGGTTCTTGGAGCACCAGGCCAAGGGACAACTAGTTTTATTCGAACTATAGTTATTTTGTTTTGTATTATCAATGAAAAACTCCATCATAGTCTGTATCTATTAGATATAGTTTTTTTTTCTTTTCAATGACAGTGTCATTCATGTTGAGATGTTGTTCTATTTTTTAAATGTATTGATTTTTGGCGAAAAAGGGATTATTATTGCATATCTATTGAATGAATGTGACTTCTTTTCAAGGTGTTGAGCTACAAAAAAACACCAGATTTCATAGCGGAGGACACAGTGCTGGAGACTGAGGATTTGACGGGAATTGCCGTGGACAAAATTCCTACTTACGGCAAACCCCTTACCGAGCCTATTCTAGGCAATTACTTTTCACTGCCGGAAAGAGGAAAACGCAAAATCAAATTGCCCAAAGTGGATGCAACTAAAGGCCGATTTGTAAGTTGGAATCGATTTTCTTTTTCTAAATTATATTTAATAAAATAATATAACATTTCTCATGCTGATACCAATGACAATAATTCTACTATTATAGATTGAATCGTCTTTGCTGCTACATTACGGTACTTCATTACTAGTTACGGTAATAGTATAGCAGGATTACTTTAAATAGTCAGAAACAGCTGATTGATGTACGCTCGTTTACTACCGTTAAATCAGCTGTTTTCTGACAAGTTAAAAGAATCCTGCTATACATAGGGTGTTTATTAATTTTTTTATGGTATGACTTTTTATCGGTGGGGAGACCCTTACCCTTACTTACTTGGTGTTTATAAAATAGTCCGACATACTTCGTGAGCGGTTTTCTGAGATTGAAATTAAGAAAAAAGTTCCAGTAAACATGGGTCCTAAAATGCTTTGTTCCCCCCCCCCCCTAGTCACCATATTTGTTTTTTCTCTTTTCATTTTTTTTCCAGAATGTTTGACTAATTTTGTTGAAAATTGGCGTGGTCAAGGCCAACATGAAGGTCTGCTGTAAAAAAATAAAGCAAACTTATCTGTCGAAATATTTCAAAATGGCGGGCATTTGAAATTTTCGAATTGAAATAACTCGAAAACTTGCCCGCCATTGAACAAAAATCCCATTTTTATTATCATAATTTTTCATCAAACTCCAATTACGAAAAACTCTATTCCAAAATAAATCCTATAGATTATATTCTTTATTGTGCTTATAAATTCCCTTAAATTGAAATTTGTTCAATTAATTTCTAGATTCGAGTCTATGCACTAATGGCTAGTGATGATAAGCCACTGAAGGAGGTTGCTGCCTTGAAAAATAGTAAAACGAAAAGGTAACTTCATTTCAATCGATCTTCTAACAAACTTTTGTCAAATTTATTTGCTATCTCTTATTTTTAAGCTCACAAGCACGCTAAAGCTTACTTTACCCAGCAAATATTCATTGGTAAAGGTGGGTTTTCGTTACTGCGACCGAGTGCCGCAGCGGAGCCCGACCCAGCGTTGCCAGATGCAATTGATGAAAAATCCCAACTATTTATAGTGGAGATTTTTCATCAATTGCATCTGGCAACGCTGGGTCGGGCTCCGCTGCGGCACTCGGTCGCAGTAACGAAAACCCACCTTTACGATGGAAACGTGGATTACATTGGCCATCATAGTAACCAACCCTAGTTGTTTTTTGTTATGTTAAAGCCACTTGCATCAGACTTTTTATTATAATTTTCTATACTATTTTATAAACACTTTGTATTTATGCTACTTCGACAGTGCTACTGTATCGTAATGCTACTTTATCTCTTTGTAATTTTACAAAATTTGTTGTATCATTTACTTCCAACTATTAATGTTTCTATTCTCTGTTTTCATAGCTAAGAATATCAATTCTTCTATATTATATTTCTTTATTTAGCCTATATTTTATTGCCTATTTTACATCTTATTTTCAATTATCCATATTAATTAGTTTGCTTTCTACAGTCATCATATTATTATGTTGTTCGATTTTGAACTCACTGCTGGCGAACAAGAGTTTCTTATGCCAGTAGTGCCACAGGATGCGAATGTATTAATATCTATAGCAGGATTCTTTTAAATTGTCAGAAAACAGCTAAATGATGTACGCTCGTTTACTGTCGTTAAATCAGCTGTTTTATGACAAGTTAAAAGAATCCTGCCATATGAAGTGTATATTATACTGTATTGTTTGTTTATGGCAAATAAATGATTCTATTCTTTTCAATTCAATCTGTTCTTATCTCTCAGGCTCACATTCAACGATCATTGTTTGTTTTAAGCCGTATTGGGTTACTTGAGATTTCATTTTCTCAATATAGGCCGTATACTGAGAAAAATTGATTATTTTCAACTAAAATTGGATTGTTTTTCCGACAAAAATACTCGAAAACGGCTTTACTTGATCTATGGTTTCCTCAACATTTCATTCTCATTTCCACAGAGGTAAAGAAAAAGAAACCATTCCAACTATCGGCTCAAAGAAAATCTAATTTATTTGAAATAATGCGGATGCAAAATGCCAGTGGAATATTTTACAAATCGCAAATTTATAAAAAATATATATAAAAGAATATCTGTGGATTAAAATTGGTATGTTTGATACAAAGTGACCAGCTTTTGATTGAGAGATCGTCCAAGATTTTCTATCCTAAGTAGTGAGTATGAGCCCAAATTAATTGTATAGCAGGATTCTTTCAACTTGTCAGAAAACAGCTGATTTAACGTTAGTAAACGAGCGTACATCAATCAGCTGTTTTCTGACAATTTATAAGAATCCTGCTATACGTTGTTTCAATTCTTTTCTTCTTAGCAATAAATTCTATTCGATTCCTTTTGTTACAATCGTCGATTGATATTCATTTCAATTATGTTTTGAGTTCTGTAAAGCAGCTATAACTGAGTAGACACATCACAACAGCTCATACACTAGACATGCACTACTTATTACATAGCAAGCCGCCTCTGCTCGTGAAGTGTATGGGCATCTAAGGCTAGGCGTACACCGGTTACTCAAGACAAGACAAGACGAGATTAGTCACAGTAATTCACATAGTTGCTTATGAAGCAGCACACACAGATGTAATGACTAATCGGTGTGTGTTGCTTCATAAGCAACTATGTGAAGAACTGTGACTAAACGAGACTAATCTCGTCTTGTCTTGACTAACCGGTGTACGCCTAGCCTTACTGTCAGCTGTAACTGTTTTACGGACTCCTAAATGTATATGAAAACGGCATTTAGAGTATTTCAAGAATGGATTCAAATAATAATTAGTTACAAAATGTAATAAGAAGCCTTTTGCGGCCAGTTGCATAGAAAAGCAATTGAAAATGACGTCATCTAAGGAAGCCAATGCTACTCAACTTCTATTGAGAACCGTAAAATGACTTCATTTAACGACCATTTAGTTCAATTGACTCTCATGCAATAGGTCCATTGTATTTAGACCAACAAAATATTGTCAGGAATGAGGAATACAAATAATTCAAATTCTAAACAACAATATTGTAATTTCCGCTATTACATAGTATGAAAGTGCAATCTAATACAATAAGAAATTCGTAATAATCTGAACACAACCAACAAAAAACAGTAATAATAATTTACTTCTAGAACAGCACACAGTGACACAAACCATAGATTACAGACAGACAGACGTAGCTGGGAATAGTTGAACAATTTGAAACTCGGCCATTCTGGGGACTTTAAAGCGTTACCATCATTACAATCTGCGCTTACAACTCTTGACCAATCATAGAATACTTGAAATGAGCAGAAAGACAAAATTAGTAGCATGAAATTTGACGATAGAACTCTAAACTTGTGATTTACAAAAAATTCATCATCGATAATGCTTACAAACATGGATGCTTTGTTATTTGTTTCACTTCAGACCGATTTTAATGTTTCATGTTAAAAAAAGCTGTTTCATTTTTGAGAGAGAATGAGTAGGCCAATCCTTTTCACAAGAATTTCTATAAGATAGTGCTAATCGAATGGAGTTTGTAGATGGCTTATAAGGACCAAGACTTGAGAAAATTTGGAGTTAAGTCAACAAGAATTGGTGATCTCTACCTGTGGTTGCTAGAATCAAAACAGGATTTTGAGAGAGAATTTCATTACATTAATTTCTTTACTGAGTTCTTGTGTTGTGCTTGTGGTTTATGAACTTTTGGACTTTCATGTATCAAAAAGAAATGCTCTCAAAATTCGAAATCATTCTGAAAAGTGGATAAAACTACAACCTAAGTGGAATTAGGTTAAACACGGCGAGGTGGAACAACCTTCGGGTCTCCCCACCGACAAAAGCCATACGCTAAATAAATAATTACATTAATGAAATATGCCTATCTATTATTTAGGGGTTCTCAAGCGTTCCATGATTATATTGATCGAATTGGAAGTACTTTTATCAACCTTTAGATTCTTCGTTTCTCTCTCTCTCTTTTTCTCATCCCTCTTTAGATAAAGTTGAATAAATCTTTGTTTTCTCCAACTGAAAATGATTATTGAAGTTATCAAAAGCATTGCTTCTTGAATATTTTGTATATATGATCGGTTAAAAGACAGGCTACTTCACATTCAGTTACAAGAGATCACCAATTGTTGCTTTTTTCATCACTTGGGGCGCTAGTATCGATCCCTAAATGGCCGACCATCAATCAGTACCGTTTCAAACCCGCTATAGCTAGTCTACAATCTGTAATACGAACAAAACAAACTGACCACAATATCATTTTAAACTAAGTTCTTTGTTCAATTCGCTAATCTACTACTGGAGAGAGGAATGGGCGATTCAATGTACACACACAATGTATACAGCCGAGAAGATGGCCAATGGCATTGTGAGAAATAGCCTGACCAATAGCATCACTTGTACCACAAACTAAAACAGCTGATTGCACAACAATACACTAAGGATCATTTAATTTGACGCTTGGCGATCAGTAAACAGCTGATGTTACGCAGCTTTGACACAATACTTGACCTACAAATGCTGAATCTCGCAAAAAAGGTCTCTTAAGACTTTAATGCCCGGTTTTTCAGTCGTTCAATAAACTTATTGAATCATTACCTTTTTTGCATTCGAAAACACATGGTTATTGATTCGATAGTGCTATTGGAACTGTCTGCTTGCTTTGAAACTATTGGAATTGCAGCTTTGAAACTGTATATTGAGCGACTGAAAAACCGGGCATAAAGGTCTTCAAAGCTTTTGGATTATCGTTTCAAAGCTGCGTAACATCATCTGTTTACTGATCGCCAAGCATCAAATTAAATGAATCTTCCTGTACTCATAGTGAATGACACATTTCAATGCACGATATAAAAATCATCTTCAAATGAATTTGATGAATTTGAATCATAATTAATTGGAAATAATTATAAGATAATTGAAAAAAATCATTCGGAAAAGAATCATACATTAGTATGACTATGAATGATTATGTCCAACATGGCATTAAAAATTGACCTATGCCCGGTTTTTCAGTCGCTCAATAGACAGTTTATGGATCCAATAACTTTATCGAATCAATAACCATGTGTTTTCAAATGCAAAAAAAAAGTTATTGATTCAATAAGTTTATTGAACGACTGAAAAACCGGGCATTAGTGAATTAAATTTACCAACTTAATATATTTTTGAGGTAATTTGTTTCAAAGTAACAAACATTAGTAATGCCCGATGCTAGGCTCCATGTCCCTAGGAGGAATGCAATACGTCATCGAAACCCGGTTTTTGCAGTGTATAAGAGCTATCTTCAAGACAAGACAGAGAGATTAGCTTAGCACGGTGATAAGTATTTTAAGATTTCTCAATATTATTATACTGTTAAGGAAATAAATTTTTATTTCATTTCAATTGTGGTAGACACAAGCTGAATATCAGGCACTCAATAGGTGAAGCTATTTCTCATCAACTGCTGTACTAGACAGGTAGCCTGCTGAACGCGCACACATACACATGGAATCACTCACACGCACGCACGCACACTACACAGTTCAACATTCAGTTGACTTTGGACTTTGTCGTCGAAGCAAAGTACAGCATAGTCGAGTAGAGGGTTGGAAAGTTCTGAAACAAAAACAAATATTATCAATATTCGTTCAATTTGAATTGAAATTTATACACTGACTTATTTTTCTCAATACATTAGTGGGCTCGCACATCGAAGCAACAAGCAACTATAGCAGGATTCTTTTAACTTGTCAGAAATCAGCTGTTTCGGTAATAATTAAACAGTGATTTCGACACAATAATCAAAAGGCTTAAAAGTCTTAAAGACCTTCAAAGTCTTTGAAAGACCTTTTTAAAGAAGACCTTTCAAAGAATAACTTTTTAAAATACCTTTTCAATAATCTGCGAGATTCAGCATTTGTAGGTTAAGTATTGTACTGGTGGCCGAGTAAAACATATGTTTTCTGACAAGTTAAAAGGATCCTGCTATAGTCCAACAAATAGTCCAATGCACACCTAAAGCAGCTGTTTCGGTGTGCATTGAACTATTGGTTTGTATAGAGTAAACAATCATATGATCCATATGTTGCTAGTTGCCTATTGCTTATTGCTCCGGTGTACGACCGGGGTTAGATAAACGTTAATTTATTATAGTATTGTAGTACTGTATCATAATATAATAATTATTATGAATTAGCTGTTTATTTGCCGTGTCTATAAACCTTTTCTGTTTTAAAGTGATGAATCTACTTGTGATTACCATTTTCGAGTGTAAATTGTGAAAGCGATCAATACATTTTAAACATAAACTGACTTTGGATATTTTTCAAGTACCGTAAATTTTGGAATAGAAGAAGTTTTTGCCTAACACCTGTTTTTTCTATTCTTTTTATTGTATTTTTTTCATCAAATAAATGAATATGAATAAATTTGAGAATAAATGACATTTATGATAAGACTAACACATGTATTATGGAGCCACCTTACCTGAACAAATAGATAGACCACACCCAGGTAGAGAGCGATGGCAAATGTTAGGAATAAATCGAATACAGCTGGTTTCACACTGAAAACAAAGCATTAACGAACTTTATTTAATAAAAATTAACAGAATTGATAAACTCGAATAGTTAAAAGGTTCGCAACTGAAGTTTCTTTTATGTATGAGTTTTCGTGAGGACGATTAAAACGCACCGTTACAAAATACATTGTAGCAAATGAGCGTCTTGCTTTTATGTAAAAGGCACGACAGTGCATGATGTAAGCCTTCATTTGCTATAATGTATATAAAAAATGGTATGTTTTTTATTGGGACGATTAAGAACGTACCATTTTTCATATAAATTTTTGCAAATGAGCGCTTACATGCCTTTTCCATAAAAGCAAGGCGCTGCAATTTGCTGCAATGTATTTTGTAGTGATGCGTTTTTTATCGTCCCTACAAAATCGAATGCATACCAGGACCCTTATGAATTATGTATAGATTTATATAAATAATCAAATTCATTTAGTTTGACGCTTGGCATTAGATAGAAAGATAGATAGAAATATTATTTCTTGACGTTGCTGATGACCGCAGAGTACGATGGCAAAGAAATAATATTTCTCTATCTATCTATCCATTTATCTAATACCAAGCGTCAAATTGAATAAATTGAGTCCAATAAAGTAGTCCAATATCATGAGATTATATTCTCATATCAAGATATTTCTGCTCGTTTAAAATACTCAATAGTTTATAGTACAATATTATAAGAATGTGTGGAATAAACTTCTTAGTTTTCTCACATATATGATTGGTATAGTAGAATTCTGTCAAATCATAAAACAGTCTCAGGGTGTCCACAAAATCAAAATTATAAAATTCATGCATAATTCCAGATTTTCCAAGGATAATTTTGAAAAATCCCAGGATTGTACAACTCGACGTATAACGGGATATTGAAGGCTTCAAACAATATCTACTGACTTATTAAAATTATGCATAGCAAGAGTATTTCAAAACTATCAATATTGAAACTGAACAGATTATTAAAAATATTCTCCAAACAGATTACACTCACCTTTCTGCACAGAAAACATAATGATCATGGAGAGTAACTCAAATAAAAAGTTTTGTATAACTATAACAAACTAAATTCAATGCTCACTTATTCCTGTTCAATAGCATAATGTTAATGTCAAATGAGCTGTCAGTATAGTTGGTTGTTAGTTTCCATAATAGTTTTCCAAACAAAATTTCAAGAGAATGAATGAAATATCCAAAAGTCAAGAGCAAATATGTTAAAAGTATTCCTTCGAACAACTGATAAAATAAATTAAGGGCCGGTTCATGAGCTCGTGATTTAGCCAAGTCCTAGCCTAAAACACATCGTTAGCCTCGATACTATTGACCAATATCTCAACAATCACATGTGAAAAAATACTTAATACTTTATTTGAACAATTATCGATGAATCCAACTTCATGTTTTTCCAACTTTATGGAATTCAACTTTATGTTGATGTGAAGAATCACGACTCCAACAAGAAATTCACGCACAATCCAAGGTTTTTTCATGTTAATGAAAATACACGAAAAAATTTCCAGGTTTTCAAGGTCTGTGGACACACAGAGTCTACTATACATTCAGAGAATTAGGTTAAAACTTAGCCTACCTGTAAACATTGACTATGGATTTGGTGACGTCATAGAACACGAATTCTGGATCTCGCTTGTCGGCCACTTGATAAGTCACTTTCACATCTTTCAAATACCTGTTCGAAACATGCAATAATTAATAGGTTGAGAATTTAATCTATATTAATAAAAGAGAGTTGGTGTCTCGCTTATAACTCGAGAACGGCTGAACCGATTTAGATGATTTTGGATTAGTTTGAATTGTTACAGCACTGGTTAACATAATATGTATTAAAATATTAGAAAATCCCTGTATAATTAAAAAATAATTAGTAAATTAATGACCTAGCCTATCAAACATGACATCCATTCTGATCCAGTCCAAACAATAATGCTCCTATAAAATCGATGTGTAGTCAAAATAAGACCTCGATGGTCTGTTGGATAGCGACTCTGCCTTCCACGCAGAATTCTCGGGTTCGAATCCGAGACGGGTGAGATTTTTTTGACAACTTTCAGCATTGATTAGTATTGATTATTATCCTTTAAACATTAGTGTTTTGCAGATTTCTTTTAATTTCCATCAATAAAGGGAGTGGATATGATATTTTTACTTCGTGACATTTTTTTCGTGGGGAGAGGGGGTGATATGAAGGGGGGACATTTGGGGGGTGACATTTTTTTTGGAGCGGGGGGGGTTACATGAAGGGGGCCAATTGGGGGAAGAGGGGGGTGACATTTGGTGGGAAAGAGGGGGTTGACATGAAGGGGGATTTGTGGGGGGAATGAAGGGGGGCATTCGGGGGATGACATTTTTTGGGGGGTGGCATGAAGGGGGGACATTTGTGGGGATAAGAGGGGGGACATTTGGGGGGGGGGGAAGAGTGCGATACGAAGTTCGCCGGGACAGCTTGTTTATAATAATTAGCAACAAATGAAAACAGTCCTGCTTGACAACAGATAGAACGGGAAGCTCTTTACATTTAATCTGGACGATTCTCTTGATTTAATCATAAACACTGCATTGGAAGAAGGCTAAAAGACTATTTAACCAGGAAAAATAATTGTATAGTTTGAAACAAAATGGAATCCTGAATATTGCTTGAAATACAGAGACTCTATAATAAAAGTGTGGCCATTTGATAACACACTTTTGATTGGTTAGCTCGGACAAATCCAGTTATACTTTTGCCCTTCGACCATGTATAGAATAGACACGGTTTTTACCAAGGTGTATAGAATAAAAGAGGTGGGTCGGAGTGCAGCTGTTTGCTGAGAAAGTAGGGATAATGACGTCACTGCAGTCCTACAGCCACTAGTTTTGCATTGGAGGAAAGAATAATATAAAATTATAATTAATTCAAGTTAAAAGTAAAAAAATTAAAGAAATTCCTGATTGTGACAACACTGATGATTCCTTAATTGAAGTAATTGAGAATTACTATAAGTAATTACGTTTTCTCTTACGTTCTACTATATATAAAGAATATATTCACTAGAATAATATTCCCTATGCAATAAATAACCTCCCTTCAACTTTGAAGTGCATCCTTTTTCAAACACACTGCATTATTGTATAATGCTAGTCTAATTACGAATGAAAACAAATGAGGAATACAGTGACGAATGTACCTTGACATAATATCATGTAACGATGAGACTAGAGCATTGTTTTTCTCGGCCAATAGCTGAGCCGCTCGCGGTTGGCTTGCTAGGAAGTCGAGCAGTATTCTCATTGAGTCTTCTTCAACGCCCTGCAAAAACAAACATTCACTTCCAATTAAATAGTAGAATAGCATAAAGAAAAAGAGAATGACAAAATAGAAATTGATACAATAGCATTAATAAAAGGTATTAGTAAATAACGAGTTTACCCCGTGCAGCGCAAAGCGCTGGTTTGTTTCTTTGCCACAGTTAGATGAATCTTGGTATAGCAAAGATTTTTTAATCTCTATATTACTCAATAGATGCATATAACATTAATAATTACAATGAAATAAATACAAATAAAATAGAGAGTGACAACGAGAAGAAGAATAAGAAGGAGATGGAAAGGAAGAAGAAGAAGGAGGAGGAGGGGATGAAGAATGAGAACAAGAAAATGAAGAAGAAAAAGGAGGAGGAGAACGAGAAGAAGATGGATTAGGAGATTAAAAAGAAGGACAAGAAGGAGGAGGTTTGGAAACTATTTCATGTAGTTTTATTTATTTATTCAGTAATGTACACATAATACTAAATGTAGTTCAAGAGTATACAGGGTGTTTCAGAACTCCCTACCAATACTCTAGGGCATTGTTCCTTGGTGAAAACCATATCTAAATATCATATTTAAATTGTCCAGAAGTCCTTAGTTACTCACACAGCTGCCATTTTGTTTTTTTCACTTATTATTTTTTCTCTCAATAATGGTGGAACATATGGAATTGAAACTTTGCACCAACATTTATGACAACTAAAAAAAGCTACAAAAAAAATTATAATTTTTCAAATTATAAAACAAAATGGCGGCCATTCAAAATTTTGTTTCTTGAATAACTCGGAAATCGTTGATATTACGAAATTTTACATTAATAACTTTTTTTAGTAAATTTAATTACAAATCGATTGAAACCTTGTTTGTTGAAATTGGACCAATATTGACTGAGATATGGCAGCTTTAGTGATAGGTGACCTCTGGAGATTAGTTGCACTTCTTTTTACTGTCTTTAAAATTCACACAGAGTTATCTAAAATCGCTGAAAAATAACATGCAAAGCAGACGGAGACTGTTGCATTGTTGTGACAGACTTTAGTCGCAAGCCCAGGATGCACTGCAATCAGCCTCCAGCGGTCACCTATCACTAAAGTTGCCAATTTTTTTTTTTTTGAGGGTGATGCCCACATGAGCTCTAGGCTTGTGCATGGGTAATGAGAGGGGTGCTGATGAGAGATGACGACTGTTTTTAGGCAGTCGGGACCGACGGTTTTTCGTCTCCTCCGAAAGACGGGAGTGGCCGTTTCTGTCAAAATCCGTTCCGGCAACTGTATTCGATCTTGGAACCTTTGGATTATCAGACAGGCGATTATCGCCCTCGGCTACGGACCACTCCAAATCCACTCCACTCCAAAACCACTCCATATCTCAGTCAATATTGGTCCAAACTTAAGAAATAAGGTTTCAATCAATTTGTAATTAAATTTACTAGATAGAGTTATTCTTGAAAACTTTTCGTAATATTAACGGTTTCCGAGTTATTCAAGAAACAAAATTTAAAATGGCCGCCATTTTGGTTTTTGAATTTGAAAAATTGTCATAATTGTTTTGTAGCTTTGTCAGCTTGTCATAAATGTTGCTGTGAGGTTTCAATTCGATATGTTTCACCATTATTGAGATAAAAGATAATACGTGAAAAAACAAAATTGCATCTGTGTGAGTACCTAAGAGGGAGAAGATGCATAAAAAGGATAAAAATGAGAAGGAATGGGGAGTCGTGTATTCTGTTATTTGATTGGACTAAAATAATGTTGAATATGGTATAAACATCATTATTTGATTTTTACATAGTCAACTATATTGATAAATCCATATAAAGAGTTCTGCCTACAGCCTTCCTAAGAGGATGAAGATGCATAAACAGGATAAAAATGAGAAGGAGAGGGGAGTAATGTAAATTATAAATTGATTTAACTGAAACATTGTTAAATATGTATAAACATCATTATTTTATTATTACATAGCCAGCTATATTGAACAATCCTTAAGAACAGATCTGCCTACAGCCTTCTGGGAGGAAGAATATGCAAAAATGAACAGAAAAAGGATAGAAACATGAAGGAAAGGAGAGTAATGTATTCTATTATATGATTGGACTGCAATATTTTTAAAAATGGCATGAGCACCAATATCTGATTATTACTAAGCCAGCTATATTAGACTATCCATGAAATGAGATCTACCTACAGCCACCTAAGAGGAAGAAGATACCTACATAAACAGGATAAAAATGGGA
Source organism: Laodelphax striatellus (assembly GCA_017141395.1). Lineage (NCBI taxonomy): Eukaryota > Metazoa > Arthropoda > Insecta > Hemiptera > Delphacidae > Laodelphax > Laodelphax striatellus. The sequence goes on from CM029530.1 coordinate 930,720, forward strand.
AGGAAAGGGGAGTTATGTATTCCATTACTTGACTGGACTGAAATATTGTAAAATATGGTATAGACGTCATTATTTAATTATTATATAGCCAGCTTTATTGAACAATTCATAAAAAGAGATCTGTCTACAGCCACCTAAGAGGAAGAAGATGCATAAAAAGGATAAAAATGAGAAGGAAAGGGGAGTCATGTATTCTGTTATTTGATTCGACTGAAATATTGTTAAATTTATTATAAACATCATTACTTTATAATTACATAGCCTGCTATATTTAACAATCCATGAAAAGAGATCTGCCTACAGTCTTCTGGGAGGAAGAATTTGCAGAGATGGACAGAAAAAGGATAAAAACGAGAAGGAAAGAAGAGTAATGTATTCTATTATTTGATAAAATTAAAATATTGTTAAATATGGCATAAACATCACTATTTAATTATTATATAGCGCCCTATATTGAACAATTCATAAAAAGAGATCTGTCTACAGCCACCTAAAAGGAAGAGGATGCATAAACAGGATAAAAATGAGAAGGAAAGGGAAGTCATGTATTCTGTTATTTGATTGGACTGAGATATTGTTTAATATGGTGTAAACATCATTATTTTATAATTACATAGCCTGCTATATTGAACAATCTATGAAAAGAGTTCTGCCTACAGCCTTTTGGGAGGAAGAATATGCAAAGATGGACAGAAAAAGGATAAAAACGAGAAGGAAAGAAGAGTAGCCTAATGTATACTATTATTTGATTCAACTGAAATATTGTTAAATATAGTATGAGCATCATTATTTTATTATTACTAAGCCAGCTATATTAGACAATCCATGAAATGAGATCTGCCTACAGCCACCTAAGAGCATGAAGATCCATAAACAGGACAAAAATGAGAAGGAAAGGGGAGTAATGCATTCTATTCTTCGATTGGACTGAAATATTGTTAAATATGTTATAAAATTCATTCTTTGATTATTACAAAGCCAACTATATTGAACAATCCATGAAAAGAGATCTGCCTACAGCCTTCTGGGATGAAGAATATGTAAAAATGAACAGAAAAAGGATAAATACAAGAAGGAAAAGAGAGTAACGTATTCTATTATTTTATTGGACTGGAATATTGTTGAAAATGGCATGAACATCATTATTTTATTATTACTAAGTCAGCTATATTAGGGAAACCATGAAATGAGATCTGTCTACAGCCACCTAAGAGGAAGAAGATGCATAAACAGGATAAAAATGAGAAGGAAAGGGGAGTAATGTATTCTATTATTTGATTGGACTAGAATATTGTTAAATATGGCATAAACATCATTATTTTATTATTACTAAGCCAGCTATATTAGACAATCCATGAAATGAGATCTGCCTACAGCCACCTAAGAGGAAGAAGATGCATAAACAGGATAAAAATGAGAAGGAAAGGGGAGTAATGTATTCTATTATTTGATTTAACTGAAATATTGTTAAATATGGTATAGACATCATCATTTTATTATTACATAGCCAGCTATATTGAACAATCCATAAAAAGAGATCTGCCTACAGCCTTCTGGGAGGAAGAATATGCAAAAATGAACAGAAAAAGGATAAAAACGAGAAGGAGAGGAGAGTAATGTATTCTATTATTTGATTGGACTGGAATATTGTTGAAAATCACATGACCACCATTATCTGATTATTACTAAGCCAGCTATATTAGACTATCCATGAAATGAGATCTGCCTACAGCCTTCTGGGAGGAAGAATATGCAAAAATGATCAGAAAAAGGATAAAAACGAGAAGGAAAGGAGAGTAATGTATTCTATTATTTGATTTAACTGGAATATTGTTAAATATAGTATAAGAATCATTATTTTATTATTACTAAGCCAGCTATATTAGACAATCCATGAAATGAGATCTGCCTACAGCCACCTAAGAGCATGAAGATGCATAAACAGGATAAAAATGAGAATGAAAGGGGAGTAATGTATTCTATCATTCGATTGGACTGAAATATTGTTAAATATGGCATATACATCATAATTTTTTTATTACTAAGCCAGCTTTATTAGACAATCCATGAAATGATATCTGCCAACAGCCACCTAAGAGGAAGAAGATGCATGAACAGTATAAAAATGAGAAGGAAAGGGGAGTCATGTATCTGTTATTTGATTGGACTGAAATATTGTTAAATATGGTATAAACATCATTATTTTATTATTACATAGCCAGCTATATTGAACAATCCAAAATAGAGATCTGCCTACAGCCTTTTGGGAGGAAGAATATGCAAAGATGAACAGAAAAAGGATAAAAACGAGAAGAAAAGGAGAGTAATGTATTCTATTACTTGATTGAACCGGAATATTGTTAAATATAGTATAAGCATCATTATTTTATTATTACCAAGCTATCTATATTAGACAATCCATGAAATGAGATCTGCCTACAGCCACCTAAGAGGAAGAAGATGCATAAACAGGATAAAAATGAGAAGGAATAGGGAGTAATGTATTCTATTATTTGATTGGACTAGAATATTGTAAAAAATGCCATAAGCACCATTATCTGATTATTACTAAGCCAGCTATATTAGACAATCCATGAAATGGGATCTGCCAACAGCCTTCTGGGAGGAAGAATAATTATGCAAAGATGAAGCAAAAAAGGATAAAAACGAGAAGGAAAGAAGAGTAATGTATTCTATTATTTGATTCAACTGAAATATTGTTAAATATGGCATAAGTATTTATCAAGAGTATATATTATGCTTGCTTCTACGGAAGGTGTTTCGATGCTAGATTCGTTCCAATTTGAACAACGGAATATTTCACTATTTTATTTTCTATTTCATTATTATACACTTACAGTATAATTTCAGACAGTGTGGTATACACATTGACCAAAGTTTCCTAACAGGATACGAAAGTGATATGACAATATTCAATTTGTAATTTCAAATTTAATTTCATTTAAACGTGAGTGCTGCTTACCATATCTTCAGAAAACGCCGATATCGGAGTAGAAATATTGTAAATATGACTAGAAAGTGCCTGAGCTACAATTCGGGCATTCTGCATGAGGGCTTCCATGTTCAAGCTCTTTTTCACATCCAAAATTGTACCACGTGTCGGGTCTTTGTGACTCTGCAAACAAATAAAACACAGATTCATTTATTTAAAAAAAAAAATGCCCGCAGCACAAAAGAACCTTACTCTACCTACTACCTTATTCCAAAGTTGCAATTCAAACCAGAATAATAGCCCAGTAAAATAGTAAATTTTACCTTGCATGAAATGGGGTAGCGATTTTTAATAATGATTGTGATAGTCCTGGGATGCTAAATCAAAGTTTTCGACCTCGGCAAACTTCTGGATCATCTCCAAAAATCATAAAAAATAGCAGAATTTTGCACTTTTTTACGTTTGGCCAATTTTCACCCTGAAGAATCACTTTTTCAGATAACATAATTTTCAAAGTACATTAAATTACCTTCAATTTATAATTGCAGGCCCAACTGTTTGCGAGATACAGCTCTTGAAAGTTCATCAAATTATAGTAATTTTTCAATTGTTTTCAATTTTGACCGTGAAGCAAAAGTGATTCTATCACAAACATTATTGAAAAAAGAAACCGACTACCCCATTTCATGTAAGGTAGACCCTATTTTTGATGACCCTATAATTTGAAAATCGATAATTGATTTGGTAACTAGAAAAAGTACATACCCTTATAGAGGACAAGGTGAATGCCGGCAGCCTTCTGATGGAGTATCGTTCATGTTCCCAAGCTAGAACCTCTTCTTTTAAGTTGATCTTTTTATGGACCATTTCTACTTTGGCTTTGTTCTCACTGGCTGTTTCCAACTCCTAGAATAGACAAGAGTAGTGTCAAAGTTATTCAACCAGAGTTATCCAGCTTTTGGTTAAAATAACTTTACAAAATAACTCATAAGGGATGCAGAAAAAACAAATCAGAAAAATAACATAAGATTATATTATTCACTTTATTCATGTAGATTACAACATATATCGCTTAAATTCTAGATCATGATAGTTATTACAATGAACGTCATTTAAAATATTATAGTAATTACTGTAGTCGATTCACTAAACAAAACATAAAATAGGGAGATTTTTAAATGAAAATATATAGATATGAGATTTAATTCTAGATTTCTGAATACAGTACGACTTGAATTCTAGTGCATGATATATTTTATAAAATGAACGTCATTGAAAATTAAAGTAATTGCAAAATTTGATTCACTAAAGAAAGAATAAACTATGAAAGCTTATTTGTTTTGATGGATATGGGATTTGGTATGCTAACGATATGGTTTTGTATCTACATGAAACGGCGGAGCTTGAACATATAAATGAGAGAGTATGGAAACGCCTTGGTGTCCAAAGTATAATTTTCAATTTTGGCAATAATTTTGTCAACTTACTTTCAGGAAATTGGCAGCTGAACTTCCCTCTTTGGGCGGCTTAGATACATGCACATGTAGTGTGCCTTTGTGCGCCAGCGAATCCAGGCATATGACAAACGATGCATCCTGAAAATTACCACAAAAATACTGGAAAATTATCTAAATTTACAGATTATGCTAGTCGATTAGTCCACTAAATAATTGCCAAAGGTCACTGACTTTAGGTATATGATTATTTATACTATTCTGTTTCTCAATATGTTCTATACCAACTAGTCTAGAATATTATAAAAGTCCAATGGCATCTAGCGTTCATATATTGTGGCGACGATTTAGCAGAAAACACAAATCCATATACATTGAAAGAAATTTGCCAGTAAGAATCAAAAGAACTAATGACACTCACTGGTATCGTTATATTGGGCCAATTTAATAAATTCGGTTTGCTTAAGGGGTGAAAAATAGTCAGCGCATCTCTCGGCGTCCGAAGGAACTAGTTTCAAGATTCATTTTCTTAACCATCAGGCTACAAGATCAACAGGCAAGTCACACAAAAGACCATACAAAATTTTCAAATAGTTCATAAATTAAAAAATTTATACTAAAATCACATAAAAATAGGCAAGTCATACAGAATTTTCAAATAGTTCATACATTTAAACTACAGAGTGATTCAAAAAGAATACCACAACTTTAAAATGTATTATTTAATGAATGAAACATAATAGAACCTTCTGTTATACATCATTACAAAGAGTATTTAAAGAAGTTTTTTCACTTACAAACAAGTTCAGAGATGTTCAATAAATGACCCCCTCCAGACACTCGAGCAATATCTACCTAAAACCTCCCTCAAACTCGTTCCAAACTCTCTGTAGCATATCACGCATAACAGTGAGGTAAGCTGTTGTTATTTATTGTTTGAAATCATTAATATCCATCCACCATTGATCATTTGAAACAAGAAATAACAGCAGCTATCCAAAATTTTACGGCTGATATGCTACAGAGAGTTTGGAACGAGTTTGAGGGAGGTTTTGGGTTCATATTGCACGATTGTCAGGAGGGGTCCTATTGAAAATCTCTGAACTTGTTTGTGAGTGAAAAAAATACTCTTCAAATACTCTTTGTAATGATGTATAACAGAAAGGTTCTATTATGTTTCTTTCATAAAATACACATTTTTAAAGTTGTGGTATTCTTTTTGAATCACTCTGTATCTACATTTAAACGTGACTAAGTCCACGGTAGCCTACTGAAGAACTATACGGACTACGGAGTATTATAGTTGGTTAGTCTAGTATTTTTAGAAAACAAAAACGATCGAACCTGCAACAGGGATCCGTCGACAGCATCCAAATTGTCCTCGAGCCACTTTTTGCTGCCCTGATAGTTGAGCTTTCCGCCGCCAGAGAGCAGAAACAGCAGGTTGGCACGCGCGAACGTTGAACTGCTCGCGTACAAATTCGAAAACAGCCGCACCAGCTCCAACAGCAGCACAACGCCCGAGCCGTTGCTCTCGGCACCAAATGCCAGCTCCTGCCCGACAACATTTATTAATCAATATAAAATAGTAATAGTTGGCCTTCACATCGCCCCTTACAGCCAACCCATACACCATATGGCGCCAAATGACTGTATGAGTATAGCAGGATTCTTTTAAATTGTCAGAAAACAGCTGATCGATGTACGCTCGTTTACTAACGTTAAATCAGCTGCTTTCTGACAAGTTAAAAGAATCCTGCTATATGCTTAGGCTATTTTTTGTACAATAGAACGATTAAAACCTTTGTGCATTGCAAAGGTTTAAGCCGTTGTATTGCACAAATGAATAAAAAAATAAATAACATTAAGTAATATGAATAATATTTAATATTAAATAATTAACTTCATTTAACTTCATTTATTCAGTAATGTACAGATAATACTAAATGAAAGGTTCAACAGGCTTAAGCCCAAAACTGTCCCTCTTCAAATTTAGAAAAAAAAGTCCAAAATTTAGGTTATGATCCATATCTTTCAAAGTCACAATTTTTCACTCCGAAAACGAAACACTTGGAAATTTTTGAATATATGAATATAATAAGTTTTGAACCAAAAACATGTAAATTGTTAAAAATTTAAAATTAATAATAAAATTAAATAAGTAATGATAATAATATATTTTTGCATAATATATTCCAAATAATAAGTTTAAAATACACAATTCCTCTTCATTGTAAAGATACTCGAATATTTCTTTGAGTATATCAATGAAATAATACTGGAATGGGTTTTCAACAATAATTCCTCGAATAATAAATCATATAAAAATTAATAAAATCTCTCAAAAGCAATACATTACATTAAAACAGTTTTCTATTAAATGGAGGACCGTCAGAGCGCTAATTGTTTCAATTATGTCATGACAATTTATACTGGTTTCGAAAATTGAGTATCCTACTCAATTAGTATCTTACTAATTTAAAAAGTCTTCATACTTTAAAAGTCTTCTTCTAAAGTCTTCATATCCCACTAGAACTGTTGATTTAATACAGCAAGATTTGAGTGTAAAGTACTTTAATAATAGAATTCTCTGAAATAATTAGCTCTGAATCTCTGACTAAATCATGAACATGCAAAGGTGGATATTCTTCTACAAATCCCCCATTGTTCTTACTATAGTAGTATAATTATCTAAAGTAAATATTTTGAGAATTTTATAACTTACCTTTGATATTTTATAAGTGACCAACAAAAGATGAAATACTACTTTTTAAAACAAATAATCTTTTCCAGTAATAATAAACTTTTCCAGTTTGATGTGGTTAGAATATCACCTAACCTCACTTTTCTGTACATAGAATCTGTCCACACATCGCTCGGCGACCAGCATGTCAGATCGAACAGGAACTTCGTTGCGCGGCGATATCGCCTAGGCGACATCGCCTAGTCTGAGAGTCGTCATTTGAAAACACATGCTGCGTCGCTGAGTCGCCGAGCGATGAGTTGCTTTTCGATGTGGAAGTTTCCAGGTGTGAGTAGTGCCTAAAACTTACCGGTGCAATTCCAAAGCTGTCATAATGGGCCACAATAGCAATAGTTGGCAATTTGTCTTCAACACCATAGCCTGACAGTTTTCCCTGAAACAGATTGGATGAAAAATTAATTGAGAAACACTAAAGCCAGGTCCAAACACTGCTATGAATTAAATCAATCTGATCGAACCAAATTGTGTCGGTGATTGAAGCGTTTAGACGAGAGATCGCTGCGATACGCCGCGGTTGAACGGAAATTTGATGGATCTGGCGTGGATTCACCGATAAATTGAAGCATGCTTACGTCATCTCCTGATACATTTGGAGATTACGGATTTTGAGCGTGAAATTTGAATACCAGGGAAAATGAATTAAAATTTGATTGAGGAATCTCCATTTTCTGGAATTTATGGCTAGTTTTCACGATACTATTAGACGTTCTAGTTACTGGAGGCAGGTTGGATCATATGATCGTCTACTCTATACAAACAAATAGTCCAATGCACACTGAATCAGTTGCTTTAGGTGTGCATTGGACTATTTGTTTGTATAGAGTAGATGATCATATGATCCAACCTGCCTCCAGTAACTGGAACGTCAACTAGAATCGTGAAAACCAGCCATTACTCCTGAAATGCGTTAAATATATCAATAATACCAAGTTTAAATCGTATTACAGATCAGGGAACTTGCTTTTTATGGTCATTTATTTGAAAAATTAACAAATGAGTAGCAATTAATAATATTATTATAATTGTTTGATAATTAATTAATATAATTGTAATTTTTATTACTAAAATGCTACAAAAATGAGGTTTTTAATGTTTATTTCCTGTTCTCTGGGTTTTCTGAACTAATATAATAGAATCCGAAAAAATAATAGTACTAATAGATGTATGCTCAACCACCTGTTTGATTGAAGATCACTTACTTAATAGGTTATCTATGATATTTTCATAGAGTTCTGTATACACATCATACCTGAATTGAAGCAATGTTGACGTCCATTCGCGGCGATGCTTTGTTTGTGTTGATAACAATCTGATATCCATTGGCAGAAACTGAGTGAAGCAGCGCTAAAAAATAGAAAAAATAATACAAAATTGAAACAAGTTCATAATAGCTTGGGATACATTAATTGTGTTAAAATGTATGTAGTCTTTAATAAAGCACACGGCTATAATAGAGCATCAAGAACATGCTAAATGGTTGCTAATCGCCTCCTGTAGGCTGTTACAGTTTATAACAAGTCCAAATCAAGGTCAAGTATCACATTTTACTAAATCATAGTTTTTTATTATCTTTATATAAAATAGGCAAACATGTTTTTTGTAATCAGAACTCCTCCGTGGTTTATCAACCGATTTTGTTCGTTTACGACTCGTTTGAAGGACCTCATTGAGTAGATGTTTGATAAGGTCTTACATTTTGAAAAAAGTCATCTTGGACATGAGGAATGAACGATAAAAATTTCAAATTTTGCCACTGCTTCAACATTTCAACTTATGATTTGATGATCAGCTGTTTTGAAACAAAAAACATTTTAAATGAAAAGACAAGATGTTGTCAAACCACTGATTTATTATAAAATCGAGATACCGGTTTCGGTTGTTAAACCATTATCAATCTCTGGTAAACTCTTACCATTATCAATCTCAGTTTACCAGAGATTGATAATGGTGTAACAACCGAAACCGGTATCTCGATTTTCTAATAAATCAGTGGTTTGACAACATCTTATCTTTTCATTTATTATGGATAACTACCACAATATCACCTTCACAACTACTCAAAGAGTGAAAATCATTTTTATTGTTCATTGCACCCGGTAAGGGCATCCGTGCAGAGAGAGAAAAATAGAAAGAAGAAGAAGAAGAAGAAGAAGAAGAAGAAGAAGAAGGAGAAGAAGAGAGAAGAAGAAGAAGAAGAAGAAGAAGAAGAAGAAGAAGAAGAAGAAGAAGAAGAAGAAGAAGAAGAAGAAGAAGAAGAAGAAGAAGAAGAAGAAGTAGAACAAGAAGAAGAAGAAGGAAGAGGAGGAAGAAGAAGGAAGAAGAAGAAGAAGGAAGGAAGGAAGAGGAAGAAGAAGAAGAAGGAGGAAGAAGGAAGAAGAAGGAAGGAAGAAGAAGAAGAGGAGGAAGAAGAAGAAGGAAGAAGAAGAAGAAGAGAGAAGAAGAAGAAGAAGAAGAAGAAGAAGAAGAAGAAGAAGAAGAAGAAGAAGAAGAAGAAGAAGAAGAAGAAGAAGAAGAAGAAGAAGAAGAAGAAGAAGAAGAAGAAGAAGAAGAAGAAGAAGAAAGAAGAAGAAGAAGAAGAAGAAGAAGAAGAAGAAGAAGAAGAAGAAGAAAGAAGAAGAAGAAAGAAGAAGAAGAAGAAGAAGAAGAAGAAAGAAGAAAGAAGAAGAAGAAGAAGAAGAAGAAGAAGAAAAGAAAGGAGAAGAAGAAGGCGAAGAGATAGGAGAAGAAGAGGAGGAGGATTTTTTGTATCATTTATTCATTATGATACAATGTGATATCGTGTGACATCAGATGCCACATTGTGACGTGACAGTGACACTTACCCTGTGCAGCGGTTCCTGCTTTTTCGTCAGTCAGCTTACTGTGCGCAACGTCATCCAGAATACTCTGCAGTTCAGCGGTCCACACAGCAAAGTAGACCGGAATGAACACTTCCTGGTACAGCATGCCTTTCTCTAGTTGTATGAGATCCTGAAATTTGAAAATTCAACTAAGATCAAATGTTTAAGGAGCTTCAATAAACAACCATTAAAACTCAATACTTAGCAAACATGGAGTAGTTTAAAATAGTTATTTACGTACCTAGTGCTTTAAGTAGCACTTTGCTGCACCAAAAGAAACGTTTACGGAATAGAATTCATAGCATCCACTGGCCTCCCATCACAGGGGCATCTGGATTTGTCAAATTTTTTAATCGTCCATTCGGTAATACTTCAACCTCTATAATAGTATTTAAACTCCTGGATTGAGTAAAACCAACAGCTTTCCAGTTCTCTCTTCAATGCTTCTCTGAAATTTTTGAGAGGGAGAGACCTCAGTGAGGCCGGTAAAGCATTGAACAGTTGTACTCCTTCATTTATCACTCCAATTGCGTAAAAAGCAGAACTATGACTCTCACCTCTAATGTTATCCCTAAACCGAGTATTATGAGTCATTGACCCTCTATTAAACGTTGATTCATTTTTCTTTATCAAACAAACTGTTTCTAAAATATATAAACTATAGTCTGTGCAAACCTTAGTTTGCAGTGTTACGTTTATGGGGCGCAGTGTTGCCGGATTGCACAGTAGCTAGCAAAGCCAACTCGAAGGAGTAAGTATTCAAAACTTGACATTCGGCTCCAATGACTGGAATACCAAATTTTGCCGCTATTACTAGGTAGCCCTAGTCAAGTCTGCACTGACATTCTGATAGGGATTTAAAACTAAGTCGTTCTGGACTGAACCATGATTGTTATTTTTTGTTCTTTTGATTGATTGTTTTGATAGCCTACGGTATTCCAATCATACTGTAAAGCACAAATGAATTTATTATTTAACCAAAACTACCTTCGGCTCTTGATATACGACCGAATTAATTTTCTGCGCAAGCGTCAATAACGTCGGATCAATCACAGAGCACTGTGATCATCTATGATTGGTCAAGTCTTATTAACGCATGCGCAGGAAAATTAATTCGGTCGTATATCAAGAGCCGAAGCGTAGTTTTAGAACGACTTTTAAACTGTGTGATTGATAATACGGCCCCAAAAGAACTGAATGTTGAAAAATGCTTTCTCAATTAATTCTGTCTCTGGGTGTGCTAATGTTTTCTCATTTACGTAGTTTTGATAGAATACGAAATGTAAACAGAACAAGAGAAAGAGCGGAAAAGTGAGCGAACAGCTGTAAGGAGTAATAAACAAATAAGCAAAACATGGCAACAGCGCTTCCATATCCCCATATGAAATAGCATTGCCATTTAAACGCTTACTGCATTCTAAGGTTTGCACAGACTATAGGCAAGGATAAAATTTCCAATTGCTTGAAATATGGCCTGCAGCTGGTCCTAATTGATTCACCTACCATAATTCGTATTGCCCACTTCTGTAACCTGAAGACTTGACCCGCTTCGGTGGAATAGTTTCTTGAGTGCAGCAAAGATACTATGCGCACGTGTTACATATTGAATTTTTCCTACAGTTACCAGTTACCATTAAATGTTAAATTTGGGTAATTAGGGGTAAAATAACCCAAACAAGACGTTAACCAAACCAACTATTCCCATAGGCTATATTACATTAGTTGTTCATGCTATCTCTTCCACATCACAGGCTTTGCCTTTGTGGAGGGATTTCATGAAGCTTCTTAAAAAAATAGTGTTGTATTTTCTGTAACTATGATATGTTTTAGTTAGATTTATTAGTATTATACAGTAAATTATATAGTTAGAGTTACTAGTATTATACATTATTCAATTGAAACTGTAAGGGCCGGTTCATGAGCTCGGGATTTAGCTTAGTCCTAGACTAAAACGGGTGGCTACCGTAGCATCGACAAACGTTTGTCTCGACAGGTTAGTGGGTTAGAAGCATAGAGAGCCCTTAGTACATAGTATCGAGGCTAAAGTTTGTCGGTGCTACGGTGGCCACCCGTTTTAGTCTAGGACTTGGCTAAATCCCGAGCTCATGAACCGGCCCCAAGTCTTATATTATCTGTTTGCAGAAGATATAATATTGTTGTATGATTTTAATTTTTTGTAATGTATTATCATAAAAAATAAAAACCAATTTGAATTGAATTGAACATCACTTTTCTTCTTCACTGATACTCTTCTTTTTCATTAATACTCTTCTTCATTAATATAGCAGGATTTTTTTTTGAGGGTGATGCCCACATGAGCTCTAGGCTTGTGCGTGGGTAATGAGAGAGGTGATGATGAGAGATGACGACTGTTTGATGACGACGACTGATGAGGATTAATTTAACTAGGCGGAAAACAGCTGTTTCGGCAATAACTAAACAGTGATTTTACGCAGCTTTGACACAATAATCCAAAGGCTTAAAAGTCTTAAAGACCTTTAAAATCTTTAAAAGACCTTTTCAAAGAAGACCTTTTCAAAAGACATTTTCAATAATCTGCGAGATTCAGCATTTGTATGTCAAGTATTGTGATACTGTTCGTCGAAACAGCTGTTTTATGACTAGTTGATTTAATCCTGCTATACATGTCTTCTTCTTAATATTCTTCTTCTTCATTTTTATTCTATTTATTTAGCGTATGGCTTTTAATAGCGGGGAGACCCGAGTAGGGTTGTTCCACTTCACCAACATAACCAATTATCTTCTTCATTGATACCATTCTTATTCATTAATTCACTTCATCATCATAATCATCATCTATCAAAAAACATTCTCAGGATGGGAGTGATTATTATTAATATTACTTGAATAATTATTGATATTGGTACATACATCCCTTTAATAGGCCCTATTTAAGGATTTGCATTTTAAAACTCTATGTTCTAGATAGAGGCGTTCACACAGGGAAATCGCTTATAACTCGTTAACTACAAATCTGAGATATAAGAATGTGGGGTTCAAAATTCTGATCTTCTCAAGGGGAATCACCCTACACTTACAGATTTTCTGTAGCTAACCTTTAAAAACAATTTTTTTAGGGTGGGAATGATTATTATTAATACAGTATTACATTATCATCATCATCATCATCATCATCATCATCATCAACCAAAATATTTGTTTTCTGACTAGTTAAATAATTCCTGCTATACATGTCTTCTTCTTAATATTCTTCTTCTTCATTGATACCATTATTATTCATTAATACATTAATATTATTCATTAATCTTATCTAATCACAGTTGGTGTTGCCAACATGATTTCAAGAGCTTGATAACCTTATCAGCTGCAATCATTTTATGAAATTGAGATATTAGGTTGCAAATCTGGAGTGCGAAATAATATTTTCTGTGCAACAGTGAAACTCGTACTAGTTGAACTAGTACGAAATATTTAACAAGAGACAAGGTGAAGTAAGTATTATTTTAAATGGGTTAGAGCTTAGTAGGCTTCGTCTGAGAAGCCATATAAAGTTTCTCAAGCTTCCTAGTTGATAAATGTTTTATCGTCAGTGCATTTAAACTTTTTCGAATAGAATTAATTTTTATTGGAGTGTTAAAAGATGGGTTTTAATTTTTTCTTAGAAAAAAGCTTTATAATTTATTAAAAAGTTACTTCTTGAGTACCTATTCATTTCTATTTCAATTCCTAGTTTTAAATTTCTTACTACAAAACAGTTAGCCTAAAATTAGTGCTAGAAATATTATTTTTGCCAAAAATCTCTTGACTGATAAATGAAATTGTCAAGAACCAAGAGTAATCTCCATAACTGCAACAAAGAGGGCCCTCAGAATAATAATGAATTTGTGATTAACTGCCTCAGTATGTAGGCCTACATAACTGATTGTCTTTACACAGCATAGTAATTCAAAAATTCATTGACAATAGAGGCTACTTCTGATATAACAGGGTTGCCACAGAATTTTTTAGACTTTTTTCTTGACTATTCCTGACCAATCTGAGAGATTTTTCTTGACTTTTTGTATTCAAGGGATTCTACAAATTGACATGAAGGGGGGGCATTTGGGGGTGACATTTTGGGGGAAGGAGGGGTTACATGAAGGGGGCCAATTGGGGTGAAGAGGGAGGTGACATTTGGTGGGAAAGAGGGAGGACATTTGGGAATGGGAGGAAGAGAGCGATACGAAGTTCGCCGGGACAGCTAGGGCCTAGTTATTGAATGAATAATAAACTGATAATAATATGATAATCAGTAATATCTTGATTTAAAATTTGAATGTTCTTTTCCTCCTCCTGAAATTTGAAAGGTAACTGTTGCTGATTAGCTGAAAGTTATTGGCTTTTCCCAACACAAGGGAAGCTTGTATAAATTGTAAATTTTATAAACAAAAGACTCAGTGATAGGGGTGCTAAAACTATCAACTTGGATTTTTATAAGGGGACAAGTGTACTTTACCGGCCCACCTTGCTGGAGTCAAATTTCCGGTTGCAATCGATTCAGCATGTTATTCTGATCACAAAAATATCAAGATTAGCCGTCGCTCACCTGTAGTTTTGAAATAAATCAAGTTCAAAGTGCACATGTTAATTTCCCTATCCTCCGTAAGGTTCTCACCAGTCTTAACCTTTTTCCCCCTAACCTTCGCTAACCTCGCTAGTAAGTAGCAAATCACCTTGAAATTACCTCTCCTTAAGTTAACAAAGCCTATGAAAAACTTAGTTCGCGCTTCGCGCGAACCACATTGACAAGCGTCTAGAGCCTTCATAGTTGTCCTGCACAAGAGCCTTTTTTTATTGTGGTGGGGGAACTGCAATTACATGTTTGGCTGAATGAATTACAAATCTACATGGTTTTAAGTGTCAGTTAGGTTCATTTTGAGCTAATTTTACTGTGAATAGAATAGTTTTGAGGAGTGTAATGTCCATCAAAGAAAGAGAGATTAGTAAGTTTGGATTATTTAAAAAAAATTAATGATTAGTGAGCGACGGCTAATCTTGATGGTTTTGTGTTCAGAATAACATGCTGAATCGATTGCAACCGGAAATTTGACTCCAGCAAGGTGGGCCGATAAAGGTGCCTTTAGCCTTTTATAAGTAACTGGAACAGTAGGCTAATAACAGAATGAATTGATTGTGACTTGCCTGTTTCTGCTTTTCGGACAGGGCGCTGAAATCTTCTGGCAAGGCCACAAGCAACGCCCCAGCCTTAGCTCGGATCTCACGGAACTGGTCGGCGGAAATATCCTGCATTCGAGCTACCACACAGTGTCGAGTTGTGCTCCAGCTAGAAAGGGATCTGGCTTCCAGATTTACTGGGGCACTTCTGCATCCTATCAAAAGAAAACATAAATTTTATTACTGTCCCATACAGCCTAACTCTCAAAATCACATCTTATCGTGAACTGGTAGGTAGGATATTGATGCTAGAAAGATTCTGTCGAGTATTGTTCACTTTAGCCGATTCTGTCATGAATTTTCACTGAGCTGCTCACACCTCTCATAAAACTGTGCGGTGAGTAGTATTAATACGGCATGGTGCTGAAATAATATTCAATTCATTATTGAAAACGAGAGACAATACAAGCTTGTAGTACAGTAACAGAAAAAAACGATCCAACCTACCATGAGGAACACCATGCAAGTCATACTGCTGCATTCTATAAACTGGAAACTCATGAGAAGCAGCTACTGGACAAACCGGTGATATTATTATAAATAGCGGCAAAGCTATCAGTAGATAGAAAGGAAATATTCCTTTCAATAGCTCAGCCAATTCATCAGCTTCGTTGAAAATCATATTGAGGTCTAGGTAACAATAAAATTCACACAGAAAAATAGTTAATCATTCTACAAGACAGTATCACGATTCCCAACCCAACCTCTAAATTCAATTCAATGCGATATTGAACTCATTTCGCGTAGATGCAATAGATAATAGACTTCCAATGGTCACAAAACTTTTTAAACAGAGAGTGAAGCCTTGGAAATTAAATTTGAGAGAACTGAAACTTGAAATTGATAATTTTTATTCACATCCGTGATTATTTTTTTTGTATCAATTTGATATGATCTTGCGAAAATTCTGATTGGATCACAAATTATCTGATAATTTAATATGAATCATGAAGATCATATATTCATATTGAACCCTCAATCAGTATTCAAACATTCTTGAATCCTTTTTTTAATTATTTGATTATTCTTCTAGAAGTCGAAAATTTCAATGACAATTTATAACAATTTATTTGAAGATTGAAGCAAAAGCGTAGGATGGGGATGGTAGGACTGGGACGTAGAATCCGAATCCGCACACGCACATCCTCAATTCGACAATTCCAGATACGGGCGATACGGCGCAATACAAAAAGAGGCATGTTTTTTCTTTGTTGGTTGCAAGGGTTTGATTTGTTACCAGAATCAACTCGTCAATTTTATCTAACTTATTTTATCTAACTCATTTTGTTTTAATGTTATTTCATGTTTGATGATAACCTTAGCAGCGATCGACATTGAACATGGATATTACTATGAAGAACAGTTCTGCTGTCGTTGAGCAACTTCTTCAGTCAACTCATGAAGAGGTAGAGTATTTTTCAATATTCCTGGTGATTTAGTTAGTTATTACTGTAATCCAGAATTAATCTATTATTCATCATTGTTTTCTGACTTTATTTTTAGAAGAATTTGTTGAAAATATTTATTTATAGTCAATTTTCAAACTTGCTGTTTTCACATTGCGTAGCGTACATCCTTCATTTGAGAAAAGCATAGTAGCCTAATTTGAACTGTATTTTATTAAAAACCAATTCCATTTTATAATAAGAAATGTTTTAAATCATCGATGAAATTTTAGATCTAACTTAATTCTTGAATTTTTCTTATTTGAATCTAGATTATTAGAATCAGCACGTGCTCTAAATTTTCCATGAGTTCAACGTCTTGAGCGTGAACAAAATGTCCTGACTTTCAATGAAACTTATCCTTACATACCAAATGAAGCACAGAATTCTTAATATAATAATGAAAGCTTTATACAGGGTGGTACAAAAAGAATGGATGGATTTGAGTAGGATAATATCAGTGGAGTGGAGCTGTCTGTGACCGCAGAGCGACACCATTTTGTAGATTAAAGTATCCAGTTTTAGTAACAATTGCGCAATTGACCTTGCAAAATCGCATATTTGCTGTTGAGCAACATTTCCAATAGAATAAATCTGCAATCCGTCATTCAACGGAGCTTTGACAGAGAGAGCTTTGAAGTCGAGCCATAGACTAACTATACTTTGTCTGTGGTCGAGCTTATTGGCATGTGATTCTTCTTTACTTAAAATCAAGTTCACTGTCGTAAATACCGTTACATTGAAGATTTAAATACTGCAATACATGAAAGAATTGCTGCTGTATCAAAAGTTAAGTACCAATTTGAGGCTTTTAATGAGCATTGACACATTAAGGGCTCCATCTTTCCTATGTAATTTTTAAAAAATACTCAAGTGTTTTGGACTTTTTCATACAAATTCTCAAATTGGGTAATTTGCTTAGTATTTTGGTGTAAGGAAGATGAATGTATGATAAAAATAAACTTTCTTATAACACTTTGAAAAATATCCGTTCTTTATGCGCCACCCTGTATATTATATTCTTTATATATTGGTTCTTTATAAACGTTCTGTCTTGGTGTAAGGAAGATGAATGTATGATAAAAATAAACTTTCTTATAACACTTTGAAAAATATCCGTTCTTTATGCGCCACCCTGTATATTATATTCTTTATATATTGGTTCTTTATAAACGTTCTGTCTTGAAATTGATGCAAAGGTGGTTCACTCATGTCCATGGATAGCTTTAGTATATGTATATTACTATGCAACGGTTGCATAGTAATATACAAGGCAAGGTACTTGTTTATTACTTATGCAAGGCTTATTACTATGCAAGGTACAGATTATCCCCAGTAAGGACGACGGCAGCTGAGTCGCATCAACGAGACCCTACCTTGAGGTTTACAAACCTTGAAAAGTCATAGCATTTACAAACCTTGAAAAGTCATAGCATAGCCTCCTCTAATACAGAGAGGAGGCTATGGTCATAGTCGAATATAGGAGAAGATTTGAAAACGCAGTTTTGCTTTTTGATTGATAGATTTGTTTGTTTGCAGGCATTGGACAGAAATGAAGTGCAAGCCGATAAATGGAAGGCCTATTCACAGGAAAATGAAGAACTGTGCTCGAGACTGTTGCTGCTGCGTGATAAGTTGAAGCACAGCGTGATGGTTCCTGTGGGCAAGAAAGCGCTGTTCAGAGGATCGCTGGTGCACACCAACGAAATTCTAGTCAGCCTTGGTGACGGATGGTTCGCTAAAAAATCGGCGACTGAGGCCGTAGACGTTTGCAAGAGGAAAATGAAAGGTTGGTCATACTGAGGGTTGGTGAAAATCAAGGAAACGGCTTGATATTTCTTATACTAAGGTAGTTGGACGGTAATTGGGGATCGTACTAAAATTGAAAATACTATTTTACTGTGCTGTGACTTCGAAAATGTGGTCCCCCATAAGCCTGGTTTTCATTAGTAGAGTTAGTGGTAGAGTTCCCTGGGCGAGTACTAACTATCTTGTAAACTCTCCCAATGAAAACGTTCATAGTAGAGTAGAGTGATGGTGGAGTACTTGTTTTTGGTAGAGTAGAGTGGGATAGCACCGTGGGATAGTACTCTACCACTTGCCTTCCCCCACCACCGCTTCTCACTCTACTCTACCACCACTATTCTAATGAAAACAGTCTCGAGCTAGTAGAGTAGAGTCATTTCAAGGTTAGATCTGTTCACTAGACAACACACTTTACCTACTATTCTCAATTGTAGTGAAAACAGCTACTCGACCAAGTAAGTAGAGTGGAGTTAGTACGGTAGAGTTAGTATGCTAATTACTCGACCACTAACTCTACTAATGAAAACCAGGCTATATGGATCCACCATATTGCATCTAACTTCATTTTTTTAAATGGTAAGGTGGTCATAATAATTGATTGAACGAAATTCCTAATATTAATGCCATAGAATATTATATGGCATTAATATTCGGAATTTCGTTCAAATAATTACCTACCTATTATGATTTTAACAGCAACTGAATATTTGCAATATCTCATTTCCATCCATCTGCATAAGGTGGTCATGTTATACATGATTTCGATACAGCATTTTTAGAGAAAATGAATAGTCAGTCAATAGTCAAAATTCTTTATTACATATTCTTCAAGAACAGCAATTGTTGTCAAAAATAAGCTACAAATTGTTTGGTAACTACAAATTAATATTATACATAATAAGTCATATTGCATTTATGGTTTCATAATAAATTAACTAGGTATATATTTTTCACAGCCAGTCCACGTCTGTTGTTTCAAGAAATTCGCTAATTTCATACATGGGCCTTTCTTTGAGAAAATTACTAAGTTTTCTTTTCAGTGTTGAGTAGTCTAGCCTCTTGATTGTCTCTGGTAGGTGATTCCACAGTTTTCTGCCCATGTATGATGGTTTCTCCTTGAAGATTGCAGTCCTGTGCCTCGGGAGTACATAGTTGTCTGCCTGACGTGTGACGTACGCATGTACATCTGTGCCTCTCTGGAGATTTAGTTGGCTAACATGGGTGATGACTTCCAAGATGTACATGTTGGTCACCGTCATGATGCCCAGGTGACGGAAGGCATCTCGACAAGTCTCTCTTTGCTTGAGACTTGCCAGCACTCTTATGGCCCTCTTCTGATGTGTGAGGACCCTCTTCAGATTGCCCGCAGACGATCTCAATTTATATTTTAATAAGACATATTTACATGGTCAGAGTGGGTGAAAAGTATTAGAACGGCTTGATATCTCATAATACATTAAAATGAAGAAAATGTAAAAAATTGAATTTGATTTTATTTTTAAATTGTAAATTACGGTAGGCCTCATGATGATTTTATGTATGATTAGAGCTGTAGCCTATGTAAGAAATTATTAGTAGTTGACCAACTGTTGTGAACACATAATAATTTGAGAAACGAAAAGAAAGCTGTATAAATAGTTCGGAAGACTTCTACTACAGCTAGTACGCTGTAGGTGTAGATGATAGTATATTTGTAGCAATAGTATATTTTGCAGTAGCAGAAGTCTTCAGAGCTCTTTGGCCCGTATTATCAATCATAATTTGAAAGTCGCTTAAACTACCTTCGGCTATAGTGCGATTCACGTCAAGAAGTCAGCATTGCTTAGATGGGAGTTTGCTATCCTTGTTCAGCACAAGGGAGTTGCTGATGTCTCTATCCTATTCGCACTGTGCATAGTTGCCGCACTGTGCATTGTTGTCGCACACAGTCCCAACAAACACGTTTGTTGCAGTTTTCTCTTTCTCTCTCAATGAAACTTGGCATCAATGCTCCTCATATAAACAATGCTGACTTCTTGACGTGAATCGCACTATAGTGATATAGGAGCGGCATTAATTTTTCAGCGCATGCGGGTCAATAACGTCGGACCAATCACAGAGCACTGTGAGTTTCAGTGATTGGTCACAGTATCATCAACGCATGCGCAGAAAAATTAATTCCGTTTGTATAACATGTAGTTTAAGTTGACCTACTTTTAAACTGTGATTGATAATACGGGCCTTTATATACTTTGTTTGGATTTTCGTTTCTCAAATTAGTATTATGTATTCACAACAGTTGGTTAACTATTTCTCTAATAATATTATCAAAGAGCTGTGTCTATTTACAAGAATATTTCTCTCGTATTGTATGTGGCTTATTACGTTGTTTTGATATTATTTTTTTGCAGAGTGTGATGAAATGCTTGAAAGATTGAAGAAAGAAAGAGATCTTTTGGTCTCGAGGAAAACGTTCCCCATGCACAATGATGTTTTTGGCGGCCGAGATGAAATAATCGAGCCTTTCAACGAAGAAGAGGAGAATAAATGGAGAGGTAAGCCTGGTTTTCATTAGTAGAGTTAGTGGTAGAGTTCCCTGGGCAAGTACTAACTATCTTGTGAACTCTCCCAATGAAAACGTTCATAGTAGAGTAGAGTCATGGTAGAGTACTTGTTTTTAGTAGAGTAGAGTGGGATAGTACTCTACCACTTGCCTTCCCCCACCACCGCTTCTCACTCTACTCTACCACCACTATCCTAATGAAAACAGTCTCGAACTAGTAGAGTAGAGACATTTTAAGGTTAGATCTGTTTACTCGACAACACACTTTACCTACTATTCTCAATTGTAGTGAAAACAGTTACTCGACCAAGTAAGTAGAGTAGAGTTAGTATGCCAGTTACTCGACCACTAACTCTACTAATGAAAACCAGGCTGTAAAGACATTAATTTAGATTTGATTAATACTTTATTTCCAGGTTAATCGAGGTGAATCACTTGTTGCATATTCCAGTGAAAGGTTCAACTACAGAGGCTGTAGTGTGTTCATTTGATGTCACACTCTTGATTGGTTAGCTCGGTCAAATCCACCATAACTTTGTAAACTTCCATATTAAGAAGATATTAAGCGAGGTCCAAACGCTTGATAAATTGAATCAACCAGCGTGAGTCGTTGATTAGTCTCGTCCAAACGCTTCAATAGCTATGTCCACACCTTGTCGATTTTCGTTTCGACTGTCGATATTTAGACGTTTCGTTGTGCTTGTCGTCTTGCGCTTCACGCATCTTTATAAAATTTCAGGTTCTAAAAGGCTAATTTTTCTCTTGAAAATGGTAACTTATTGTATAAGTGACATTAGAGTATTATGGTATCATAATTATTATTTTAAATTATTCATTGAACCGTTATTAATAAGTCGGCTGACAATCAAATAGTTCGTTCATTCAAAATAATTGTAGTAATGATACATAAGAATAGTACCGGTAATGTAATTCATGATATTATGTTACTTCGTCACTCATAATAATATTTAAAAAACTAGTCTTTCTCTACCAGAACCAATACTGAAAACTGGTAGTGTGTATTATTAGGCTAGACGTACACCGGTTAGTCAAGACAAGACGAAATTAGTCACGTTTAGTCACAGTACTTCACATAGTTGCTTATGAAGCAACACACACCGATTAGTCATTGCATCGGTGTGTGCTGCTTCATAAGCAGCTATGTGAATTATTGTGACTAAACGTGACTAATTTCGTCTTGTCTTGTCTTGACTAACCGGTGTACGCCTAGCCTAAGTCTTTACTGTCACTGTGACTAATTTCATTTAATTCTTTTCTCAGAGAAACACAAGGAAAGTCTGAAAAGGTACAGAAAAGAATTGAAAGCCCAAAGAGACCGACAAAAGGCAGAAGAGGAGAAGAATAAAGACTGCAGCAAAGATATTTTTAACATTCTTGACAGCCTCGAATGTCAGGAGGACATTGATGATGAACTGAACAGGTAAATCAGTATGCCATTCATGATTGTAAAATTAATGACGAAGCCTATTGTACTATTTGTATTTAATGGCTAATAAATATTCTTATTATTATTGTTGATTTCAACTGGTTTTATTACTTGAATCATCTTGGTTTCTATTTATCAATTATTTTATTTTGATTTATATGTATGAAAATGTTGATTAATAATAATAGATCTTAAATGTATTGTCAGCAGCCATAAAAAGGGTCTAATTGCTTCAATTATTGCCCATTAAGGATTACTTACTTACTTTCCGTGTCCGGCCAACACCTTGAATCTTTCCTCTCCAGAAAAGAGCAGCATTTATTGCCTTGTCAGTTACTTCTAAAATATCATCAACAGAGAAGACATCATCCATCATTGAGCAGCTTGAGAGGTGGCTTTCATTCTGGATCTCTCCACACTCACATTTGTCATCATGAACATAGCCCCATTTTTTTAAATTGGTCTTGCAGCTTGACACTCCCACTCTGAGACGATTTAGTGTTTTCCATACGTCATGAGGATTAAAAATTGATTTCTCAAGTTATTATGTTATTTTAATTTATCTGTGTATGAAAATGTTGATTAATAATAGATCCTAAATATATTGACAGCAGCCATAAAAGGGGCCTAAATTGCTTCAATTATTTACCATCAAGGATGAAATATTGATTTCTCAAGTTATTATGAACATATTCATTGGTGAAGGATGATTTGGAGAGATAGAGTTGAATTACAGTTGATAATAAATTACATTTTGATTTTTACATTTTTCAAGTTTTGTTATTGACTATTTATTGGGTGTAGTATAGCGCGATCCATTTAACTTGTCAGAAATCAGCTGATTTGGTAATAATTGAACTGTGACTTCGACACAATAATCAAAAGACTTGAAAGTCTGAAAGACATTTAAAGTCTTTAAAAGACCTTTTTAAAGAAGACCTTTCAAAGAATAACTTTTTAAAAGACCTTTTCAATAATCTGCGAGATTCAGCTTTTGTAGGTTAAGTATTGTGATCATGTGCTCGTCGATCATATGTTTTCTGACAAGTTAAACGGATCCTGCTATATTTGACTGTAAGGCTAGGCGTACACCGGTTAGTCAAGACGAGATTAGTCACGTTTAGTCACAATAATTCACATAGTTGCTTATGAAGCAGCACACTAATCAGTGTGTGTTGCTTCATAAGCAACTATGTGAAGTACTGTGACTAATCTCGTCTTGACTAACCAGTGTACGCCTAGCCTAATATTATTCTCTTGTAAAGATACTCTAGAATCTAGATTAAGTTTGTATTATCTCTTTGACGTTTGTTTCATCATTTTGTAATGTTTTATAGCAATAAATGATGATTGATTGAATGTGAACAGCCGTCCCTATCTGATGAGTAATCTACTTGGCGTGAGCTTTCTCTATGGTATTATCAGCCCAGTTTTTAGTATAGCAGGATCCTTTTAACTTGTCAGAAAGCATATGTTTTACTCGGCCACCAGTACAATACTTAACCTACAAATGCTGAATCTCGCAGATTATTGAAAAGCTCTTAAAAAGTTATTCTTTGGAAGGTCTTTTAAAGACTTTAAAGGTCTTTAAGACTTTTAAGCCTTTTGATTATTGTGTCAAAATCACTGTTTAATTATTACCGAAACAGCTGATTTCTGACAAGTTAAAAGGATCGTGCTATATTTTAGGTTAGAAAAAGTTGCTTATTAGACTAGATAGCAATTTAACGTTGAAAAAGGTAATTAAATCGTTGTTGTTTTTTTTGCAGGCTTGTTGAAGATGAGGATCAGGCCAGGTTTGTTGAGAAGCATGTAAAACAAGAACTGAATCGAAGAAAAGCGGATGCTAAGGAGGAGGAGGAGGAGAAGAGAGATAGGAGACTTGATTGCAGCTCGGTGCCGAGTTCGACAGAAAGCAATGTGCTGAGGAGTATTGAGAACTTGGACGTTAATGAACGTAGTAGTAGCTCTAATAGGTTTGTAGATGATGATGATGTTTATGATTTTGAAGAAGAAGAAGAAGATGATGATGAAGAGGAGGAGGAGGAGGAGGAGGAGGAGGATGATGAAGAAGATGATGATGGAATAGTGTTCTGTGATGAAAATTTTCCCAGCTCTCAGCAAAACTTCGATTCAGTGTTGCAGAACTCTGTTGACTGTTTGAAACGTGAAAGTTGTGCGCCGAGGAAAAAGAAAAAATCAGTTCAGTTTCATAGTGACACCGACAAACTGAATGAGGTGCACATATTTCACAGCGATAATAACAAAACCAGCCTAGATGAGTTGCCGGCTGCCGTAATACATTTCAAACACTCTGCCAATGCTGTGTCGGAGGTGCGCAGTGGTGACGAGCCCATAAAAAGTCCCAGCGATGTGTACAGGTGTTTTCCGAACTGCAGAAAAGTGGGCAAATCGATATTGAAGGCGTCCGGGTGTGAGCCCAGTGTTGGAGCCGTACAACCAACAAGGCCTGTTACAACTCATGCAGTTCAGGTAGGCTGACAGTTTTCTGAATAAATTTATCTATTTTCATTTTATACTAGCCTAAGTCCACAGCATTGGTTTTTAATGTACTCTCTTTAGCTCTAATACTCGAAGCTCTAATACTCTCTAGCTCTTAGCTCTAATCAGGGGGCTGTCATTAGAAGGAGTGGAAGTATCGTATCTTCCCTATGTTAAAAATGGGTGTAGGCTGAGTGTTGATCATGCTAGTTTCCGGACGGAGTTTTGGTGCTGTATTTGAATTCAGAGCCTTTATGTTGAGTTTCATTTTCATAAAGACTTTTAAAAGTTTATGGTAACTTATCTTTTGCGGTATAAATCAAAACTGTTGAGAGAATATGGTTAATATTTACGGCAAAATATAACATTTTTGTTAGATTCTTTGTTTTTTTAGGTCGGTTTGAGTAGAAGTAGGTGTGATTCTCTACTACAGGTAAAAATGGTTATTCACTAATTCACTAATAATGGTTAACTTCTAATATCGTTACACGTGTATCAAACTTTTGGATTATTCTTCAATATCATTGATCTAATATCGTTATGCGTGTATCAAGCTTTTGAACCATCCGCAATTCAATCAGAATCAGCTGTAATTATTATCAACTTACGATGTTTTCAAATACACCGCTAAAAGTACGTCCACAAAATGGCCGACATCCTACTCCCCTTATTTCTCTTACTTCCAGTCCCCTAGATGTCAGGTCCCTGGCTCTAATACACTTTGCTCTTTAGCTCTAATACTCTCTTTTAATACTCTATTTTATTCAATACTCTCTTTAGCAGTTCCGTCGAAATCCGTAAGATAGCGCAGAGTTTATTTTGCATTTCTCATCCATGTAATTAATAAAATTTTATTGCCAAGAAATGAAATAGTTATGAGCAAAGTCAAGCAATTACAGTCGAAAGTTGTTACAAATGTACAGTCAATAACAGAGTGAAATGACGAAAACTATCACTGGCAAGTTCAAATTGTAGGTAAGAAGTGAATCACTCATCATAACTTATGTTTTGCGTATCATTTCAATGCAAATGTTATGGGAATTGGCAAAAGTATGGTGGTTTTGTCCAAGCAAAAGAATCAAAAGTATGACATTCAATGTCCTTGCTCCAATATGCTATTGTGGGTTGGGGAGGTTCATATAAAAATGTTTTAAAACCAGTAAAAACAATACAGAATTCAATATTAAAGGTCATACTAAAAAAGAATAGAATGTATTCAACTAAAATTTTCTCAGAATTTTCAGTTTTACCCATCCGACAGATTTACTTAAAACACATCATATAATATTACAAAAGTTTTCACTCTTTCAATTCATAAATAGAACGGACTGTTCAATAACAAGACGGGAGGAGTCAGGTCTTGTTACTGTTCCTCGGTTTTTGACTACAGCCGGTCAGCGAAGCTTCCTATACCTATCACCATTATTTTTTAATAGCCTGCCTAGCAATGTCAGAGATGTACTTGCCCAAAAGAATTTCAGTTTGCATTTATAAAAGTATCTTGTTGACGCTCATGGCTGGAATAGGGCTGAGCGATTCTGGAATACAATAGGATAGTGTTTTTGTTATACTTTTTTTCATTCAACTATATATCAGTTCTATTCATTTATCTTGATATTTATAAACACTCTTCTCGCATAAATTTATCTTTTATTATTCTGTATTTAAATTCTGTATTACAATATGATTATAATTTTAGGAATTGAATGATTCGATTACTATATTATTATTGATTTTATATGTTTTGTAGAAGGATATAGTTTTTAGTTGTTATTGTACAGTCCTTTACAGAGCTCGAGCTTGAGAAAGTAGTTTCTCATGTTCTTATTTGTATAATACTGTATTGTTATTGATTCTTTTTTCTGTTTGTTTGAAAAGTGTTATTTGTAATTTTATGAGAAATAAATAAATAAAATGAATAAATAATGTGACCACACTGTCATTATAATATGGTCTCTGTAGGCTACATTAATGATACAGTAATATCATTTAGCAAAACATGAAGAAACGTAGAATTTGTTTTATTATTTTTATGTACGACCGTGTTATAACGCAATCATTACAGTTTTATAATTTAAATCGAAACAGTTGCTTTTTCGAAAAATGGTATTTGAAACGTGTATCGTAATGGCCTCATTACGATACAGATTGTATATTATAAAACGGTTCTAGTTCAATCTGTTCCGGTTTTAAAGCACTGGAACGGAACAAAAAACAATTGCAGCTGATAAAAGAACTGTATAGCTCATGCGTGTGTTTGCCTAGCAGCTGTCCTAACCTATAGGTATACATACCTACCGTAAACATTTAAATAGAACATGGTCGTTTGAATCAAGGTTGGTTTAGATTGATAATCTAGATAGTATTGTTTTTTGTTGGTTGTAGATAAAATGGTGATTGAAATGGTTGTATTTTAGAGATGGAAGGTAATGAGACATTGCAACTATACAGTTGCTGTTGAATGATAATAATTAATTGAACGAAATTCCTAATTAAGGCCAGCTATAATATACTAGCTATTAATCTGGTATTAATCTGCGATTAATTACTAGCTATTAATCTGTCGTCAATATTTGCAAATAGCAAAAGTCTTCAGACTATTATATGGCATTAATTAGGAATTTCGTTCAATTAATTATTATGATTTAACAGCAACTGTATAGTTGCAATGTCTCATTACCTTCCATCTTTATATTATCTGGCTAAATTGGCTAAGTCAAAAATGAGCGCTGCTATACAGAAGATCTCCGGTGGTCGAGTGGATAAGGCGCTGGTCCGGAATACCAGAGGTGCTGGGTTCGATTCCCGCCCGGGGAGAAAGTTTTTTGTGCAGTAGCGTTCATCGAATTTCCTTACTAGCTATTAATCTGTTGTCAATATTTGCAAATAGCAAAAGTCTTCAGATTATTATGTGGCATTAATTAGGAATTTCGTTCAATTAATTATTATGTTGTATTTTAGCCTTTAAACGACTGTTGAGATACCTTAAAATAACTCGCGGCATTGCCGCTCGTACTTGACCTCGGTATCTTACTAAAGGCTCTCATAATACAACCATTGCATAAACTACTATTGTGGTCGATACAGTATTATTATTATTCGTCCACTGACCACCTATGGAAGGGGTATTTCGATTTGTCAATGAATTAGTCAACAATATTGTACGAATAAGTTACATAAAACTGCACAAACTAATTTTGCATCTCATAATAAGCTTGAAATTCATCAATCGAGTATGCACAAACATTTAATAATTCCTTCTTCATCAAGGCTCTAAATTCACGACCTGTGGATGCTCTTAAACAGGCTGGTAATTTGTTGTACAATCGAATCCCAGCACTTTTAACTCCTCTCTCATATAATGTAGTGCGGTGCGTATCATCTCGCAACTGTTCTCTATTTCTAGTTCCATAATTGTGAAAAAGTGCACCAGTTTTAAATTTATCCTTGTTTTGATCAATAAAGCATATTGCTTCTAGGATATACAAACTTGGAAGAGGTTATACTTGGTATTGTATTGTTTATATTCACATTTTGATACAGTTATTCTTCTATTTTTTTCGAACTCTAATTATTTCGATTCTGTTTCAGGCCATAGCTGGTGAGGTAGTTGAACGCGAGAGTGCGCCATCCAGTGGGCATGCGCCTTGCCGACCAGTCAGCCGATTCAAGGCAGCCAGACTTGCAGCGAAAAAGTAGACAGAAAATCAACCAACAAGAAGCGTTTCAAGGCAGCCTCGCAGTTGAGAAGTCGCCAAGCGTCAACTAGCTGTCTTCAGCTCAATGGAAAGTCGACAACATCAATGTTGAGTAATCATCGTCAGTGAGTCAGGAATATTAATACTGAAAATTTCCCTATTATCATAGATATTTCCTATTATGTTTATTGGGAAGTAGCCTATACACCACACGTGATGTAGTAATATCATTTATTGTATGGTATAGCAGGTTTCTTTTAAATTGTCAGTAAACAGCTGATTGATGTACGCTTGTTTACGAACGTTAAATCAGCTGTTTTCTGACAAGTTAAAAGAATCCTGCTATATAATGTCCCATAAACGCTGAGCTGCTGCTTAACACTGTAGGATGCGCCTACTGCCTAATGACTTATTATTATTGTTGGATAATGTTTTCGATATTCTTTGAAGTATAATAATTATTATCTTTAATAAACCTAATATTATCTCGTAAATTATCTTTTAAAAACTGATGACTATAATCAATCATACACGTAGCAGAAAAATCCAGTGATCTTAATGAATCAGTATTTTGCAATTGGCGACTGATAAATGAATAAATTTATTTGTTTCAAGCATATCATTGTATGAAGGAGTTGATATCTGTACTTATTCATACATTTTTATATGAATACAAAATACAGCTTACAAGAATATCGCGAACATTTCAACCAACAATTATAACACTTGAAATCTAATCAAATTCTACCTCAATTTAGACTGAAAATTATGTAAGGCCTACAGAAGAGGGACTATCCTTCCCTTAAGGAGCGGGCACACTCCAAGGCATATACCGATACATTCAAGGTCATTTCAGGTCGGAAACACCAGTTGATGTATTAGTATTTAAAGTGACATCATAAATGGCGATGTCTTTGTAATTATTCATGAATTTCGGATGAATAAATCGACTGGCTACTAACTAATATAGTAGGATTCTTTTAAATTGTCAGAAAACACCTGATTGATGTACGCTAGTTCACTGACGTTAAATCAGCTGTTCTCTGACAATTTAAAAGAATCCTGCTATATGTAGAATATGAATTGGCAGTGTGACCGCTCCGTTAGGTTGAGAGAAGGGAGATTATTCAGAATTCAGGATTGAACAAACACAAGTTTTTATTGCAGTAATGAAATTAGAATTTTATTTTTTATCATCTGATACTGTTGAATCATTTATTATGGAATTGAATAATTTATCTTTGTCAATTGTTGACGATTTTGAGTTGATTTTATTTTATAAAGTTGATGATTTGATCTGCTTTAGTCGCATCTTAGTAACTGAATAGTAAATGTGTACTTCCCATTATTGGTGGAATATTGTCTTTACAATTCAGTTGGAGATTGTTTGATGGCAGTAAGCGTTTATGGGGCATTCTATGCCAATAATGTTGGGTTGCACCAACCGGGATCAACTATTTTGAATAAGCTGAATATCCATTTTATTAGCAGTGTACTGATCCTGTATCAAAATTGATCTTGCTTGGTGCAAACCAACATAAAGGTAGTGTTTGAATGTAGTTGAGTTATTATATATAGCTATTAATATTGTTATTTAGTAAGATCATGACCTCTGGAGACAGACTTTCTCATCTAGGCTAAATATATTTGTCTTGGTTTTAAAATGTAAACTAGACTAACTAACTATACTCCTTATCGTTTATTAGACAGGCCACAACTGTGGATGTAGTTCTTCTGGGTGACGAGAGATGGCGTTGAGTTGATTTCTGGTTTTTCCCCCTTGAACGTATTGTTTACAAATGAAACCTGCACATCAAAAACTTTCAACCTTTCTTTTGGCGCAAACCGCATCAAGATCGGTCCTCTCATACCTCTACACGGGCTGTCATTAGGTTTTTGAAAAAGTTTTTTCAATATATCGACGAATCACCACTGGTACACTAATACAAGGTGGCGCAAATGGATTTGATGGTTTTAAAATACTTGTCAAACTGTCAATTTCAAAGGTATTGGATTGAAATAAAGTGCAAAACGTGTAGTTACAAGGGGATTTTATTTAAAAAAAATATTAATGTTCGTTTTTAAAAATTACATCCATCAAATGCCCTCCTTCTCGAGCGACGCATTCTGCATTGTCCGCTCAAGCACATCACCAGGAATTGATGTGATTTCGTTGTGAATTGCTGCCTTCAACTCCTGAATGGTCCGGGTTTTGTTCATGTCCTTGCTTTTAAATAGCCCTATAAGAAAAAGTTACATACTGTGAGGTCCGGTGAGCGAGGGGGCCAATGGAAATCTCTATTACGGGCCAGGGAACAGAGCGCTCTGGCGTTTGATTTTCCGTAATGGAGATTTCCATTGGCGCAAATTTTTTGATTGAAAAAGTTTTGAAAAAGAGACATTGTTATTGCATACTCTCTATAGTCACAGAACGATTTACACTAGGCGAATACGTATCGCCGTAAATCGTTCTGTGACATGCCTGAAAGACATAACTTTTTTCATCCTATTGAAGGTGTTTTGTGAGGGTTGAGCAATGCGGTGAATAGAATTTAATGAGGATGTAATGCATAGGAAAAATGGAGGACCTGAGGTAAATAGATGTGAGGTTGTAGTATTGTAAAATAAAATAAAGAAGAGAAATACCTTGATTTGTCCCAATCACCACACACTTGAAGTTCTTGCAGCATGTGCGCACACGGACTGGAACTGCCGATGAAGAAACGTAGCACTTTGCGGTATTTCACTGATTATGGGTAAAATGAGGGTATTTAATATGATGACGTATTTTATTTATGAGGTTTTCAAAAAGAGGTAACTCGAAAAAGTTGAGGTTTTTACACAAATATTAATATTGAGGGTTTTACGAGAGATTGCGGTTGAGGTGTTTTCAAGACAGTCCATTACCCGAGAGAGGCTCGAACCAGAAGAAAATGTTAAGTTGCAATGAGCAGACTATCAGCTGCGCATGCGTCCTAGCAGAAAGTTGATAAATTAGAAAGGGTTAAACAGCTGGGGTTTGTGGCGGTAAAGTTTGAATGCTCTGTTGAGCTGAGACAACTATTAACAATTATTTTTGAATACTATACTAAAATACGAAACAGAAGGACTTGATATTCTTTCGTGTTATCACCCTCAGATAACGAGGAGGCAAAAACACGTATAGGTGACTTTCCTCATTTGCCCTTTGGCTAACATTGAAAAGTTTCAATGAAACTAATCCCCCAAAATGTATTCACACAAATTTAGCATCACTTCTGTGGACAACAGCTGTCCACAGAAGTGATGTCCACAGAAGTGATGAATGAAAATAAGCAGCCCATAATTGAGTATACTTTTGAGGTTATGAACAGTGTTAATGTTGATAGTGATTGTAGAATTATAAGAACTGCATTACTATTAAATAGTATTATAATTAAAAATGTATTTACCTTTTTATAACTGGTCACAGAAGTGATTGTGGTAGCTTGACAAACGATCAAAATATTGATAACACACTGAAAATCTCAGCAGCACAATAAAACAAAAACTTCCAACGTCTTTACACGACAATATGGCTACTCCTTCTTCATCCAGTTGGTGGAGAACTACACTAGCGCTGCCTAGTGAAAATTTATTGTACTATTTACATCTGTCCACAGAAGTGATTGAAAACTAGGTGACAAGAGTTCAATTGCATTTTCTTTCCAAGTAATTGAATAAACAAGGATAAAATTGCAGGGATAACTCCAAATACTATAGTTTATAATTATAATCCAGTTTTAAAGGTGTAAAATCGAATATTGAATAAAGATGCAACCCCTAACTGTCTCAAACTACAGATGGTGACTGTCCACAGAAGTGACTTATCACGTTCAGTGGACATATATTTATCCATAATTATTTGTAATAAATGTTTATCAACTGTATTATTGGGTTAATATCGATGCTTAGTAAGTATTTAACATGTAAAAATAGAATAAAAAAATCACGTTTTCTTTCACTAGGCTTGTGACCATGTTCTGTCCGTTTCTGGAGAATGACCCATATAGTACTGGATAATTGACGTTTTGGGATAATTCCTTTATTGGTGTTGCCTTATTTCTTTTCGTACTGGTGGTGCGTTGAATAGGTCGACATTGAATTCGTCCTCCTCAGCATCGTCCATCTCCATCGCTCGGTGATGGTGTGAAGGTGGTGAGTGGGGGCAACGACAGTTTAGTCAAGTTTAGTTTGTTTTTTTAGTCCGGTTGGCCCCAGGAGGCGTCAGACACGTCAAGTGCTTGCAAACTGCAAGACACGAAAAACCTATAAAAGAAGAAACATATATTTCCCTCCAAGAGATCACTCACCACTTGCTGCACAACATTCAAAGAATTCTGTTGAAGAATAGAAACACTTTCTTATTAAATATATTTTCAGTTATTCATTTATTTTTGTTATATGCTTGAGATAGATTGGTAGCGCCTGATAAATTTTCCTACCAATATAGTAAAGCCTACCAATATAGTATAGTATCTCTTCATATAGAGATAATATGAAAATCTGTTCTTGTGCCGTGTGTTATAAGTGTGTTTCTTATCAGCTATTGTTCCAAGTGGACATCTTCTAATGTACAAGCATATCTCTAATATGTAAATACATGGCACACTGAGTATTCTCATACTAATAAGATTTTTTTTTATCGTATGGCTTTTATTGGTGGGGTAGGTGGGTAGGTTCCACCTCGCCTCATTACACAATTTTTTGTGTATTTTTTATGTATTTTTGACATAGCCAATTCCAAGTCCGCCATCGGGGAAAGCTCGATTTCGAACAACTGCTCGTTCATGCCGAATGACGAAACTAATAAGATGATCTCTACAGTGGGTTTGAGGGTGTAACGTCAGCATAGTGCGCAGGGCTTTATTTTGGCCAACAAAAATTCGTTTAAGGTTGCTCCAGTGGGAGTCTTAGCCGCTTCCTCAAGCCTAGTCACCTCCTCCATGAATGGATATGCTGAGGATTCTTTCGCCCAGAGATCCTCTTCTTCTTCTGGCCAAAAATCGTTAGCAAAGTTGGTTCTCGCTATTGTCGTCGTTGTCATGGTAACAGAGAAGGCGACGAACGTTATTCATGCATCACGAACACATAACTTGCTCGCATATTATTACGGTACTGGCAATGGCCAACTTAGACATTTAAAAGGATGACAAATTGTAACTGTATAATAGGCAACTGTAGCATCAACACTTATAAATAACATAAATTTAACTCCAAATTTAATTTAGGGACTGATGAGCTATGTTTTACATACAACTTGAATAATTTAACAAGAATAAAGCAAAGTCAGGTTGAGAGCTGTTTGAAACTGGTGGGAAACTGACGTCATGAAGATGGCTGCCAGAGGCGGTAAATTCAAAAATTAATAAATCGAGGGGTGATTAGGTACAATGTAAAATGTTCCCTGACAAATGCCTCCTTGATAAAGTTTTTTAGAACATGAAAAGCTCTATCACAACTGAGTGAGGCTAACATTTTACCATTAATAATATGAAATCTTGAATTAGGACTTTTTGCCATCTGAATAATATAGTTTCAAACATTGAGAACCCTTAACATTGAACAAATAATATAAATATCACAGCCATTGTCATCACCTCTTAATAGGACTACAAATAAATATCACAGTATGGTAAGATGAGAAATATCACAGATAGGTGTATTTCTTTACAAAGAGGAGGCTGATGGCCCAAAAGTCGTGGGTAACGTTCCCTGAACACATAACTTGCTCGCAAGCCCGCAGGAGCGCAGCGGTAATCGCGCAAGGTATAGCTACGCTTTTCTCATCATCACACTTGTTCACAATTTCCAAAGCAAACCTGCTTCTGATTTCCTCCACTGAATGACTCGGCCGAGAACGAGACCCGCATCGTCATTGAACTCCAGAAACTTTGATGAATCGCCAGTCCTGACGAAAAGCGAATTCAAGAATTCAAGAAATATCGCCGAGACCCCACCAGCAGTTAAACCATCATTTCTTAACGAAAGATTGTCTAGTGATCTTACAAGGAAGGGAACACCGCTATCCCCACCCTCTTATCTGACCCAAACTGCCATCTCAACAGTTGAATGTGTATTAATGTTTAAAAAAAACGACGCAACCCATCCGGCTTTGCTGGTATTGGTGAAGAGGAAGGTAATTCAGGTAATCCATATTAGTTTGGCCGCGGCGGTAGCATTTGAAGCAGCTAACGCACCAGCATTATTGGCAACAACACAGTCGACCGGATAATAGATGGCACAACCATATATTATCACAATATCGGGAATTTCGATCACCGCGTTGTTGCCTCTTCACACCATATTGTATAAGAGATTGTTATACTTATCACTGATATGTGGCCTGAAAATACATATGAATAAATGCATCTCAAGGAATAAGAGACACAGGTGACCACAAATATAAAAATTGAAATTGAAATTTATTGCTCACAAAACAATAATAATTATACAATGTGTAAATTATAATAATATATACAATGTAATACATTCATAGTCATACAATATTCAATAATTATCCATCATTAATAAATGAATAATTCAATAACAGCTATTCCAAAAAATTGAAATGTAACGCAAAATCACAAATATTGTGCAAGATGATGTAAGGAAAATTATTAGAAAACAAAAAATAAAAAAGTAATAATAATCATATCATTGTTGCATAACATCATATCATTGTTAGGCTCAATGAAAAGTGGTTCAACTTGACATCAACTCTAACGCCTGTTCAACTGAGAAATTGAATTCATCACTCTACTGTGTGTAGATTGATAGTCCATCAAAGAACTATTGTGTGATACAGCTTTGATATAACTGTGGATAGTATGTAATGAACTATTGGCGATGTTTTTGCCAAAGTAGTTTCAATAATTGAATATTGAACTAGACCCCTGAGGTCAACTATTACATTTTCAATTTAAATGTTAAATTTAGAAATTTTTCGTGATTTTGTTTGAAAATCTCTTCACGAATGCAGTGCAGTGGTTGAATACATTGCTTCCAACTCTGCATCATGAACAATCTGTGAGATTTTAGATTTCCCTTGAATCTGCATACCTTTTGGGAGTATTCTCACACTTTCCTCCACTCTTTGGAAATACTTTGTTTAGTTAGTGATCTACATTGTACCGTGTTATTAATTTAGATAGGAATTTAGAACACGTACAAATAATTAATAAAGAGCTTGCCTTGAATACAGTTCCTAATGAGTGAATGAGGATACTCATTGAAAAAAAAGACACACATTTAATCAGCGATTCTGATTCTTGGGAGGTTATTATTAACTTATTCTCTCTATCCTTGTGAACCCCAGGCTTATAGACAGGTATGTCTCCTTTGGCAGGGGCGGGTTGAACATCTTCGGGTTGTAGTTCTTCAGATCTGTCATCTTCTGTAGACTGCGACTGGGCTCGGGATCGGAGCAATCGTTCCGGTTGAGGAGGATTCTTCTTCTTTGGTTGTGGAGTCTGTTGTTCGGGAGGTGGAATAGAGTCTAGTTGAAGATTAGAAATATCCAAAAGACCTGCAGCCAATAATGACTCATTGATTTCCGAAGACAGATTAGGAAATGCTTCTGTGATTTTGTTGGGATGTGTCATCTTGGATCCTTTGATTAATATCAGATCCTTAAAAATTAATATCAGTGGTCACTCGGTGAGAGCGGTTGCTAAGTAATCATGTGGTTAAGAAACAAACATTCAAGACCGCTCTCGGATGGGTGACCGACACAAAAAATTGTGCAATTGGGCGAGGTGGAACCTACCCGTAAGGGTCTCCCCACCGATAAAAAGCCATACGATAAGAAGAATTGAAAAAAAGATGTCAGCACAAAGTTTAAATTTATTAGATCTTTGCGAGACACGGTATCAGGAACAGTTACAATATCAAATAGTACAAGAAGAATGGCATTAGCCTATGGTTGCAATTCTGTGTGCTTCAGTGTCACCAATTGCAATACAACAACTCAGAAACTACAATACAAATTTGTTAATTACTACCCTTCATGGAAAAGTTGACAATTTAATGAAACAATCTCGTAGTAAATCATAATTTACTATGATCCACAGAATTATGTCATTTTTTAATTTATTATCTTGAATATAACATAGTTTAAGTTTCAGAAGGAAACTTTACTATTGTTTGACAACACAAATGACATGGATAATAAGGTACCCAGTTTCTGTTTTAAAACACCTCATTAAATAATCAGAAAATAGAATCATAAAAAAATCTTTACCCCAGTGAACATTGAGAAACTCTAGTTATATCTGCTTACGTATATTAGAGATTTAGAGAATTCAAAACTGGAATGAAAGGCTATCATAGAATGGATGATGATGATGATGTTTGTCTACAACATCTTTCATCTCTTGTAAATGCTTGAATTTTGATTCTTTAATTGCCAAGGCAGAAATGTACAAGTTTGAAACCTTTTTTGCCTGTGTTTCATGTTTGCATCTCCTTCTCACTTGAGATAAGATTTCATAATCCTCACAATGAATAAGAATAAAACTAGTAACCTGCCTCCAGTAACCAGAACGTCTACTAGAATCGTGAAAACCAGCCATAACTCACAGTTGATGTGAAAAGAAGACAGTTGTTGATGAAGGCCTACAACATGAGGCTAGTCATAAATAGCATGTTATTAGTTTTGATGTTGAATGAAAGCAGGAGGAGGTGGAGAGACATACAAGAGATACTTCTGTTCACTATGAAGCTAACCAACTTACAGATGGGGGCGGGGTCGGAGGCGGCGGCGGCAATGGGGGCGGTGGTAATGGGGTCGGAGGCGGCGGCAGCTCTCAAACCATCAAGTTGCTCCTGGTGGCGCCTGCGCTGGGCCCTACAAAGAAAAACAAATCGTTGTTAGACCTGGTTCAAAAGCTGTTCAACCTCTTTTTAATGAAAATTCGGATAGGTTCACTCTAGGGACTCTGGTGCTGCTACCTCCAGAGGTGATCTTCCCCTTACAAGTTTCCCAATTAAGGCTGTCAGGCAAGAGCCAAAGCAAGATGACGCCATCCGAGTAAAATTGGAACAGGGGCTTGCGATGTATCATAAATACGATATAATAATAAATTGATGATCTTGTCACTCATGCTCTTAAACTCTCTAAAAACAAAGGAGGAGTAACCTCAAAGATTCTAACAGATAAATGCGTTTGCGCCAATGTGATCTCATCAGCGCTGTGAGCCAAAATTAGTGATTTCGAATGACCACAAAGTCGTTCAGCGTAAAAATCATGAATTCCGCCACGTGAATCCAAGCCCTTTGAACGAATGGTATTCAAAAAGCCTAGAAACTTGCTTAAATCAAAATTATCAATTTGGAAGATAGGGAAGAAGAAATTGGGAAGAAAAAATACTAATAAACATTTTTTTGATTTTTGAACAAAAAAAAAGATGAATCTTTAAAAAAAACAAAACCAGGTTAGTGTTTGGGGCTATAGGAGGATTTGTAAGGATTGGGTAGGATTGCGGTATTTATTTTTCTGCCAACTATTCTTCGCTAGAAGACGAACTGCTATCGTCACCGTCACGCTTGGTCCAGATTCCGTCGGCTTGGAATTCCCAAGACCCCTTCCATGCCACAAATCTTCCTGCTGAAAGGAACAGGGCCTGATGATTGTCCAGGCACGATATCTTTTTCTTAAGATACGTGGCCAGCAGAACTATAAGCTCATCGCCCGTTCCGCTGGCTGGAAGATTGCCTGCCGCTTGTTTTTTGGTGCGGTTACTTGCTTTGGCCCACGCTTTTTTCCCATCTGGTGAGCCAAACCAGGCAATTACT
Organism: Laodelphax striatellus; assembly: GCA_017141395.1. Classification (NCBI taxonomy): domain Eukaryota; kingdom Metazoa; phylum Arthropoda; class Insecta; order Hemiptera; family Delphacidae; genus Laodelphax; species Laodelphax striatellus. The sequence continues at coordinate 969,180 of CM029530.1, forward strand.
CGTTCCGACCTGGGGAGATTTCCAACGTCTACGTCCAGATAATGAATGACATGCTGATAGGCCTCATTCAGCTCTGGAAAAGCCGACTCCAAATTGGCACGTTGTTGTTTAACGGTGGAATCCATTGGCTTGGGCCTAGTTTCTTGGGAGCAGGCCGATTTCTCCTTCAGGTGCTTAACCACCTCCGCATTGTCCAAGTCCTGGAGAACAAATTTCGGAGTAGCGACAGTTGTTAGGACGCTAAGCAAATTGACACCTTCATACATGGCCAACGATCCGTCGTCAAGTTCTTCCAACTCCGGATACAGCTCCCGTATTCCCGCTTTGATCGCTTTGCTTCTAAGCATTGATGCGGGAACGGAGCCCATTTCTTCCTCTCCTAACATGCCTGTGATCACGTCTGCAAACTGCTCCCGCGTCACGAGGACATTCCTAGGAGGGCGGGCAAATTCCCTTTGATCAAAGATTTGCGGAAATAAGAAAATGAGGACAACAATCTGATGATTCCGAGCTGTTGCTCACCGTAAACGGTTTCGATATAAGCCGTAAGATCTTCCCCCAATCGCGAAAAACCCGCTGGCATACCCCGAGATTCGCACCCCAAAGTACAGATCCAACTTCACTTGATAATTATTCTCATCGATAGATCCAAGCTGATAATGTATATACGCATCAATAACGTTTGTTCCACACTCAAAAACACAACCATCATACTCGTTTAATTTCAACGTATTCATGCTCAACCAAAATCCAAAATCGTCAGAATCAATGACATTGAGTGAACTAGACAAAGTTGCGGAAATACTAGTCTTAAAAGAGCCTTTGTTCGATACAATTCCCAAAATGAATTCGGGTCTCGACAAACGAACGTAATCGTAACTCATCCTCGAATGCGTTGGATGGAGAATGTTGAAGAAGACCTGAGGAAACTGGACGTTAGAGGATGGAGACATAAGGCTGCCAACAGAGACGAATGGAGAGGCATTCTAAAGTAGGCCAAGGCCCTAAATGGGCTGTAGCGCCAAGGAGTAAGTAAGTAAGTAAAAGCTGTTCAACTCAAAATCAATTTCAACACTCGTTAAACTTGATCTCGATAGACCAGTACTTTATTCGACTAGCAGAGAGAAAGTGGAGGATGCTTCATGTCAGCGCCTCACCAACAATCAAAAACAAAAAAAATCTAACACTTATGTGTTAGCCAACATAAAATAACAAATATTCAAAACTATTCCGTTTTTGAAATAAATAGAAGATTGACAATAAAATTCTAAATATTGATAATGTCTTTCAAGAATATTGGAAAGAAAAAAAGAAAAATTTAATTTTGGTACATTCCAAGTTTGTTGTTTTCTAAAATTTACATACCTATTCTTGGAATACTGCTGCTGTGGAAGTCATAAAAGTTTGAGGTTTTTTCCAAGTTGAACTCAATCCCTCACGCACAGATCTTTTGTTGGTTGACATTTTCAGTATCTCCAGTAGAAGCAGTGGCTGCTGCTCCAGCTGTGGTAGCAACTTCTCTAGATGGTTCTGCTCTTTCAACAGCCTACAGAATCTAGATTGTCCAGTTGCTGGATCCTTTCATGTAGGAGATCAGATACATTAGTTTCTTGATCCCTCAGCGCATTAACAAACCTCTTGAAAATTCCATCTGTTGTTCCAGCCAACAAGGTTTGATTTTCTTTGATGCTTGGCCGGATTATGTTTCCCTCTTCTCTAATGCTTTCCTATGGCAAACATTTCGGTGAATGTGGAACATGGAAACTTGTTTGAACTGTATAGGAATATGCCGAACCATCTAAAGCAAATTGAAAACTTGGTCAGTATCAATACCTACATCCACAGAGGTACCTACATAGGCAAGATTACTAGACAAAAGGTTAAGCCATCGTCGGTATAAGACGCAAAGTGGAGGGGGAACGCCAGCGTGACGTCACTTGAATCACAAAATCTAGACGGTAACTTGACTTCGTATACCGTTCACTCAACTCTGCTTTGAATAAATCGTCGTTTAACCCTCTTAGAATTGAGTTAGAATTTTCAAATTCTGATATTGTCGGCGGAACGTACGGTAGGCGAAACCACCAAAGGCAAACCATCGATTTGCTACTATACATGGTCAATTTGGTCATAATCTACTCAAAGTAGCCTAATCATATACGGTACTCACAAAGAACGAAGAAGTAAGCATTGATGATTTATCATAATATAATTGATTGAATAATGATTTCATGATTAATTTATCCACAGTGAATTAAGTCTAATAAAAACAGTGTATTATTAAACTACCGTAATAATAAGATGGTAGTCTATATTAACTGACAATCAGAAGGCAGCATGTGTCAGTTGATTCACTTCAATTTTGTGTTGCACAGGAATTATTTCACTCTGATAACTTACAAAGTAGTTAAGTAGAAGTAAAATTTTATTTGACTTCTATTTCGATCACTGGTACTCGATTTCGGTAGCACAAAATAGTAGCATGATATCTACACCTACGTGAAATAATAATGTGTTCATCATTTACATAACTACATCTGAAAAAAGTCTGCATATTTATATTTAAAGCTTTGATGAATTTGAAAACTGAATTTTTTTCCTCTTGTTTCTTCGTTCTTTACTTTCCATTCTTTGTTTCTCATTCATGTAATTAAGTCTAATTTAATGTTCTCGTACGAGCAAATTTCTTCTGTCATTCACTGGGGGAATGTTTTCTTTAGAATTTTAAATAGCTTTTAATCACCCTACTGTTGTTTGAAACCTCATGAATATGTCATTCGCTTGATGTATTATTCTCGAAAATTCATCAGTAGGACATGTTAAACTCCCTTCTACTCAGAGATTCAATCCAATCACTGTTGAAGTACATAGATTCTTTGAACTGGGCATCAGTCTCTTTATGAATAGAAATAAAAATGAAAAAAAGTCTCTTTATAAAATAAAAATATCCTGCAACATATTCTAGGGCTTCTTCTTCTCGATAAAACCGATGAATAGCAATCATAAACCGATGAATAGCAATCATAATTTGCACTGAGCACATGCTGGACTGGGGCATTTGGACTGAAGTTGTGATTCAGCGTACGTCATCGATGCAGTCCCCCCACTCCAACGGCTTGTGGACAGAAATAGCATAGGCGATGGTTGAACCTTTTGTCTAGTAATCTTGCTACATAGGTACAAGAGCTACCTAAATAGGTGGTTATTTGTAATTGTTAGGGATGCCGCATCGCGGCTCATCCAATCCGCCTACAGCCATTGATATGCTTACAGTCTGTGTGATCTGTCAGATCACGTCTTGTTAGCAATGTTCATCTGAGGATACAAGGCTTCATATGTTGTTTTCTCTTATCTCTAATAATTTGTTATCAATGGTATGGTACGGTTAACGACTAGAGTATTCTTCTCGTCATTAAATGACCCATTATAATTATTTATAATGGGTCTGTCAAAACTCACGTTTTATGACATCTCCCCCTCCCCCGCTTTGACAGCCGACTGGCTGTCCATTCTGGCCATATACTGTAACAGAAAGTTCTTACAGCTCAGATCAAGTGAGCGGCGTTTTGCGCTGCAAGGGGTAAACTCGTTATTATTATGTACCCAGTTACGAATTGTACCCAGTCTGTTAGTTGAATTGTTCTTGCATTATAATTAATGACTGCATGTCATTTTTTAGGTGGGAAATCGAAATTATTTGTTTTGTGTTAGTGAATAGCTCTAGTCGAACATTGGATGGATTAATTAATAAATAGGCTACTCACCTCTTGGATGAACTCCTTCAACATCTGGTGCGGCGCTTGAGGCCGCACTAGGAAGGGGACCAATGCGCTGGCCCCCAACCAGCTTGTGCGGCCATCGACGCACCAAACCACATGGTAATAATTTCTTATCACTCCATTACGACAAACTGAAAACAAGATAACAATTGGGTTACACTGATTCGCATACAGTTACCAATCTACAAACGATCACTTTCAATGTATCTGAAAAAATATTTTTGTCAGCTTCGACTTCAGCGGTCTTTATATTCTATTAATGATCAACTTTATTTTATCTGAGGAGCGTGATAACGCTGCGCTCAGCGTCTTTAAAGCAGTGTGAAATCATAATTATGCTTCTAGCTAGAACATCACACTGTGAATGCATAATCTACCTGCATCCGCTGTAGCTATCAGAAGACACTGACAATAATAATTGGCTCAAGGATATATTTATTTTGCCTGGAACATGATGTGATTACAAAACGAACATAATTATTGTAAAAAGTAGATAATTGTGTACTTACTGGTCTGCTTGTGGCAGCTTCCGCTGCCCAGATCAATTGTTATCCGGGCAGCCATGAAGGGCGCCTTCCCCAGGCGCCCCCAAACATACTGTCCGTTTCTGAAGTTGTAAGAAAAACCACATTCATTCAATTATAATATTGTCTTTCCATCACTCACTCTCAAAGCGAAAATGATTGAATGAACTCAATTAAAAATTTCTTATGCTTGAGATTTATAATATAAAAATGTGTCAAAATAATATTAGTAAAACTTATAGTAAAATCTTCTAGTAAAAATAACAGGTCAATGATTTTTGAAATGAATAATGATAATATTATGCTAAAATTATCTTTATAATTCATGCCAAGTTAAGAAATCAATTGAATAAAACTTGATTTGTACAAAATTATATGACTGACTATTAGTCCCATTGAAATTATAAAATGATTGAAAATACTAAAAGAAAATAATAATTGGTGTATCTCAACTAATTAATCTTTCGAAGGTTAATTCAATAACATGCATTTAATTTCCATAGATATAATTTATATTTTTCTCAATTGGAAAATTTCATATAATATTTTTCTTATCATTTTAATCATCAGAAATATAGTTATCATAACAATTTCATTGTAAGTATTCTCACTCAAACAATAAAAATAACTCAAATAAAATATCAAAATTACATAGAAAACATTAAATGAAAAGAAAAATTTATTGAACCCATTATTATCTACAGAGTGACTGAAAAGTCACTACCTATTTTTACTTGATAATTATAATATTAATGGACCAATAAAAAAATGAAAATGCACATGTAAATGTTCATATATACCATTTATTATAAAACATGTTAGACCTCAACATATGCACCTGCATTATCAACACATTTTCTTAATCTTGAAGATACATTTTGAACTGATTTTCGGAGAAAATCTTAAGGAACATTCCCAAGAACGTCTAAGAGGTAAGCTTCCAATTCTTGGGGCGTCGTCTTTGGATTCCTTTTGTAAACCTCTTCTTTTGCCCATCCCCACAGGGCGTAAGGTCTGGGCTACGCGCAGGCCAGTGATGTGGACCACCTCGTTCAATCCGTGAATCTTGTATTGAGCCAATTTTTTTATGTATTTTTGACATAGCCAATTCCAAGTCCGCCATCGGGGAAAGCTCGAAATCGAACACTTGCTCGTTCATGCCGAATGACGAAACTAATAAGATGATCTCTACAGTGGGTTTGGGGGTGTAACGTCAGCATAGTGCGCAGGGCTTTATTTTGGCCAACAAAAATTCGTTTAAGGTTGCTCCAGTGGGAGTCTTAGCCGCTTCCTCAAGCCTAGTCACCTCCTCCATGAATGGATATGCTGAGGATTCTTTCGCCCAGAAATCCTCTTCTTCTTCTTCTGGCCAAAAATCGTTAGTAAAGTTGGTTCTCGCTATTTTTCGTGATTTTGTTTGAATTTCTCTTCACGAATGCAGTGCAGTGGTTGAATACATTGCTTCCAACTCTGCATCATGAACAATCTGTGAGATTTTAGATTTCACTTAAATCTGCATTCCTTTTGGGAGTATTCTCACACTTTCCTCCACTCTTTGGAAATACTTTGTTTAGTTAGTGATCTACATTGTACCGTGTTATTAATTTAGATAGGAATTTAGAACACGTACAAATAATTAATAAAGAGGTTGCCTTGAATACAGTTCCTAATGAGTGAATGAGGATACTCATTGAAAAATAAGATTTCAGCACAAAGTTTAAATTTATTAGATCTTTGCGAGACACGGTATTAGGAACAGTTACAATATCAAATAGTACAAGAAGAATGACATTAGCCTATGGTTGCAATTCTGTGTGCTTCAGTGTCACCAATTGCAATACAACAACTCAGAAACTACAATACAAATTTGTTAATTACTACCCTTCATGGAAAAGTTGACAATTTAATGAAACAATCTCGTAGTAAATCACAATTTACTATGATCCACAGAATTATGTCATTTTTTAATTTATTATCTTGAATATAACATAGTTTAAGTTTCAGAAGGAAACTTTACTATTGTTTGACAACACAAATGACATGGATAATAAGGTACCCAGTTACTGTTTTAAAACACCTCATTAAATAATCAGAAAATAGAATCATAAAAAAATCTTTACCCCAGTGAACATTGAGAAACTCTAGTTATATCTGCTTACGTATATTAGAGATTTAGAGAATTCAAAGCTGGAATGAAAGGCTATCATAGAATGGATGATGATGATGTTTGTCTACAACATCTTTCATTTCTTGTAAATGCTTTAATTTTGATTCTTTAATTGCCAAGGCAGAAATGTACAAGTTTGAAACCTTTTTTGCCTGTGTTCCATGTTTGCATCTCCTTCTCACTTGAGATAAGATTTCATAATCATCACAATGAATAAGAATAAGAATAAAACTAGTAACCCGCCTCCAGTAACCAGAACGTCTACTAGAATCGTGAAAACCAGCCATAACTCAAAGTTGATGTGAAAAGAAGACAGTTGATGAAGGCCTACATGAGGCTAGTCATAAATAGCATGTTATTAGTTTTGATGTTGAATGAAAGCAGGAGGAGGTGGAGAGACATTCAAGAGATACTTCTGTTCACTATGAAGCTAACCAACTTACAGATGGGTGCGGGGTCGGCGGCGGCGGCAATGGGGGCGGTGGTAATGGGGTCGGAGGCGGCAGCGACGATGGAGGTGGCGGCAGCGACGATGGAGGCGGTGGTAATGGGGTCGGAGGCGGCAGCGACGATGGAGGCGGTGGTAATGGGGTCGGAGGCGGCAGCGACGATGGAGGCGGCGGCAATGGGGGCGGCGGCGGCAGTGACGATGGAGGCGGCGGCAGCTCTCAAACCATCCAGTTGCTCCTGGTGGCGCCTGCGCTGGGCCCTACAAAGAAAAACAAATCGTTGTTAGACCTGGTTCAAAAGCTGTTCAACCTCTTTTTAATGAAAATTCGGATAGGTTCACTCTAGGGACTCTGGTGCTGCTACCTCCAGAGGTGATCTTCCCCTTACAAGTTTCCCAATTAAGGCTGTCAGGCAAGAGCCAAAGCAAGATGACGCCATCCGAGTAAAATTGGAACAGGGGCTTGCGATGTATCATAAATACGATATAATAATAAATTGATGATCTTGTCACTCATGCTCTTAAACTCTCTAAAAAACAAAGGAGGAGTAACCTCAAAGATTCTAACAGATAAATGCGTTTGCGCCAATGTGATCTCATCAGCGCTGTGAGCCAAAATTAGTGATTTCGAATGACCACAAAGTCGTTCAGCGTAAAAATCATGAATTCCGCCACGTGAATCCAAGCCCTTTGAACGAATGGTATTCAAAAAGCCTAGAAACTTGCTTAAATCAAAATTATCAATTTGGAAGATAGGGAAGAAGAAATTGGGAAGAAAAAATACTAATAAACATTTTTTTGATTTTTGAACAAAAAAAAAGATGAATCTTTAAAAAAAACAAAACCAGGTTAGTGTTTGGGGCTATAGGAGGATTTGTAAGGATTGGGTAGGATTGCGGTATTTATTTTTCTGCCAACTATTCTTCGCTAGAAGACGAACTGCTATCACCACTCACGCTTGGTCCAGATTCCGTCGGCTTGGAATTCCCAAGACCCCTTCCATGCCACAAATCTTCCTGCTGAAAGGAACAGGGCCTGATGATTGTCCAGGCACGATATCTTTTTCTTAAGATACGTGGCCAGCAGAACTATAAGCTCATCGCCCGTTCCGCTGGCTGGAAGATTGCCTGCCGCTTGTTTTTTGGTGCGGTTACTTGCTTTGGCCCACGCTTTTTTCCCATCTGGTGAGCCAAACCAGGCAATTACTCGTTCCGACCTGGGGAGATTTCCAACGTCTACGTCCAGATAATGAATGACATGCTGATAGGCCTCATTCAGCTCTGGAAAAGCCGACTCCAAATTGGCACGTTGTTGTTTAACGGTGGAATCCATTGGCTTGGGCCTAGTTTCTTGGGAGCAGGCCGATTTCTCCTTCAGGTGCTTAACCTCCTCCGCATTGTCCAAGACCTGGAGAACAAATTTCGAGAAGCGACAGTTGTTAGGACGCTACGCAAATTGACACCTTCATACATGGCCAACGATCCGTCGTCAAGTTCTTCCAACTCCGGATACAGCTCCCGTATTCCCGCTTTGATCGCTTTGCTTCTAAGCATTGATGCGGGAACGGAGCCCATTTCTTCCTCTCCTAACATGCCTGTGATCACGTCTGCAAACTGCTCCCGCGTCACGAGGACATTCCTAGGAGGGCGGGCAAATTCCCTTTGATCAAAGATTTGCGGAAATAAGAAAATGAGGACAACAATCTGATGATTCCGAGCTGTTGCTCACCGTAAACGGTTTCGATATGTCGTAAGATCTTCCCCAATCGCGAAAACCCGCTGGCATACCCCGAGATTCGCACCCCAAAGTACAGATCCAACTTCACTTGATAATTATTCTCATCGATAGATCCAAGCTGATAATGTATATACGCATCAATAACGTTTGTTCCACACTCAAAAACACAACCATCATACTCGTTTAATTTCAACGTATTCATGCTCAACCAAAATCCAAAATCGTCAGAATCAATGACATTGAGTGAACTAGACAAAGTTGCAGAAATACTAGTCTTAAAAGAGCCTTTGTTCGATACAATTCCCAAAATGAATTCGGGTCTCGACAAACGAACGTAATCGTAACTCATCCTCGAATGCGTTGGATGGAGAATGTTGAAGAAGACCTGAGGAAACTGGACGTTAGAGGATGGAGACATAAGGCTGCCAACAGAGACGAATGGAGAGGCATTCTAAAGTAGGCCAAGGCCCTAAATGGGCTGTAGCGCCAAGGAGTAAGTAAGTAAGTAAAAGCTGTTCAACTCAAAATCAATTTCAACACTCGTTAAACTTGATCTCGATAGACCAGTACTTTATTCGACTAGCAGAGAGAAAGTGGGAGGATGCTTCGGCGTCAGCGCCTCACCAACAATCAAAAACAAAAAAAATCTAACACTTATGTGTTAGCCAACATAAAATAACAAATATTCAAAACTATTCCGTTTTTGAAATAAATAGAAGATTGACAATAAAATTCTAAATATTGATAATGTCTTTCAAGAATATTGGAAAGAAAAAAAGAAAAATTTAATTTTGGTACATTCCAAGTTTGTTGTTTTCTAAAATTTACATACCTATTCTTGGAATACTGCTGCTGTGGAAGTCATAAAAGTTTGAGGTTTTTTCCAAGTTGAACTCAATCCCTCACGCACAGATCTTTTGTTGGTTGACATTTTCAGTATCTCCAGTAGAAGCAGTGGCTGCTGCTCCAGCTGTGGTAGCAACTTCTCTAGATGGTTCTGCTCTTTCAACAGCCTACAGAATCTAGATTGTCCAGTTGCTGGATCCTTTCATGTAGGAGATCAGATACATTAGTTCCTTGATCCTCAGCGCATTAACAAACCTCTTGAAAATTCCATCTGTTGTTCCAGCCAACAAGGTTTGATTTTCTTTGATGCTTGGCCGGATTATGTTTCCTCTTCTCTAATGCTTTCCTATGGCAAACATTTCGGTGAATGTGGAACATGGAAACTTGTTTGAACTGTATAGGAATATGTCGAACCATCTAAAGCAAATTGAAAACTTGGTCAGTATCAATAACTACATCCACAGAGGTACATACATAGGCAAGATTACTAGACAAAAGGTTAAGCCATCGTCGGTATAAGACGCAAAGTGGGGGAACGCCAGCGTGACGTCACTTGAATCACAAAATCTAGACGGTAACTTGACTTCAGATACCGTTCACTCAACTCTGCTTTGAATAAATCGTCGTTTAACCCTCTTAGAATTGAGTTAGAATTTTCAAATTCTGATATTGTCGGCGGAACGTACGGTAGGCGAAACCACCAAAGGCAAACCATCGATTTGCTACTATACATGGTCAATTTGGTCATAATCTACTCAAAGTAGCCTAATCATATACGGTACTCACAAAGAACGAAGAAGTAAGCATTGATGATTTATCATAATATAATTGATTGAATAATGATTTCATGATTAATTTATCCACAGTGAATTAAGTCTAATAAAAACAGTGTATTATTAAACTACCGTAATAATAAGATGGTAGTCTATATTAACTGACAATCAGAAGGCAGCATGTGTCAGTTGATTCACTTCAATTTTGTGTTGCACAGGAATTATTTCACTCTGATAACTTACAAAGTAGTTAAGTAGAAGTAAAATTTTATTTGACTTCTATTTCGATCACTGGTACTCGATTTCGGTAGCACAAAATAGTAGCATGATATCTACACCTACGTGAAATAATAATGTGTTCATCATTTACATAACTACATCTGAAAAAAGTCTGCATATTTATATTTAAAGCTTTGATGAATTTGAAAACTGAATTTTTTTCCTCTTGTTTCTTCGTTCTTTACTTTCCATTCTTTGTTTCTCATTCATGTAATTAAGTCTAATTTAATGTTCTCGTACGAGCAAATTTCTTCTGTCATTCACTTGGGGGAATGTTTTCTTTAGAATTTTTAAATAGCTTTTAATCACCCTACTGTTGTTTGAAACCTCATGAATATGTCATTCGCTTGATGTATTATTCTCGAAAATTCATCAGTAGGACATGTTAAACCCCCTTCTACTCAGAGATCCAATCCAATCACTGTTGAAGTACATAGATTCTTTGAACTGGGCATCAGTCTCTTTATGAATAAAAATAAAAATGAAAAAAAGGTCTCTTTATAAAATAAAAATATCCTGCAACATATTCTAGGGCTTCTTCTTCTCGATAAAACCGATGAATAGCAATCATAAACCGATGAATAGCAATCATAATTTGCACTGAGCACATGCTGGACTGGGGCATTTGGACTGAAGTTGTGATTCAGCGTACGTCATCGATGCAGTCCCCCCACTCCAACGGCTTGTGGACAGAAATAGCATAGGCGATGGTTGAACCTTTTGTCTAGTAATCTTGCTACATAGGTACAAGAGCTACCTAAATAGGTGGTTATTTGTAATTGTTAGGGATGCCGCATCGCGGCTCATCCAATCCGCCTACAGCCATTGATATGCTTACAGTCTGTGTGATCTGTCAGATCACGTCTTGTTAGCAATGTTCATCTGAGGATACAAGGCTTCATATGTTGTTTTCTCTTATCTCTAATAATTTGTTATCAATGGTATGGTACGGTTAACGACTAGAGTATTCTTCTCGTCATTAAATGACCCATTATAATTATTTATAATGGGTCTGTCAAAACTCACGTTTTATGACATCTCCCCCTCCCCCGCTTTGACAGCCGACTGGCTGTCCATTCTGGCCATATACTGTAACAGAAAGTTCTTACAGCTCAGATCAAGTGAGCGGCGTTTTGCGCTGCAAGGGGTAAACTCGTTATTATTATGTACCCAGTTACGAATTGTACCCAGTCTGTTAGTTGAATTGTTCTTGCATTATAATTAATGACTGCATGTCATTTTTTAGGTGGGAAATCGAAATTATTTGTTTTGTGTTAGTGAATAGCTCTAGTCGAACATTGGATGGATTAATTAATAAATAGGCTACTCACCTCTTGGATGAACTCCTTCAACATCTGGTGCGGCGCTTGAGGCCGCACTAGGAAGGGGACCAATGCGCTGGCCCCCAACCAGCTTGTGCGGCCATCGCCGCACCAAACCACATTGTAAAAATTCCTTCTTACACCGTTTCTGCAAACTGAAAACAAGATAACAATTGGGTTACACTGATTCGCATACAGTTACCAATCTACAAACATCACTTTCAATGTATCTGAAAAAATATTTTTGTCAGCTTCGACTTCAGCGGTCTTTATATTCTATTAATGATCAACTTTATTTTATCTTAGGAGCTTGATAACGCTGCGCTCAGCGTCTTTAAAGCAGTGTGAAATCATAATTATGCTTCTAGCTAGAACATCACACAGTGAATGCATAATCTACCTGCATCCGCTGTAGCTATCAGTAGACACTGACAATAATAATTGGCTCAAGGATACATTTTTTTTTGCCTGGAACATGATGTGATTACAAAATGAACATAATTATTGTAAAAAGTAGATAATTGGGTACTTACTGGTCTGCTTGTGGCAGCTTCCGCTGCCCAGATCAATTGTGATCCGGGCAGCCATGAAGGGCGCCTTCCCCAGGCGCCCCCAAACATACTGTCCGTTCCTGAAGTTATCTGTAAGAAAAACCACATTCATTCAATTATAATATTGTCTTTCCAGCACTCACTCTCAAAGCGAAAATGATTGAATGAACTCAATTAAAAATTTCTTATGCTTGAGATTTGTAATATAAAAATAATAAATATCAAAATAATATTAGTAAAACTCATCATCATCATCTGTCATCCACGGTGTAGGCATGGCTGCCTGTTCCGGTCTTTATAATAGCCTTTTTCTTTTTAAGTTAACGTATCTATTTCCAAGTAACTAAGAGTATCTAAGTTCAATTTTGAGACCACCTTTTCCTTGGCCTCCCAACATCTCTCTTGCCTGCTGGTCTATAATGAAGAGCTTGTATGGGGATTCTTCCAGTTTCCATTCTGTCAATGTGTTCTTTCCATCTAATTCGAAATTTTTCAATTACCCCATTTAATGGTTCAACCTTAAGCTCCTTTCGAATGTCCTCATTTCGGATGAGATCCAATCTTGTGCATCCCTTTACACTCCTCAGGAAGCGCATCTCAGCCGCTTGGATTCTGCTAATTTCTCTTTTACCTAGAACCCATGATTCGCTTCCGTACATCAACACTGGGATAGCCATGGTCTTATAAAATTTTAGTTGTGTGTCTCTCCTTACTTTATTCTTTAAGCTTCGATGGATCGTTCCACAAATATATTGGAACTTTTTAAGCTTTTTGAAGATATCTTCATCTTTTTCATAGGTGAGAGTACAACCCAAATAAGTGAAGGCCGATTTTTGCTCCAAGACTGAATCTCCAACCACAATTTTTGTTCGGACTGGCCATTTCCCTTTGAAAGCCATCACTTTTGTCTTTTTAGCTGAAATTCGAAGTTAGTAAAACTTATAATAAAATCTTCTAGTAAAAATAACAGGTCAATGATTTTTTAAATGAATAATGATAATATTATGCTAAAATTATCTTTATAATTCATGCCAAGTTAAGAAATCAATTGAATAAAACTTGATTTGTACAAAATTATATGACTGACTATTAGTCCCATTGAAATTATAAAATGATTGAAAATTCTAAAAGAAAATAATAATTGGTGTACGGTATCTCAACTAATTAATCATTCGAAGGTTAATTTAATAACATGCATTTAATTTCCATAGATATAATTTATATTTTTCTCAATTGGAAAATTTCATATAATATTTTTCTTATCATTTTAATCATCAGAAATATAGTTATCATAACAATTTCATTGTAAGTATTCTCACTCAAACAATAAAAATAACTCAAATAAAATATCAAAATTACATAGAAAACATTAAATGAAAGGAAAAATATCTTGAACCCATTATTATCTACAGGGTGGCTGAAAAGTCACTACCTATTTTTACATGATAATTATAATAATATTAATGGACCAATAAAAGAAAATAGAAATGCACATGTAAACGTTGATTAATACAATTTATTATAAAACATGTTTGACCTCAACATATGCACCTGCATTATCAACACATTTTCTTAATCTTGAAGATACATTTTGAACTGATTTTCGGAGAAAATCTTGAGGAATATTTCCAAAAACGTCTAAGATGTAAGCTTCCAATTCTTGGGGCGTCGTCTTTGGATTCCTTTTGTAAACCTCTTCTTTTGCCCATCCCCACAGGGCGTAAGGTCTGGGCTACGCGCAGGCCAGTGATGTGGACCACCTCGTTCAATCCGTGAATCTTGTATTGAGCCAATCACGAACAGTATTTGCGTAATGTGGTGTCGCCCCATCTTGCATGAAAATAATGTCATCGACTTTGTCCCATGCTGAAACTTCCGGCCACACAACATATTCAAATATCTTTCACTATTCATGGTAGCATGAAGAATGAAAGGTCCAATAAATCGATTACTTGTGACATTTCTTCTTCATTCAACACACAGAAGTTGTTCTCTGGAGTCCTCTTCGTGACAGCCAAGGCACTCGTATTAAAGTCGTTGGCAATTGAATTCCGAGTTTATTCCCTTTTTTTGTGTTGGAATGATTCGTTTTCTTATTCTCTATTTAACCTATTTTTCAGTAACTAAATTAATAAGCAAACTCTTTGATGAAATTAGGTCCGCGTTCGCATTTGTTTGCCATCTTTAGTCGCTTTGAAAGCTGACCTGAACCTTCTTTATTGTTTGTTTTTTGTCGAATAAATGTATTTATTTATTATTTGATGACACTGGCGGCAACACCTGTTGATTAAATTACAGTGTTGCCGGACTGTGTACCGGTTAATGTCTCTGTAAACAAACCGGGAAACTTAATCGCCATTAGCTAACTCTTGAAGCTTTGTGCAACAAAACTGAATTGGGTTAAACTAACGCCGGTTACATAACCGTGATTAAGCTCACTATTTTATAGACGTACGAACAACCAGGCATGTGACTTTCAGTGTGGCTGCGGCCATTCTTATGCCCTCTGCCAACTGGGCCAAATAATCACTAATTCCACTATCTTGATGAATCACTCGATTATCATTTAAACTCTATAATTGTAACTACATATAATAATTATCTCTCAACGTTCACTAATTATTACTCACACACTTTGTCAAAATACGCCACTTACGGATTACTGTCTTGTTGTCAGCGCACAAACTTTGCTGGCAATGTCAATTATCAAAGTTTTACTGTAAATGATACTGTATTTACTTTGAATTCATAAAACTGTATTTTGTTTTAATGTTTGTGAATTATTTGTTTTTCAATTTGGCAATGAATCTTTCTTTTCAGTCTAGTATTGAAAATACCTGACTATTTGTGTTTTAAAAGGATGTGGCAAATAAAGAAATTGGAATTGGATTGGAAAGCTACTTACAGAAAACTTCTTCAACCGGTGCCCCCACCTCTGGGGCTGGCACAGCCGGCGCTGGCGAAGCCGGGGGCACTGGCACTACTGGGGCTGACTCTGCTTGGACTGGCACAGCCGGCGGGCTAGCTCCTGCTGCGCCACCCTCACTCCCCGCAGCCTCTCCCTAATCAGCTGATGCAGCCGTAAGTTTCGCGGCTGCTGGCGGAGCTGCTGGGTAAGGTTACGTTGTTCTTGGTGCAGCTCCGCCACTTGGTGGAGAAGCTGCTGCTGTTGCCTTTCTGTCTGTCGCAGCTGCTGCAGCAGCTGCCGCAATTCTGCTTCCAGTCGACTCCTTATTCTTGGGCTCCTTCTGACACTGAAATTTTCAAAATAGATTAGCAATGACGCAACACAAATCGCCAAATACCAACAAAATATTCCAGGAATATTCAGAAATTTGGAATAGAAATTTCAATTTAGTTAATACATTTACTGTATCAATGTATTAACTGTGTTATGCTGATTGAGCTTATATCAGTGATTCAAATATTATCATGTAGATATTGACCTTCATGGGAATGCATTAGTCACAAATAATTGTGAAAGATGTTGACAAAAACCAAATTAATTTGTCTGAAACTACATGAAATTGTCCAACCAGTTCAAAACAAATTTGCCTTCCTTGAATAGCCAAATTCAAAAGAACAGCCAACGGACAAGGTCTTTTGAACCAGGTCACACGTTCATTACGTTCACTTGATGATAAAGTGTGACTGAATCACTGAATTGAATTCTCTAAATAGATTTTGGCTTGATATTTTGTACAGCTTTATTGTTTCAAGTTGAAATGAAATAAGCATGGTGGTTTTTGTAGTTTTAATCATCCATACATGGTTGAAAATTGATTGATATTTTCAAAATTACAAAACAACTTATTCACATAGTCTTTTCATGCTTTTCGAATTTCAAAATTATTCATACCGGACTGGTATCTTTGAAATAAAAATATTAAACTAGTATTTGAAATAATAGACTAGTAAAATATTAGACTAGTTATTATTATTATAATTTAAGTCCATTCTAACTTGTCCATTATCTTTAAGTTTCAAACTTTCATGTGAAACATCTAGGATATGTAGGTAACATAAACAAAAACAAAAATCACAAAAGTACTTATAAAAAAATAAACTACAATAAACTTGAAGAATTGCTGTCTCAGGACAATTTTTTCACCGACTTTGAGGATGAAAATATCATCAGCAACCTGGACTGGAATGTAGCGCACGTCATGATAAGTGTAAGGATTAAGCAGTAATACAGTCACCGCTATTCCAGTGCGATAGTAATTTATACACTTCACTGAGCTAAGGTAATCCTCCTCATCCCTTCATATAAACCTTAAGGCCGGATATCGATAGGCTCAAAGCGCCTTCAAGTTTTCCCTCAGTCTATTTTCCAAGCAGGCCAACATCACACGGTATAATTTGAAAACCTTGGTTTCTGGTTTAAGATGTTTTGACAAATTATCATCAGCAATTACGCTGGAATAGACTCTAGCACACTCGAACCCGATCGATCTTGTTGAAACGGGAACGACAACGTCGTTTGATTGAATGCTATCAATTGTTTGAACCAGACTGTTGGATATCGAAGTAAACCAGATGGTAACATGCTTTGTTGATACACTAAATAAATTTATTGATATTTCCTCAAATGAGATACACATACCACGTAAGAAGAAACCCATAAAATCATGGATTGTTCCTGGGTTAATTAATGCCATTAATAAAAAAGATGAAAGATAAAAGAAAAAAGATGTTGTATTTACTTATTTTGTGAATAAAGATTATTTGAATTTGAATGAGACTGGCGACGCAGAAGCAACACGGATTGATGATGAGCCCGATGTGAATGCTTCAGAAGACGACAAAAATACTACAGTACTTTCTGATGAATTGGATGATTCCGAAGCTGGCATCTAACATATGTAAAACGTAGGATGGATTAATTGTTGAAAGGAGAATATGAAGAGAAAAGGAAAAAATGTGATCTGGCTTTCATTAGCCATTATTGAAAGAAATTTTGGAATTATTTCAATTTCTAATGTGTTTGAGAGACTGTCAAAACTCATGTTTTATGACATCTCCCCCTTCCCGGCTTTGACAGCCGACTGGCTGTCCATTCTGGCCATATACTGTAATAGAAAGTTCTTACAGCTCAGATCAAGTGAGCGGCGTTTTGCGCTGCACGGGGTAAACTCGTTGTTATTATTATGTACAAACGAATTGTACCCAGTCTGTTCGTTGAATTGTTCTTGCATTATAATTAATGATGACTGCATGTCATTTTTTTGGTGGGAAATCGAAATTATTTGTTTTGTGTTAGTGAATAGCTCTAGACGAACATTGGATGGATTAATTAATAAATAGGCTACTCACCTCTTGGATGTACTCCTTCAACATCTGGTGCGTCGCTTGAGGCCGCACTAGGAAGGGGACCAATGCGCTGGCCCCCAACCAGCTTGTGCGGCCATCGCCGCACCAAACCACGTTGTAATAGTTCCTTATCACACCGTTTCTGCAAACTGAAAACAAGATAACAATTGGGTTACACTAGTAGTATTGAAAGGCGGGGACTGGGACATGGTATTGATACCATGAAAACATAGGCGGATTTTGGGACACCAAGAAATGACAGGCGGGGACTGGGACACAAGAAATCACAGGCGGGGACTGGGACACAAGTAAACACAGGCGGGTTTTGGGCCACAATCTCTGTGACATTTTTCAAGTGCAAAAACTCTAGGACATTTTACAAACCATGATTTGATTGAATTGGTATTTCTGGACTTGGAGTCTAGAGCATGTTATAGTATAATGTATGCTGACTGAGCTAACAGCAGACCAAGAAAAATCTTATTCTCTTCACTGCATAAAATACTTGAAAGGTAAAGTAGGATTTCTTTCATTTGTTTTTGTAAGAAGTGATTTGGCATGTTGGATAAGGACTCAACCATTGTTAGTTAACATTGCCACTAGTCATGGGTTCGAATCCACATCCCAAATCATTTCTTTTGATGATATTTTTCATGAAAGAAAGCTCAAATAATCTTGGTTAACAAGAGAGTTGATATTCTCAATGTACTGTATAAGCAATATTCAGGCGTTGTGTAGACAACCCGCCTGACAGAGACATTATTATTAAAGAAAGGTTACGGGTTCTAGTGGAAAAAATGAGAAAGCATATTTCTGTATTTTATTGTAACTTATTTACGTTGTTTCTTGAAATTTCTAGTCAGTATATTAGAGAGTTGGTTAGCTGTGATGATAATGCTCATGATTGTTTCACATATTGGATTAATAGTCATCATTCTACTGACTGTCGGGAACTGCAGAATAAATTGTACAATGAGGAGCTTGGATGAAACAGAGGAGGCGATGACATGAATGCTATAAATAACCAATTTCCAAGAAACAATGATGTTATCAACTATATAAAAGGAGGTCAAGTAGCAGTCAAGCATCATTATCAATCATGATACCACCAGTGTACTATCTCCTTGTGACTGCAGCAGTGAGTGTCAACTCCTTCAAGCTGGATCCCCAGTACCGGAGTGGAGAGTTTCTCGCATCAAGGGAGCATGGACTGGATACTTCAAACATATTTCACATGCAACAGTGTCTGCAGTCATCCGGACAGTTCAACAAGGATCTTGGAGCAATGCGTCAACACATCAAAGACTGGTACATGAACCTGGCTGGTGAACATGATGTGGATAAGGAGCTGTGCCAGCAAGTCCATTGTGCATATGATTTGCGCATGCCTCCATCCATCCTTTACATCGTCAGAATTCCTTGAAGCCATCATCAATGCTTCAGTTGAGGTGTGTACACTGCACTGTCAAGTTCAACCAGCTCCACCGCCTACTACTACTGCAATTGCGTCTATACCATCTCCAGACACCGTAACAGTGTCCATCAGCAATGGAGCCAGCAAACAGTATTGAAGGATGTGCCTGCGGTGATTGCAACCATGTAAGAAGCACTTGTTGGATTGTGGAACCATTCTTCAAGTTTGGCTACAATAATATTCTGGAACCGTTTGGGACGCCAATAAATTTTAAACAGAAAATGGCTGCATGAGTTGATTGGAAAAAATATTGGACTCAACATCATCATTGACAGTTTCACTTGAATTGGGTAATTGCTTGCCTACTTCATTTGACTCAGATGAATTTATTACCAACTTACCATATATGTTTTTCTCATGACATGAAATCAGCAGAAATAGCAATAGAATAACCCAACATATCAGAATGAAAAAAGATGTCATCATTAACTTGGTGTTGTTATACAAGCCATGTACATGATAACAATGTCTGCATCTATCACAAATCACATCTTCATTGTTTTCCTCCACTGTGACATTATACTGATTCATGCTTTGAAACAATGTAATTTTCTCTCACTTCACTTGAAAAATAACACAACTAAATAGAATATTCGACTATTGCAAGCCAATATTTTATTTTAAGACATTCCTCCAAGCATCATCCAACAAATGACACATAGTTCAATGTTGCATGATGGTTTTAAAATTTTCAATATGATAAGACAGGGATTGGGTAATGGTGAAAGAATATGAACTCCAAAAAAATGTAATCATTTATTTACACATCTTTCTTTTACAGAAAAATACTCTTATTTATTGAGATTGCATTTTTTATATAAGATTAGGACAAATATTTTGTGTATGTGTATATTGTACACCAATAGTCGCTACATTAAGATCTACAAAATTATATTTAACTCTATCAATAAAGCTTTTATTCCTATTTTAGTGATTACAGAAAATATTATGATTATATTGCAGCGTGTTGTCCACACCAATAGACACTACATCAGCATCTACTAAAATTATATTCAACTCTATCAATACAGCTTTTATTCTTATTTTTAATGATTACTGAAAATGTTGACCACACCAATAGGCTATATTAAGATCTACAAAAATTATATTCAACTATCAATACAGCTTTTATTCTTATTTTAATGATTAGTGAAAATATTATGATTGTATTGTGGTGTGTTGCCCACACCAATAGGCACTACATTAATATTTACAAAACTCTACATCCTGTCGTATCATAATATCATAGCCTTTTTCATGAAATTTCAAAACTCTAATTATTAGTCATTCTAAGCGCATGAGAAAATCTTTTGTTTACTTTGTCTGCTAGATAGTGACAATAAGGCAGTGTGGTCACCCCATCATGGAGAATAATAATCTTGTCATCCTTACTGCATAATGAAAGCTTATTAAGTTTAACTGTGTTAATAACATGATTTGAAGATCTGAAAGTTATCATAGTTCTGTATCTTGATCTCACACTCTCAATCCTATCTTGTCTACTCATTGAACTCTCATCGTTTTTCAGAACAGTGTAATAATCATTGAATGAGATATTCTTTTCAATCACTTGTCTTGAGACACCTTTTGCTTTTTTTTTCTCAATATCACCTTCTTTACCACATATTTTATAGGAATAAAGCTTTGGTCTTAATGAAACAAACTCCCGCACGGGCCTTGATGCGGTTTCATCTGAAAATTTACCTAAAACTTTCATGTTTTCAAGGGAATAGAGCTCATGATCCTTGGGGTAATCAGACAAGTCTAGATGCCTATTCAGAAATGATCTTGCTAAATCTTTATATAAATCAAATGTTTTTATTTCAAAAAAGAATGAATCTGTGTCAATATACAACAATTTTAGTTTTTCTACCCCATAGTATTTCTGCATTACATTATAAAAAAAATCATACATCAAGTGTTTGGACAGTTCCAACAC
This sequence comes from Laodelphax striatellus, assembly GCA_017141395.1. Lineage (NCBI taxonomy): Eukaryota > Metazoa > Arthropoda > Insecta > Hemiptera > Delphacidae > Laodelphax > Laodelphax striatellus. The sequence goes on from CM029530.1 coordinate 990,332, forward strand.
AGCGAAACCTATGTAGATGGGTTTGGAAAGAATAACATTTTGCTTCTGAGACTCTACCAGACAAAGATTTTCGGAATAAATAGTTCTATCTTTGAATGCTGTGTTGTTCACTAATTTCTCCAATTGTTTTTGCGAATTGACTAGCTTCATATTAACCCTTTTCTTTGTGTTCTCAATTGTCTTGCCAAAAATCGCATTATTCATAACCTTCCTTAATTGTTTCTCAAATTCATTTGTTGATTTCTGTCTCAAAGTTGTATTAAGTCTTATGTATGGCTCCATCCATTTTGATTGTGTGAATTTTAAAACCCTTTTTATTTTCTAACTATCAACCCATTTTCAATGGCCTGTTTTAAATTTAAATAATGACATACATAATCCTTTTTGGCTCTAATGTTAGCATTAATTTTTCATTTTTGTTGTTGGGGGCATTTTTCTCAGGAAAAAAAGGTAAATCACTATGTTTATCATGAAGTTTTTTGGGGTAATCAATGTCAACCTCGAATATGTAGCCCTCACTCGATTCATTGGGAATTTTCATTATATCTAGTGATGCAATGTCTTCTTGGCTCATCCATACAAAATCTGATAATGGAAGGGGTTTTGATAATGCCCACCCATATAGGTTATTGGCGTCGATGAGATTCAAAAAGGTTCTCTCTTTTTCTGGATCAAATGTTTCGGGAATGTATTGATTATTAGCAATTGAATGGCGATGCACAGAAGTTGTAATTCCTCCGCGTAATCCTTGCTCAATGAAAATAAACATCCCATAGTCAGAAATTAACTCTAATTCAACCTTAGTATAGAATAACATTGCATCAAATGTGTAAGAGGCAATTGTGATATAATGACAACAGTCTAGACCATATGTTTTCATACAGCTTTTTCTAAATGTTTGAAAAATGTCTGACAAGATAAGAACATCCAATTTAAGGTATAAGTCTGAATATTGACCTAAGTTTTGAATCCTGAATGAGTCCCACATGTTTTGTGCATGGATATATTCCTCCTCATCAATTTCCTCACTCATTAGACTGCTATAGAAATTTTCAATTGATGGCAAAGTTTTGTCCTGCAATTTCTCATAACAATCAACATATTCATAGGGAAAATTGGCTTTTTTACAAACAAGATCAAGTTTGGACTCAGGAAAAAACTTCTTGACATGAACAAAATCCTCTCTACTCAAATCGTTTGCCAAATTGGAGAGAGAAGAATTCATGAATCTCATTGAATCAATAAATCTTAGTGTCAATCCGTTTTAGTGTGTTTTGAAAATGTGATGTACTTCTCACTTGTATTGGGGATGATATCAATTTTTCCTGATCACAACCCAAACTCAGTATGATGAAGTGGGCGTCATATTGTGACAGATTGTGTAGTATTACTGGAATATACCTTTGTCTCAATCTTTTCAAGTTGCAGGGGGAGCAAAGCTTAGACCTATACCTCCCACTCAAATGATCATGGTCTTTAACAGGTGTTACAATCATTGTGAACTCACATTCACACATTTCACAACATGATTGGGAGTTGAAATGATCCTCATCCTCTTTGTAAAGATAATTGGTATATTTGTTTTATCATCTCACCTAAATTATTGGCCAAATCAATTAAGTACTTGATGAAATGATTAGGAGCATTACTACCTCTGTAGAGAAATGGGTTTTCTGTGATGGTATTTCTTATTTGATCTGGAAGACTTTCATCCATGACTGTGTAGCAACAGTAACTGAATGGTTCATGTTTGTGGGTTTTCTCCGTGAAACTAGTGGAAAGCGGGGGTTGACTAGAATGGTATGGTTTTAGAATACTCTCAAAATCCGCATAGACTACGATTGGGACTGAATATTGATTCTGATAATTCTTGAAACGCATAATGGGAGGTCCCACAGTTGGATTTGATTTGGGCATGATTGCTCTAAATAAATCATTTTTTACAAATCCTTTCATGTGATTCGAATGGATATTCTACCAAAATGAGTGAGACACCGTTTGCAAATATGTATTTTTCCCTTGTGTTTATTAATTTGAGCAACGACTAGCCTAGCCAAGTTTTTATGTAACACCAATGTGTGTTAGTGTCTTTCTGTAAAAGCAACAAATCAAAGTGATTTCTCTTGATAAATTCACTAAGTCTCAGAGGATAAACATTTTGAGAGAGAGTCTAATCCATAAACATTTATTGACACAGATGGGTTGAGCTTTTCAAAGATTCTAACATCTTTTAAAGGTGTTGGGAATGAGATTTTACTGAAATTAAACTTTGATTTCAGATTTTGATGATGATGAGAAATACGCTCTGGTTTGTTTCTTACATACTTGCTTAAAATAGCCCAGATGAAGCATTGATTGTCTGTGTTTTACAGTTGATAACCGATTTTCTGTTAGCAATCTTTTAGGTAGTTCAATATAGGATCCACCCTCAATGGTTTGTATTTATTTGTTCTGAGAAGGACCCCATCAATTCTACTCAATGTCCATCCTGACCCAAATCCTTGATAATTTGCTTCCTCATCACAAATAGATGAAATGCATTCATTATAAATACTGCTTATAGATGAACCAGAGAAAAGAGGAGTGTTCTTTGTTTTAAAAGATCTGTTTTGATATGAAATCTCATCCAAAGATTGTGACTGTTTTCTATAGGTGCACTCGACCAGAATGTTGAATTTTATAGAGCCTGCATCATCCAATTGGGATTTTAACAAATTAACACACTGATTTTCAATGATTTCAACAATGTGCATATATCTTTAAATTGAATATTTCTGTAATAGTAAGTTTTAAGAGCATTTGAGAAGGCTGATTCTAACTCCACAAAATTGTTGGAGGGCTGAATTTGAAGTCTACTTGATTTCGATCTATCACCTCTAATCATTGTTAAGTTTGATTAATATTCATTATTTATCCCAAATTGCGCAAACAATCTGAAAAAGAGAGTTGAGATGAGAAAAAATTGTCAAAGCTAATCTTTTTGATAATTTATGATATGAGAGGATATTCTGGTGAATCAGTATTTAATTCATTGAATGTTATTCTTCCTAGTAATCTTAGTCACATTGTTCTTTTTAACTAAGTCTGCAATGGCCAGTTTCAAACACTCATTTACTTTCTTGAATTTCGGGTCTTCCTCATTTTTCGAGATGAATATTGCTTTTTTAGCTACTTTTCTCCACCTATCACTATCTCTCACATTCCTAATATCTCTCAAATCTGTCACCTCAATTTTAACCATCATTCCAGAATTCTGAGAAGAAATAGGGACTTTAGATGTCATTACTTGAAGTTTTTCTTGGTCTCGTCTCTGGTATGTTTCAACAATGGGTGTTATATCATTAGATTTTGAATCATTTATTTTTCAAAATACTGATCTTCAAAATTGATGTTATCTTCATCTACAATTATTGAAGCGGGTTTTTCAAAGATCTCACTCATGGCTGAGTCTCCATCATGGAAAATCTCTTCATTCACAATATTGTGAGAGGAGGAAGAGGCGTGATCAACCTCATCAAAATCAACATCCTCAATTAGATTGAATAGTTTGACACAATCTGATTTGCTATACATTTTTGTTGATTTCATCAATCTTTTTAGCACTCAGTCCTTCGGTAAGAAAATCGGTCATGTCTGAGATACTTAATACATTGAAACAGAACTTTAAAAATTTAATTTGGCTAGAGTAGGACATCTCCTTCCTTTTCTTGGCATTAAGGAACAGAGCATTGATTTTCCTAAATATATTTCTGATTTTTTCAGTTGACTTCAACTCCGATTTACTAACCAGTTTTTTTAGAAATCTCCCAACACTATCAATACTGCACACAGGGATTTTTCCAAAATGTATGTTTCAAAATGTCTATTAAAGAATTGTGCTCCATTGTTGGAATGGTTGACTAACTTAACTCACCTCTTGTGGGAATTGGTGGATGATAGCACCCTTCTTGTAGTTTTGGCGATCTTTTGATGAGGCTCGTCTCTCTGTGAAAATGAAAGAAAAATTGGTTGAAATTACATTGTGCATGTGATAGAATATTGAAATGAAATTCACTCTACCATATGTAATAATCAGAACTTTGTACAGAAACCAAATACTAATTGATTTTTTTCAATAAAATAGCATATTTCTCCAACATAATATTCAGATGAGATCTAGAAAAATATCGAGATTTCAATGCACAATCACCAGATCTTATTAGTCTAGTTAAAATATACACAATAATTTTTTTGTGAATGAATGGAGTCAATAATATTCAGGTTTTTTCTGCTAGAATGCATTTTTGATCCAATAGAATAATGGTAAAAGTGATACACAAGGTTTTTTGACAATAAATCATTAGATTTTTCATCAATGAATCAGCAGACTTTTGTCAATAAATTGATAGATTTTCGGGCGGCGTACCGCACAGAGATTTGTATAGTGAATTTTAGCTGAAAATCACATAAAAACCAGAGTTTACGGAAAAATCATTCAAATGGGATTCATAATAATCAAAAAATCACAAATTACAACGACTTTTGACAATAAATTGATAGATTTTCGGGCGGCGTACCGCACGGAGATTTGTATAGTGAATTTTAGCTGAAAATTACATAAAAACCTGAGTTTACGGTAAAATCATTCAAATGGGATTCATAATAATCAAAAATCTCAAATTACAACCGAGTTTTTAGATTTCTGCTTAATTTAATAGAAATAATATCGTGGCTTTATCAAAATTCCATCATTGAAAAACGTTCATTTTAATGTGGAAATGCAGTACTGCTTTTAGCTAAACATTTGAAAATGGTTCGCAAATTCACCACTAGATGGCGAATGCCGTTGGCAAAGTCCCATCACAGATCTTCTTACGTTTTTTCGTCGAAAATCGATGAAATAGTGTACTAGATTGATATTTAATACATTGAATTGAGTGAAAAACATGCGAGCAAATGTTTCAATATTCGATTTTCAAGAAAAATTTTAGTTTTATGGGGTAACATTTATAAAAAATAAAAGAAATGAATGGATTATTCCGCAACTTACGTTTCGTGTTTGATTCTATTAGAATATTGTCCTCTTGCGCCTCAATGCCGGAATGCTGAGCCCCAATTCAACCAAAACACTGCCACTCCGTGATTTGCGAAAATCTGAGAAAATAATGGAAAGAAATTCTTGATAATGAAAAGAATATTTTTCTCATCGGCAAACTTGAGGTCGGTTTACCGGCTTTCAAACATAATATTGTACTGAAAAAATAGTTGAATCATAGAGAAGCATTTCAAGCTTTGGTAATGTTTTATTTACGGCTTATTTGATTCAATTCACAAAAATTATCTGAAAAGTTCTAATAATGTATTTTCGAAAAAATAACTAGTAACATCTCAAAACTATTAGTTTCACCATACTACTACATCACTTCAGAACTGGTGTGTTTTTAAAAATTAGTAAGTTGAAAGAAATAATAGACCATACTTTCAAGTGTGAAAAAATACTCTCATTTCTATTATTATCTTTTGAATGTGTTGTATTTAGATGTGAAATTCAAATCAAAAAGGAAACAATTACCGTACTTCACTTTTCAAATAGGTGCTCAAAATTCATAACTCTGTATATTTTTCTCATCAAATACAATGAATTAGTAGTTTATCTATCTATCTATCTATCTAGTAGTTTATAACATAACACAGAATAGTGACATAAAAATAAGACAAATAATTTTTGTATAAAGCAAAATGGATGAATGAATATTCTTGTTCAACTTACGTTTTATGTGTATTTTTGCAAATCCTCACTCAAAGAGACGATCGTGTGCAAATGGTTGCTACGTGGGAAATGATATGGATCACAGATCTGCTACTCGCCAAAATCCGAAAAATCTGTGAATAGTGGAAAAAAATATTTTTGTTAATTGAATGAATGGTATGGGGGATTCAAAGTTGATTTATCTAACTCACATCGTCAAAGACACATTATTCCTTGAGAAAGAATGTTGGAGCAACGGCTAAGATCGAATTTTGTACATGATCCAGTAAAACATCAGCAGAATCATTTTCATGTGATATTTGGTGAAATGTGAGTAAAGAGAACATGAGATGTGATGCTAAACACTAAAAAGCAAGACCTAAAACAATGACAGAGCAAAGGTTGCTTAGTGAATGGTTTTGTTTTATTCAAAATTTCCTTCATCACACATGATTATTTTAAAGATATTTGCGCATTATACCAGTAAAAACATCAGTGGAATTATTTTTTCTTAATCAAAACAAAATAGTTTTTTCATTGTTACGATTTGAAGTGTGTTTTAAAAATATTGTGACAAGAACATGAGATGCAATGTCAAACAGTAATAAAGAAAACAAAAGACCAACAGAATCAAAATGTACTTACATTTGTTTTCCCAGAAAGCGGAGAGCTAGAAGTTCAAATGAAAAAATCACAACTGCACAACTTGCTCGAACAGAATGTGTGAAAGAATAATTACATATGTGGAGCGGGTCTTTTATACCTGAAAAGGAAGCCTAAAATCGGTCTGTGGGGCAGGTATCAGTTTAGTAAGTAGTTCACTAGTCCCATTGTTCGTCTAGCCATTTTCACTTATCATCACGCGTCCACAATAATGCAGTATACTTTTAACACTGCCCTATTTTTCTCTATCACCACACACCTTCACTTAAAACAATCAAGTTAAACGGAACATTTCAACCACTCCAATCAGTGCTCTAACTTTTTCTCATGCACGCTGAGATAAGAAGCACTGACGGAGTCTACATGGTCAATTAGGCGGGTAATGAATAAGCTTTCAGACAAAGTATGTGGGAATAGGATTTTGTTTTAGGTGAATGGGAGTAGAAAAATAAAATCACATTTATTATAATGAAGTAAGTTATATTTGCAAATACTTTACCTAATCTAAACTTAGATTATTTTGTTTTAAAAAAATGTACACACACACACCTACACTCACATTAAAAAATTAAGATTTACCCATTGCTTGCATAGTTTTTTTCATAATTTCAGCTTTCAAAGAGGTGTATTCCTTGAACACATCATATTCACTATCCGGTTTCATGACAGTATAAAGATACATCATTACTGTATTCAAAATATCTTCACGATGTTTAGTAAAATAGTCTTCAATAATTTCATTGCATTCTTTTTTTGAAAGAAACCCCCCTGTTTGTGATGAATCCAAAGTTGTTGGACGCCTGTTTAGAATGTTGTCAGGAAGAAATCCATCTTCTTTGGTGAAAATCTTATCAAATGATGTAATCGTCGAGGCTTACGTGACATTTTATCAGAGAATCTGTAAGATGAATTGGTGAAAACACTTCATTAACACTATCGTCCTGATGAATATGATGCATTTTTCTTGTCTGTGTTATTGTTGTAAATGATGAACGAATACTGCTAGCACCAATATAATGACTAAACTATTTATATCAAGATGCTTGTGGTGTCAATAAGTCCTTTCTCAAACATTTCTTCAATTATAGAGCGGATTTCGTTAATTAAGGTAGTATTCCAGCACTATAAGAACTCACCAAATATTTAAGTCTCTCACATAACTCATTCGGGTCATCATAATAGAAATTGAATATTTTTATCTGAATTCAATTTCATATTCAAACCTCCTTTAATAATATTTTTGTGTCAGGATTTTTTCCATTATAACCCAATCCGCTCCCGGTTTTTTACTGGCCTCTCTCTTTGGTGGAAATAATGCTTTGATAATTGAAACATATTTTCTGCCCGATTCGATCTCACGTTGCTGTCCTCTTCAGAATCAATCCTGTGTGCATTAGTGAAGGATAAAATTCTCTTATATTTCTCAGAATCATCCGGTGAGAAATCTTTCGGGTCTTTCTTGAAAATAAGCTCATACAATCCTCTTGTCGGCTCCTCTATTTTTAATACCAAGTATTCTGCTGACTTATCAACCTCATAAATGTGATCCCTTTGTGTAGTTCAATCTTATCATCATCAAAACAATCAGAGCAGAGCCTAGTTTCAATTTATCTCCGTGATAAATTCTCTCATGTCAACAAGATCTGCCTGCATCAAATCCGCTAAGCCTCGAATTTCAACATGGCGAGTTGGAAAATTTCTTCTAGCCTGTCTATGCAGCTCATGTGCAATTCTCTCTTTGTGCTTCATTCTGTTTGAAGACCAAACTAGAACTGAGGCTGAATCTTTGAAAGAGAGGGTTTTAAAATACGAAATGAAAAACAATATTTATTTTTCAAAATATTTACTGGTCTTCAACATTTTAACTATTTCACAATAAGGTGACTCAGCACAATGAATTAAAATCGGGTCATCAGTCTCTTCCCAGTCACAAAATATTGCCTGACAACAGATACATTGTACATCATCTTGAAAACCTGTGTAATACAAACCAGATTTCACCATTTTTTCAACATGTGGTAAAAACTTGACCATTTATTAAAAGTATTCCTTATTACTTCCTCCGTTCTCAGCACACATTCTCTAGCAACTACATAGCATTCATAATTTTCATCCACTCCTGGCCAAACTACACTCCGAATTGTTTATTCTATCCACGACCTCTATGTGTTCTAGATCAAGAGGTCCACTAGTCTTCCAGCCACACTCCGCACAAACAATGTATGGCGCATATGGACGAACAATAAAACCGGCCTGTAGCACTTCATCTCTGTCAAGATACGAGATTCTCTGGCACAATAACATGACTCTTGCTGGATTGAAAATCACCATTTCAGACTTTGCTAACACTAAAGATACAAACTTGAGCAATACAGCCCTCTCTCATTAGAGTCGCAAGCCCAACTGAAAAATAATTCACTTGATCATGTTTTCAAGCCAAAATCATATTTTCATTAGACAGGTAGAATAAATAGAGATGACAAGCACCCAATTTCGTTGAGAAGTAGAAGGCCTTGACCTGTTTTCGATAGATGTGAGAGAGAAAATCATACATTTCTTCTTCTTGAGTACTCGGTGCAACGGCAAAGTATTCATTGTACGTGACTTGAGAGCTCTTCCGCTTCAACTCTGTTGCAAACTCGATCTCGGGAGGAGAAAAACAGCCAACCGTTTGGCATAATTTGCTTTCAAAGTGGCTAGCAGAATCACACCATGAAAACGGTGCTGTGTGTATTTCACCTCTTTCATTATCGACTGTTTTTTTTCCTCTCAACATGCTCCTTACCTGTTTTATCTCTGCTAATTCTAGTTTGAACAATGTCTCTCAACTATCGCATAGGCTGGAAATTGTTTTGAAGTTGTGTTACAATCGCTGGTTCATGTCCCAGCTTCCGCGTATGGTTTCTTGTGTCCTAGTCCCCGCCTGTGATTTCTTGTGTCCCAGTCCCCGCCTGTCATTTCTTGGTGTCCCAAAATCCGCCTATGTTTTCATGGTATCAATACCATGTCCCAGTCCCCGCCTTTCAATACTACTTACACTGATTCGCATACAGTTACCAATCTACAAACATCACTTTCAATGTATCTGAAAAAATATTTTTGTCAGCTTCGACTTCAGCGGTCTTTATATTCTTGAACAACTTTATTTTATCTTAGAGTTTGATAACGCTGCGCTCAGCGTCTTTAAAGCAGTGTGAAATCATAATTATGCTTCTAGTGCACACACTGTGAATGCATAATCTACCGCTTCCGCTGTAGCTATCAGCAGACACTGACAATAATAATAATTGGCTCAAGGATACATTTATTTTGCCTATAACATGATGTGATTACAAAACGAACATAATTATTGTAAAAAGTAGATAATTGGGTACTTACTAGCAGCAGGTTACAACTGCATCTCCAGCTGCCGCTGCTGCTATTGTTGTTGCTGCAGAGCTGCAGCCCGTTGCCGACGCAGCTCCTGCTGCGCCACCCTCACCTCCCGCAGCCTCTCCCTTATCTGCTGATGCAGCCACAAGTTTGGCGGCTGCTGGCGGATCTGCTGGCGTAGATTCCGCTGTTCGCGGTGCAGCTCCGCCACTCGGTGGAGAAGCTGCTGCTGTTTCTGCTCCCTTTGGCGCAGCTGCTGCAGCAGCTGCCGCAATTCCGCTTCCAGTCGATTCATGCGAAGCCTTGGGCTCCTTCTGACACTGAAATTTTCAAAATAGATTAGCAATGACGCAACACAAATCGCCAAATACCAACAAAATATTCCAGGAATATTCAGAAATTTGGAATAGAAATTTCAATTCAGTTAATACATTTACTGTATTAATGTATTAACTGTGTTATGCTGATTGAGCTAATACATCATTGATTCAAATATTATCATGTAGATATTCATGTAGACCTTCATGGGAATGCATTAGTCACAAATAATTGTGAAAGATGTTGACAAAAACCAAATTAAGTTGTCTGAAACTACATGAAATTGTCCAACCAGTTCAAAACAAATTTGCCTTCCTTGAATAGCCAATTTCAAAAGAACAGCCAACGGCCATAGTTCAAGCTATTTCTGTCCAACTATTAATAGCCTACACACACACACACAATTGAATTGAGACGCTGTATTTTATTTATTAATTTATTTATCATAAAATTACTAATACAACTTTTCTCTTCTACGAAACATATAAAATCAGTAATAATATAGTAAGCAAATAATTCTTGAAATTATAATAATATAGTAATACATAAATTTTTAATAATGAATGATGAATGAATCCGATCATTATAATTATTATCAAGTTACTTTTATAATAATAATAATAAAATATTTTATTATATATAAAATTTTATAAGAATACTAGAAAAACTTTTTTATGGAGATGTGAAAGTTAGATATAATGTGCAGATAAGATTTTTTTTAGTCCGTCTGATTCTGTCAAGTAGAGCATTCCTCTCCAAGTACATCACCATCTCAGGAAGACGCATTTCCTGGGTGGTAGCAATCTTATCATTCTCAAGCGTATTACTTGAGATTATTCCACAAGTCTGTTCTATTATTTTATATTATAATTTGGATATGAAACCATAATAATTAAATAATTAAAAAACACTGTGTTAAAATACGTTTTCCTTTATTGGTCATTCTCAACACACACCAAAAACAACGACAACACAACAGCAGCCCGGCAACACCAATGCCTGCCCAATCAACCCAATCGACCTCTCCTCATAGTCGGCATGGGCGACCAGAGGCAGGTACTTCAACTTTTCAACCGTGTGTCTTGTCATACCAAACATCTCCCCGTTAGAGTAGACAATTTCGGCAGCGTCTATTTATTTATTTATTTATTTACAAGAGTTACAGAACAGAGTCGAGACTCCAATTACACTGTAACTGAACAAAATAATACAATGTTACAGCAGTAGTTGAGAAACGAAACAAAAAATACACACAACTTTGAGATCATCAAAATTACAATAGTTTAGATTTAGTATTTAAATTCAGAAAACAAGGAGGTATCTACTAAAAGTAATTTGAAGACTTAACAAATTTGTAAAACAATAAAGGAGAAATAGTAAATATGTCAATTTCAGTGGCAATACTATTAGCTAACTTAACCAACTGATATATAGGTGAATATAACATTAAATTAGTACGACACGATTTATACTGAAATAAATCCATGGATCTTGTACGGCTGTCGCTCATATTGATATTTATACTTGATAGAGTCGACATGTCATCATAAATAGAACGAATAACTTTGAAAAACGTCGACATACATCACAGCTTCAAAGTCGTCAAACAGATTTCGACATTCCATCCACTTGGTTAAATTCACCAGCGATGAATAACCATTGGAAAGTGAGATGTCGACTATTCTTCTCCGCCACAGAGATGACGGACATGGATTCCGCCACCTTTAAGATCAGATCGGCTTTATGAAACTCAACATTGTCATCCTGGTGCCTATCAGCCGAAATTAGCGTCAGGCTCATCAGACGTTGCAGCTCGGAGCTCACAATTTCAGGTTGGGAAGGAATCGCAGGCATGGGATCATAATATGACCTTGGCATCTGTCGGTAAAAGAGCACCACGGACAGTATGTCCACTTCACTAACACAAGCATGTTCCATAACAGCTCTCGATGTATTGAAGGTGTGCTGATTGGTTTCAATCTCGATTATCTTGGCTGGACTTAGCCTGAAACCCGTTTCTCCAGTTTGCCGGATATGTAAATTCAGCTGACTGAGAGACACCTTCCACATGGTGTTTGTCTCACATACAGCACACCAAATCTTTTCAATGTCCGATTTACCAGTACAATTTTTGCTTTTGCTCGTCTCGTCCAGCGCCTTCAAACCCCTTGTGTAAATAGGAGGGTCAGGGAGGGATGAGGCCAAAAACTCACCCCCCTGTACCTCGCACTCACAAAGTCCTGCATACGTTGGTAGAGAGTTCAAATGAGCATACAGAGGATCTGGAATGGCGTAAGTGCCAACGCAGCCGTCGTTCATCCACCCACTTCTGTCCTCCCCCATAAGAAGGTCTCTTCAAGCGGCCAGAGCAGACTGAGTGCTGGGGTCACTGGAAGTCAGACTTGATGGGTCTCCAACCTTGAAGCCATGGTCCGCTAACCATTTTCCTATCACCAGATCCATCCTCTTGGCATCATCAATGGAGATGTTTCTGCTCCCGGGACTAGTGAAGAGCATCATTTTGGAACACAAGACTCCCAACAATTGGAGCGACTTGGCTATCCCATCTCTTTTTATCATGGGTCGTATCATCAACTGTCCTGGCAATACCCAGGAGGTGGCGACTCTTCTAAAATCATCTACATCTGATTGACTGATTGGTGCAGTCAAAATAGGTTGAATAGCATTAGCACGAGTATTCGAGATCTGAGCGTTGCCAGCAGCGGCCGAAACGCTGAACTCATTGACTCTAAAACAAAATGAAACAAAAGGGAGACTATACAGTATGCTAACCACACTGTGACTACATAGGAATAGGCATGTAGAAGGCAGCTGTTGAAGAGTTGGATTAGGGACGATTTTTTACTATATGGTATTTTACGAAATTGCTAACCTAAAGAGATTGAAGTGGTATTTAAAGAGAAAAGAAATGAAAATTATGGTATTTTGAAGAGTTGGATTAGGGACGATTTTTTACTATATGGTTTTTTACTAAATTGCTAACCTAAAGAGATTGAAGTGGTATTTAAAGAGAAAAGAAATGAAAATATAAGCTGGAATATAATTCTATTATTATTATTTAGGATTCAAAGCTAATGATTTCTTTGTATTGTGAAAAGTGATTTCCGATATGAATGTTGATTTGACATCGATAATTGAATAGAATTAATGCATGAGCAGGCTACTTACTCTTGAGGCGGCGGCGCAATACGTGCTGGTGGCGTATTATTGGGGCGGTTGTAGGGCGCCGGTCTAGCTCTTGCCCTTCTGCAACAAATAAAGTCATCCTTGAAATTCGAATGTTCGGCAAAATGAAGATGTTTCTGCTCCCGGGACTAGCGGAGAGCATCATTTTGGAACACAAGACTCCCAACAATTGGAGCGACTTGGCTATCCCATCTCTTTTTATCATGGGTCGTATCATCAACTGTCCTGGCAATACCCAGGAGGTGGCGACTCTTCTAAAATCATCAACATTCGATTGACTGATTGGTGCAGTCAAGAACGGTTGAATAGCATTAGCACGAGTATTCGAGTTCTGAGCGTTCCCAGCAGTGACCGAAACGCTGAACTTGTTGACTCTAAAACAAAACGCAACAAAGGGGAGACTATACAGTATGCTAAGCACACTGACACGCGGCGGGACGTTCAGAAACTGCCCCAGAGCGGATGCATCATCCACTGGGTCATGTTCCTCCCCTGGCGCACATCTCACTCTGTAATGCTTTCCTATCAGCAAACTTTTCAATCCAGCGCAATTGTTCTCTGTCGGAGGTAAGTATCCAGGCCTGCGTGCGTTTAGTGAAGCCGCTAATGCACAAGGGAAAGGCTATCGGGTTAAGCCGATTTTCATCACTGGCAGCCTTCACTGGAGTAAACACCCCTTCAGAACGCAATGTGTTCAATAAGCACACAACTTCATCGGGAGTCTGTTTTCCTAGATCGATATCAAAACCGCTGCAGCGGAGATCGAGTGAATCTTTCCCCATAGCATCGACAGTGGTCTTATCAATCTTGTAGACAACATACATATCCTTGGTCAGTTTATGCACTTCTTTCAGATAACGACCGGTCCAATCTTCAAAATTATGAAACGTTGATCCGTCGTTTGCATACACCTCCTCCACCAGAAACTTTTTATCAGGCTCAGGGGCTCCCAATCCAGCCTCAAGTGAACATTGTATCAAATCAACTTTTTTCAAACTTATATTGTCACATGTTACAATATAACACATAACTCCTTCATACACACTGATAACTCGATGATAAAGAGTTAAGAATTCGGATGATAAACTCTTGAGAATTATTTTTCAAAGACTCGTTTTCTGTTTTAGACGTCAATTCTTAGTAAGTTTCTTTTTGGAGTTACAAATGAAACATATAAGTTCATTTTAGCTAACTAACCTTACCTACACATCTGATTTTTATAGTAACGAAACTTCTGCTATAGCCTACATACAAAAAGTTGAATTTTGAAATATATATGTTTCATGATCCAATGAAAATGTAACTTTACAATGTGATACAGAATTTCATGAGAAAATAAAGACTGTAAAAATGAAATAAGCTCTTTTCTAAACCCAGTTATTAACAAGGCTCTCACCTTAAATCCGGATATGCAACTGCCAAATACCGTCTATCAAGAACCAAATTCCGTCCACCAAGATAATATTAAATTTTAGGCTGGAACTACACTTTAATAGTTCTATGTCATGTATCTATTATCAATATGAGAACCTTTTACATAGACTTATGATCAGAAGACCTGTTTTTGACGGCTGCAATCGCTTGAATCAACTGTTCATCCCCATATACCGTCTTTGCTTGGGAGGAGGCACTAATGCAGGCTTGATATGAAAAAAAAAATTAATAATAAGTGTTGTAGTTGATTCATGTTTTTACTGATGATATCAGAGCCAATTTTTCAACTTCATGTATGTGAATAAATAAATGAATAAACTTCTAAGTGAAAAGTGAAGCAATTATATTGCAGTGTTACAGCCGGTTCTCTCTTATCTTAATAAATCAAGACTCGCACTTCGTGCTCGGCAGGGGGCTTCGCCCCCCTGCACCCCCCTGGGGGCTTCGCCCCCCCATGGTCTCCTGTGTTTAATTCACAAATTTCCCGGGTGATATATTTTGTAGGTTAGACAGTAGTTTGTAGGTTTTGGCAATGTGACCAATTGGCAAAAATGACCAAAAAATACAGTTGCGCCCCCTGATCCCCCTTGCTGACCTGGTACAAATTTTATTTTTGAAATCAAAGCATATCGAGGTGCTGAAGAAAAAAGGTCCTTTTCACTTTTGCTCTAAATAGTCAAATAGAAAAGTTGAAAAAATTGAGGGGGACCTGGTGCCCCCCTGATGGGAAAATTTAATTGTTTTGGAGTTTTCTCAAAGGTTTTGGGTACTCATGAGAACAAAATAATTGTTTCCACTGTTCCACCTATGCTGGGAGTGGCTTAGAATTTATGTCAGTGGGTACCTCTCCACTGTGATCTTCATAAAGTGGGGGAATTTGAAAATTTTCAAATTTGAGATCCAAAAAATTATTTGATTTGGGCATGTAGCATATGTTTCTGAATCGCCTTGATGAGCTGAGTTCAATGATGTATGGCACAATAATACCCGGTATCCAAATAAGTGAAATACAGCACTCCCAAAATTTGCCAAATTTGACATTATGTCCCCCAATGCCCCCCTGAATATTTCTTTTTGGCAGATGACAATTGTATGAGGTCTCTGGGTACAAAACCAACATTCCAACCTCGAAAACCGCACTACAATATCAAGAACCATTGAAAATAGACCCTAAATAAATTTCCAAAAATTGGCAAAAATGACCAAAAAATACAATTGCGCCCCCTGATCCCCCTTGCTGACCTGGTACAAATTTTATTATTGAAATCGAAGCATATTGAGGTGCTTGAAAAAAAAGGTCCTTTTCACTTTTGCTCTAAATAGTCAAATAGAAAAGTTGAAAAAATTGAGGGGGACCTGGTGCCCCCTTAATGGAAAAATGTCATAGTTTTGGAAATTTCTCGATGGTTTTAGCTACTCATGAGAACAAAATAATCGTTTCCACCTATGCTGGGAGTGGCTTAGAATGTACTTTAGTGGGTACCTCTCCACTGTGATCTTCATAAAGTGGGGGAATTTGAAAATTTTCAAATTCGAGTTACAAAAAATTTGTTTGATTTGGGCATATAGCATATGTTTCTGAATCGCCTTGATGAGCTGAGTTCAATGATGTATGGCACAATAATACCCGGTATCCAAATAAGAGAAATACAGCCGTCCCAAAATTTGCCAAATTTGGCATAGGTCCCCCGGTGCCCCCCTGAATATTTTTTTTGGGCAGATGACATTTTTATGAGGTCTTTGGGTCCAAGGAACAACATTCTAAGCCTAAAACCTGCGCTAAAAAATCTAGAACCATTGCAAATTGACCAATCAAAATCTGGGCAAACCCGCAAAAATGGCCAAAAATGAAAATTGCCCCTCCTGGTCCCCCTTGCCGACCCGGTTCGAATTTTATCACATATTTCGATGTTTTTCCACAATCTGAACAAGTTTTTCCTCTATCATTTTGCTGTAAAATGTGTATTTGAATTGGCAGAAAAAATTTGGGGGCCCACATCCCCCCTGAGGGGGGGACTTTTCAAAGGTTTTGGAGTTTTCCCTGTACCTACTCTTGGCCCTCTATCTGATGGTGACCCCAGTTTTTCTCTGCGATTAGCGGTTTTGGCTGTGAATTTTTTGTAGAAAAAAATTAAAAATTTTTTTTTCAAATGCCCCCCTTGGGCCCCCTTGTGAACCCGGTTGAAATTTTATCATTGAAATCGGGGTATCTCCGGGTGCTGAACAAAAAAGTTCCGCATGACTTTGCTGTGCGATAAGCGGTTAGCTTTGCAGAAAATCTTTGGGGGGCCTGTACCCCCCTTAGGGGGGGAAGTTTTCAAAGTTTTGGAGTTTTCCCTGTACCTACTCTTGGCCCCCTATCTAATGGTGAGCTCAGTTTTTCTCTCCGATCAGCGGTTTTGGCTGTGAGTTTTTGTCAGTCAGTCAGTCAGTCAGTGTGTCACTAGAATTTGTAAGTTTACTATAAAAAGATTCATCAGACAATTTACAGTGAAATGAATTTCAAGTTATTGACCCAGCAATTGATTGATTAGTCAATTCATTATTCAATTATCATAATTATTTATTGATAACTTTGAATGAAAGTTTCTAGCTTCATACAAAACGTTAGTCATATTGTCATTATGACAATACTTTTAACAGGGCCTACTGGGCTAATAAATTTCGAAATTTGGTATGCTTCTTAACCATTATTATATGGATTGAAAACGCCGGTTCTTTTCCGTTAATTGTTACCATTTTCCGTTAACCAAAACTTCTGCAATCGGATTGAAAATATAGGCCTAAAAAACATGGAATTGAAAATAAAACGATTTAGCTATTTTCATAGGATGACGATAATTGGAAGATGTGAATAATATACACCCCTTTTTTATTTTTGCATCTCTTATTATTCTTGATCAAAGTTGAAATGGACGGTATTTGGTAGGTGTCCGGAATTTGGGGGTTTACCTTACTTATTTCAGTTTAGGCTTACACAAATAATTTCTAAGCAGAAATTATTTCAGAAATCTCAGAATAACTTCTGAGCAAAATGAGCAGAATTATACATTGAGTAGATTAATACAGTATTATATAAACGTAGGTACCGATTTTTAGTATGCTTCCCGGCTCATATCACCCTAATAAATTTTGATTTGTGGTCCCCCCCCCCCCAAATTCATAGGCCACCACGCTACGCCTATGGTTGCATCAATTACCTGTTGTAATTGACTGAGTTCAAAGCCTAAACATTAATATCGATGAAATATTAACAATAAATCTATCAACTCAATTCTATTTCACAAGTATTTTTTTCTTTCAATCAGTGGCTGAAAAGTTAAATCTAACCTCATGCGTACCGTATCTAAGCTACTAGTACTTACAATCGAAAACTTAACAAAAATCTTTTTTGTTCAGAGTCAATAGTTGAAAAATTATATGGTAGTAATACTTGTATTAGCTTAATTAGACTGAGATATAAAACAAATTACTTTTTTGAAGAACAAAACCACAATAGTAGACAGCACAGTAATTCGTCTCCAAGCGTGTTCCTCGTGTGTGAGCTGTGAGACTGTTTGGACTTGGAATAATTGCGCCTTTTTGCTCATGCGCAAAAAATTTCGATTTTGTCACATACCTCCTTTATACTCTCACCTCTTCAATTATGAAACGTTGATCCGTCGTTTGCATACACCTCTTCCACCTCCTTCTCAACATTTTCAAAATTGTCCAACTTTCATACGTCTCCTTCACCATTTGTAGGGTACAATATTTCTTTTATCACTTGTGAAGCAACGGTTGCGGTGAAACCACGTTGCTGAAATTTATGCTAGGTCAGCTGTGGCACCGAGCAGAAGAACTGAAATCGGAGAGACAGTAGAGGAAGTCGCCTACTCCTCCTCCTCCTCCTCCTTCAGTAAGTCTCTGTCTGGCCGCGGCCTTTTTTTGGCTGGTGCGGCTAGATGGCTCACATGCATCAGATAGTCAATAGAAGTATTCATAATAGAATAGAATAGTTTTTATTGATCAACAAATATAAATATACATGGATCTCGTCAAGTAATAACAAAAGTCATAGGTAGGTACATAAGTCACTGAAGAACATGAATATGAAAACAATAATTTAGAGAATAGGCAGGTAAAATAAAACGAAATCATAGTTTTAAATTCATTGCAATAGAATTAAATTTGACTGTTGAGATATTCTTCTGTTGTGTAGAATACCCCAAATGTAAGAATTTCCTTTACTTTCTTTTTGAACTTATTTTTCGGAAGACATCTGATTTCTACAGGCAGTTTATTGAACAAAACAAATTGTTGGTATTTATGACTCCTGTACGACTTGTGCAGCCTTATGGTTGGTTTTACCAAATCAAACTTCCTTCTAGTGTCGTGCTCATGATTTTTGTGCTGCTTAATAAAGTCATTTTCATTCTCTATTACATGAACAACATTGGTAAATACATACATACTAGCAAGGGTCATAATGTTCAATTTTTTAAAAGTCTCTCTACATGATTCGTTAAACTTCAGTCCCTCTATGCACCTTATAGCTTTCTTCTGCCATATGAAAACTTTGTTTGTAGAAGAGCAGTTACCCCACAATCGGACGCCATAATTCAAATGAGCATGAAAGAGGCCGTAATATGCCATCAGTAAAACTTCAGTGCTAACCGAAAATTTAAGTTTTCTTAGCAGGAATGTGAAACTGGAATAAGATCATTGTTGTTATAGTACATAGTGATTCAAAAAAATACCACAATTTTGAAACTGTATTTAATGAAAGAAATATTATAGAACATTCTGCTATACATCATTTCAGAGAGTAATTAAAGAAGTTTTTTTTCACTTACAAAGAAGTTCAGAGATGTTTAATATGACCCCTCCAGACACTCGAGCAATAACAACCCAAAACCTCCCTCAAACTCTTTCCACTCTCACTGTAGCACATCAGGCGTAACAGTTTGATAAGCTGCTGTTATTTCTTGTTTCAAATCATCAATATCCATCCACCATATGTATTATGTAACGATTCACACGATGGCGAAGAAGAATCAACTCTAACAAGCTTTAGGGCCGATTACAAGCTAACAAGGGTTGGTTAGCTAACAAGCTTGCGGACTTGATTAAAACAGCAGCCAATCCATCTGATACAATACTGAGTGATTCAAAAAGAATACCACAACTTCAAAATTGTGTATGTTATGAAAGAAACATCATAGAATCTTCTGTTTCACATCTTTACAAAGAGTATTTAAATAAATTTTTTTCACTCACAAACAAATTCAGAGATGTTCCATATGACCCCTCCAGACCCTCGAGCAATATCAATCCAAAACCTCCCTCAAACTTGTTCCACACTATCTGTAGCATGTCAGGCGTAACAGTTTGGATGGCTGCTGTTATTTCTTGTTTCGAATCATCAATAATAGTTCTTCAATCTTTCCTTTATAAAAAATCAGGTACTTTCCTGTTATACGACACGTCTACTCATCTAGAGATATCGATAGTGAAAACTTCAAAATTATCGATTCTCGTCTACCCACTGAATTTAAATATATCAGCTGGCAATTTAAAAATATTTTCCCACCACTCGATCGAAAGCTACTCATTATTAAACTGGGAACAGTGTGCAAGTAGCTCATTCCCGCACGCCGTGTGCAAAGTACTCACTTTGCGCACGGCTCACTTTTGCACGGCTCTAGTCGATAACATTGATATAAGTATCAATTCTCGATTCACCATCTAAAACAAACGTGATTTGTTCGTGATCTCAATGTTTCATATCGCGAGTTGAATAGTCGAGTATCGGGTTGCAACCATAACCTTACTTTTAAATTATCTAACAGCTGTTTTTTAAATTCCTTTGATATTGCTTAAGAGACTTTCAATATTAATGTAATTACAATAATGATAATGAAGAATAAATGTTGTTTTAGGAGTTTTACAAATGTGTTAATAAAGTTATGATTGTTGAGTAAGTCCTATTTTTCATTTTAATTAGTTGCTATTTTGACTATTCGCCCTACGCAGCAGTCGATGGCATTGGCATCTCAGTCATATCAACAACAGCTGTTTTTTAAACTTCCAAGTTCATTCGCATCAATGAACAAAAATATAACCTAACTTCCAATATGAGTAACAGCTCTTTTTCAAGATGCAATTGTCATTGTCTTGGAATATTTGAATATCACTGCATAAATATTTATCATCACATATTTATATGTTCTCAATAATAACTAGAGTGGTGGGAAAAATCTTGTGTGTAACTAGTGTGCAAAAGTTCATTACCAAACACGATAGAATGGCCGAACTCAGCTGCGCTTCGGTCGGCCATCTTCTATCTGGTTTGGTAATGACCCACTTTGCACACATGTTACACAAATAGCTATTTTTGACTATTATTCAAGTTTTCAGTCAAGTTTTGAGCCTTTACCAGCTGTGTATTATGACGGGATACACGCGCCGTGGTTGGTTTTAAACCTAACCGGGTTCGTACTCGGGTGGAGCGAGTCCGAAATGTCTGCCTCTGGAGCGTCTGGGTCGCCAGTTTTTCATTGAGTTGGTGAGGCTTTCCAGCGGAGAGGGTCGGTGATCAATCACTTTGAATGATTGCTTTGGAGTCTTGTCGTAGAATTGCTTACGAGTAGTATTGTAAAGGTAATTCTCTCTATACAATCTGAGGATATGATGAGAAAAATAACCCCTATCGGAATGCGACAGGCATATGTCATCTTGATATACGGTGGGCATTCTTTGCAATTCATTGGGATTGGTGTAGTATTTCCCGTTTGCGTCTCTGCGCAGGTTGTGGACATTATAGTAGCCAAACATCTTTTCGCCTGAACAAGAACACACATTATGCATGTTTGTGAGGACCGGGATGTTTTGTCGAAGGAAGGGCGCAACTATAGTCTCAAAGGTTGATCCAGCTATAAGCCAGTCAGTATCAATTCCTATGAATAACCTATTAGTTATCGCTGTGGTTTTTCCTGAGCCGGGTGGTGCATAGAAAAGTCCAGGAGAAGTGAAGCATGGTTTCACTTGGAGGTCAAGGCAGAGTTTGCACTTGAGCATGGCTTTGGCGAGCTTTTGGGGTGATATGTATGCGCCATCTGCGGAGAGTCTTATTTCGTTGATCGAATTTAAGACGTTTTTGGGAACTTCACTAGCTAACAAAGCCATATGAAGACCGTGGTCACTAATACATTGATCAGCTGTCTGTATTACGACCTGTGATGAAGATGACGTTAAATACGCCTTCTTAGGAGGATGAACTAGGGAGATGGGATCAACAACAAGGGATTGGACCGCTTCATTGATGATTGCTTGTGATGGAGCGGATGATTCTGATTGAATGTTGAGCAGTGGTTTTGACTGCTTGAGAATCGCTTCTGCAGTGAGTTTTGATTCGCGAGACCACCACATACGTTTGAAATCGTCAAAAGAGAGCTGGAGATGTACCATGCCCTCGTCAGTTGTCATACGTAGAGCAGCGAGCCGTTTAAAGACTCGTGTTCTAGTGTCGACAAGGTGATAGACGTTTTTGATGTGTCTGTGAATGAGGTGATTTTGTCCATAGCTAGTATTGTTTTATACCAGCAAGATGTAACGTCGAGGTAGTCATCAGGTTTGGTTATGATAACATATTCGTCTACATCTTGTGCGAGATCTTGTGATGGACAGGTGGTGGAGAATGTGTGAAAGTGTGAGCCGCATATGATTCTGGTGTTGCGGCGCGCTAGAACCATATAAATGAAATCCTTGCGGGTGAGAGATAACTTGTGTTCAAACAAGTCATTCCACTCCTCAAGATAATCCAAGTAGTCGGGCCAAGCGTGATCGGCATGCCGATCGTCGGTCATGAGATGGTCACTTAGTTGCGACTCATTCATGTGGGTGAGCCTATCGTAGTAATTGGTGATTGATGGATAATCACTACTAACAGGCGAATCAAAATGTTGATCTGGGATCTACCTACCAACGAAAACAGTGCTATTTCATTTTTAAAAAGTAAGTGTTAACTGCATAATGAACGTGATTGTGAGAAATGAGTTGATAAGTTGAAATTGTTAATAACCTATATGTTTCTCATATCGAGGAGTATCGATACTTTTGAAGTTCGATATCGACTATCGATGTCTCTAGATGAGTAGACAGTGTGTCGTATAACAGGAAAGTACCAAAAGCGTTTACTTTTCCAATCAAATTTATCGTAATGACATGCATGTAAATAGAAGAACACCTAATAGTGGTGGGGGAAGCCGGACCAATTTCTGGTTCCTATCAGTCAGTTTTCAATGGTATCTGGCAACGCTACATGCGCCAAATTAAAAGAATATTACTATAGTGCGATTCACGTCAAGAAGTCAGCATTGCTTAGGTGTGAGTTTGCTATCTTTGTTCTGCACAAGGCAGTTGCTGATGTCTATCCTATTCGCACTGTGCATTGTTGTCATCTTACTGTCCTATAGCAATTAAGGTATTCCTATGTAGCGTATTAGTGTAAATTCTATCATAATGTGTAATTCTAATGTTAAAAGAACTCTGTGTCACGTACAGGTTTTTAAACCCATGTGACACCAAAATTTTGTACTGTGTAATTTTTTCAATAAAATTTCTGATTTCTGTCGCACACAGTCCCAACAAACACGTTTGGTACAGTTTCTCTTTCTCTCAATGAAACTTGGCATCAATGCTCCTCATATAAACAATACTTCTTGACGTGAATCGGACTTCATAGGAGTATAAGTTACATTCACTACGTTCAAACTTGGTCGATTTTTGTATTTTTGCACGCTGTATATGCTTAAGCATTGGTAGCATGCTGTGCAGCACACAATATAGACCACGTGCGGACCTAGGGATTATGCCAAGAAACTGAATATTCATCATCAATTTCTGTGTGTTAAAGTACGTTTTCGCACAACACACACTACAGAAATCTATGGTATCTAGGAAGTGAATTTGGGAGTAAAATAATTCATATACCTACCTTTTGCAATTGGTGACGGCCATCCATCCAAGTGCAGTTTCAGTGAACGTGGCTTGACCTCTCTCGTCTCCCATGAACATTATAAAAGTAGTGTGATTGGACTTTGGTACCCGGAAGTCTATCTCTAACGATAAAGCGTCAGCAGTTTCAATTAAATAATTATCAAAAGTAATAATAATGGTGGTCTATATCATTATACTAGCTTGGTAGACTTTGGAATGAAGCAATTTCAAAAACCAATTAGTAGTTGATAAGCTCTTATCTAATATGCGAAATAGTTGATTACTTTGAGTTATTTTAATTAATAAATTTCAGCTTTCTGTACAGTGATAGCAAGGAAACGGGAGAAAAGATATTGTTGCAAAGATAACGAGGCAAAGCAAGACCGATTCACAATAGTGGCCAAAACAATGCAATTGCTTGCTGTTGCAACAAGCGTTGAATAACAGTGAACCCAGTGTGAACTGGTATTGGCACCAATGCATTACTTGCACGTCAACTATCTGAAACGTTTTAAGATGGCCGAATAGTATTACTATATTTAGCATTATAATCCAGAATTTGTTAGTAATGATTTCATAATTATGATAACTAGAACCGTTTTCAAAAACATAAGACTATCCAACTAGAAATGAAAATACTGTGAGTTAGTGTTTCAAAAACGCTATATTTGTCATCTGTATTGGAAAAAATCATTCAAGCCAGTTTGTCTTGTGTAGTTATGTAATGAAATTGTTATATACAATTGCATGTTTGTAGCGCTAAAGACCCAAAATTTATGTTTGATCATTAATATCATTAAACTCATCATATAGTAGATTGAAATAGACCTGTATAATTGCTATGTTACTCATTAATTTCTTTTTAATTTATTGTTTATGACTTACTGTTATTGTAACTGCATTTCCTCCACTAGTTCAATACGATTTCAGTGCGCTGGCATCATCTATATACGATATCAATACCAAAGTATGCCAGCAATGCATATAAAAACTAAAGTATCGATACTATCTGTGTTCAACAATATTGCAATTGATATTGTATAATCATATAATATCATGTTTTTGATTATTTCAAAAGAATTGAAAATAGTGGATGAGAATTTTAATTTTATTAATTCCAAGATTTTATCTAATAAATTAGATTCTTCCACGATGTGTTCATTAGAAAATGTTTTCACAGCACTAAGTAAAGATGACGCCAGCGAGAAGAGGTGGATTTATTATTGAAAAAAAAACAAATCATTAATTTTGGTACCTAATAAACTTGAGTGAATCAGATTAACCTCTTCTCACTGGTATCATCTTTGGGTATTTTTTCACTATGTTAAAAATGTACTTTTTCATTATGGTAAATTTAAGAGAAAATAAAAATGTTTCGAAATGTTTCTTGGCTTTTCTTTGTAACAAATTTACCAATCCATAGAGTGTAACTTTGTAACGTCAGTAGCTTTACATAGATTGGCGGACAAAGTAAGCCGCTAGTGAGGGTAACTCTGAACACAACTTTTTTTTTTTTTTTTTAATAACCAGAAGGAAATGATTAATAATCATTGGAAATATTGCAAGTCTTCAAGGGTGCCCCTGATTCAGTAAAGTAGCTGAAGCACTAAAAATGACATTTAATGTGGATTTGATAAAGAATTTAAAAAAGTGTTCAAAGTTACTCGCAACCACGGTACCGGATACCTAAAAGCGAGTTTTATTTTTTACCGTAAAAAGCCCAATGTACTGATAATGGTATCAATATTGGTATTGGTGTCATCTGTGATAATGGTATCAATATTGGTATTGGTATCATGTTTGATAATGGTATTCATCAAAAATCAATAACTAGTTCAATCAATAACAACATAGATATATTTTTACATTCATCAAACAAATGAAGAAACTATATTATATTGATTACTACTCTTATTTGTGATCGAAATGGTAGTAAATGATAATGAATATATGAGGCCATGAAAATAAGCCTCGATTACAACTGAAATTAATCCAGAGTTTTCTCATTTTCCAATATCAGGAAATATTCATCACGAAACTAGGGACTTGTGTACTGGAACAGTTAATTTTACTGAGGATAGAGAGAGAGCCAAAACATGGTAGAATGCATGCATTACAGGAAACAATACATATTATATCAATTACAACCTTGTTGTAATTGAAAAATTAACAATCAACAAGATGGACCATGGTAAAGTAACTGTTGAAATTATTAGTTCATAAATGTGTATGAAGCACATTCAAGTGATTATAATCAGATTCATTTAATTTAACCCTTGGCATTAGACAGATAGAGAGATATTATTTCTTAACGTTGCTGATGACTGTAGAGTACGATGGCAAAGGAAAAATACCTCTCTATCTAAGGCTAGGCGTACACCGGTTAGTTAAGACAAGACAAGATTAGTCACGTTTAGTCACAGTAATTCACATAGTTGCTTATGAAGCAGCACACACTGATGCTATGACTAATCGGTGTGTGTTGCTTTATAAGCAACTATGTGAAGTACTGTGGCTAAACGTGACTAATTTCGTCTTGTCTGGTCTTGACTAACCGGTGTATGCCTAGCCTGATGCCAAGCGTCAAATATGATTATCAGACATTTTATTGACTATTGTAAACTTGATCGTTTGTAGTAACAAGTAGGCCAATAAAAACACTGGAATAAGTCGAATCGAATCCTATCTACATCAATTTTGTATTAAATTTTAGGTTTTCATATATTTTGGCTGAATCAATCATCGCTTTGAAGCTCCGAAATTGAACCATCAAATTCCATCCAATTAAATAACTTTTAAATGCAACAGCTGATTGGCTACGGTACCCACACACTATATAGCAGGATTCTTTTAAATTGTCAGAAAACAGCTGATTGATGTACGCTCGTTTACTGACGTTAAATCAGCTGTTTTCTGACAAGTTAAAAGAATCCTGCTATACTTGAATAGATATAAATTTCGTATCGGGATACATTGTATTCCCTATCTTATACGCGCTAAGCCGATACTGAAGTTACATCTATTCAAGGGTGTTTCAAAAAGGACTAAACTACTTTGAAAATGCATACATTTTTTTTTAAATAGATAAAGAACTGGATTTGATATTTTTTTGAAGGAAAACACATCAAGTTTTGTCTACCATATTATGGAAGTGCAGACTAGCAAGCGCTAGCCCTGCAATTGCGTTAAATTTATTACTGTCTTCACAGGACTGGAGCTTGCTAGCTGGCTTGAAGAATCAAAGTCGGCAACAACGTTTCAACGTATTTTTGTATCAAGTACGGCAAATCATACTCAAAGTAGGCCTACAATTTATGATTGAAATGAATTTTTATAGTGACATGCTGCTCGATAAAACATCAGAAATCATAAGACCAAGATTATTGACGCTGCTGTCAATGTTTCTGAATATGCTTTGATGACGTCAGACCAATCACAGAGCACTTCCATAATTTTCTAGTTGAAAATTGATATGTTTTCCTTTAAGACGACACCAAAACCAGTTCTATATATTTATTCAATTATATACATTTTCAAAGTTGTAAAGTCCTTTTTGAAACAATCTGTATAGACATCATACATAATATACCATGACTTGCCGTTTTTATCATAACAGTCCATGTACGGGGTCCTTAATAATACAGCTGTTTTATTCAAGCTTATTTTATTAGATGGAATTTGATCATTATAAAGAATAAAACTTTATAAACTACATAATAAATTAGAGCACGGGAGGCAGCGATGATTTGGCAGATTCTTGCTTGGCTTCTGGTTTCTCAGTGCAAATGTCTGCAATTCTGAGCTGGGTCGGCTCGCTACTATTGTCTTCCATCATTGACGCCTGATTCTCTTGTTCCTGTCTATTAACCAGTGTTCTGTAGATTGCGAATGCCTGCGAAAAAACACACAAAAATAACACATAATAGTAGTTTATGCAATGGTTATTAGAGCCTTTAAACGACGAGTGAGATACCGAGGTTAAAATAAGAGCGGCAACGCCGCGAGTTATTTTTACCTCGGAATCTCACTCGTCGTTTTTTATAAAAATGTTCATCTACGACCATAAAAAAACATAATATCCACATTATCAATCCAAACTAACCTTGATTGAAACGACCATGTTCTATTTCAATGTTTGCCTTTATGTTAGGAACTGTTCGGTTCCAGTGTTTTAAAACTACATATGATTGAACAAGGAACGTTTCACAATAATACAATCTGTATCGTAATGTGGTCATTACGATAAAAGTTTCAAATTCCATTTCGAAAAAGATGCTGTTTCGATTTCAATTATGAAACTGTAATGATTGCATTATAACACGGTCGTAGATAGATAAAGGTTATTCCAATCATGATAATAAATTGAGATTAGTTTCAATTGATGAATAATCTGGGAAATTGATAAAATTCATGTACAGTGACATTCATTTAATTTGACGCTTGGCATTAGATAGATAGATAGATGCATAGATCGATAGCTAGATAGCTAAATAGCTAGCTGAATAGATACATAGATAGATGAATAGATAGATAGATAGAGAGATATCATTTCTTCACGTTGCTGATGATCGTACAGTACGATGGCAAAGAAATAATATCTCTCTAATGCCAAGCGTCAAATTAAATGAATAGCACTGTAGTTTTCAAGTGAAATTGATAGCATTGAACACTCTATAAAACATTAAATGCTACACAACATTAAAATGTGAGAACACATGAACAAAGCAACAACTGAAAAATGAAAATAGAGCAAACAAATCATCTCATTCAATAATGAAAACACTAAGATTACATTATGTTTAGATATCATACCAGACACTGTGTCAGAAGGTTTATGATTACATTAGTGAAATAAAGGAGAAAACAGTAGAGTTCATTGAAAACCTAAAACAGGGGTTCCCAACAGGTGGTGTGCAAGGCATAGGCCTACCAGAGGGGCTCGCTAAATATAAGTAGGAATTGTAATGAAAATAAACTCTGTTTTTTCAATATTCAGTTGAACCAAGAAATATATTAAAAGGGGAAAAGGTCGAGATTAGTCACGTTTAGTCACAGTAATTCACATAGTTGCTTATGAAGCAGCACACACTGATGCAATGAATAATCATCGGTGTGTGTTGCTTCATAAGCAACTATGTGAAATAGAAATAGAAATTTATTAAATAGTTATAAATTAATAAATAGGAAAAAACAAACAAACAATACAATAAGTTGCGACTATTTTTTACATGTACTGTGACTAAACGTGACTAATCTCGTCTTGTCTTGTCTTGACTAACCGTTGTACGCCTAGCCTTATACTGCCGTAGTAGTACTAATAGAAATAGTACTTTCCGAATAAAAAATAAGAACAATATGACATTTTTATCAAGGTTTTCGACTCCGAAAAACCATAAAATACAGTCAATGATATTTCACTAAAACCGAGTAAAAATTCAAATCAGAAGCAAATTGCAGGTGACCGATTTGACGCTATTTAATTTTATTGGATAGAATTAAAAGTATTTGATAATATTTTCATTATCACAGCTGCGCAACTGACCTGTGAAACAACACTTGATACATCAGCCGTATTGTTGGGCAGTATAAGGGTGTTGCTGGTCTTGGCTAGGTTCTGGAACGCCTCCACGTACTTTTCAGCAATTGTCAACGAGGCTGCATGCTTGCCATCCTGCAAATTAATCACATAATTAAAATAAAAAAGGGGAAAAATGTGCAATTAGGCGAGGTGGAACCTACCCGTAAGGGTCTCCCCACCGATAAAAAGCCATACGATAAAAAAATCGCATCTTTAAACAATAACAATCGAATCAATCACAATAATTATCATGCATTATTGGCTGCAACTTATTCATCCAATAGTCTTATGAAACTATCATTCTTCCAACATTAAATCATTGAAATGAAACTGACTCTAGCACATGGCTTGCCTTATTGGAGTAATTAAATTTCCATTAAAAAACACATTCTTAACATTTTTTCACTGCTACAGAGCGTGCCATCCAAATTGGCGTCTCACTGGAGCATGCGCGTTGATCGCTTTCTCCCACTACAGTGCCTGCTGACTCGCGGTACAGAAAATTTCAAAAATTCATTCAGCTGGCAAACTCGGCTTTATAAAAAAAATCATATTCGCTTCGGTTACCTAGCAGTACTATGATGTTATTTGCTTCACTGACTGTACTAGCCTTAGCGGCTGGAGGGGAAGCGTGGTGGTTATCCATCTCTCTCGCACACCCTCCCCTAGACGCCAATCTGGATGGCACGCTCTGTACCAATATGTATTAACACTGTAGAGGCTGTGTAATCAGTTTGGCCATTGTTTTTTTTCTTTTTGCTAGGGATGATGCCCACATAAGCAAGAATCAAGAACTTTATTTGTCATAAGTATTTCACAAAATACATGGACATCGTCAATAACAACATAAAAAAATTAATGGTCTTAAATTACAATCTTAAAATATAAGATAACATACAAGAACATCAAATTTGTCAATAGTAATAACAATCTCAGGTACCTCATTGAATCATGAAAAATTTTACATTGAACTTCATTAACTCCAATCTATTTCAAAATATTCATCAACAGAATACAAACATTTCTTTATTAATATCTCTTTTATCATACTCTTGAATTTATTTTAGCTCTGAGCTTGTGCGTGGGTAATGGGAAGGATGATGATTGATTGATTAATTCAATCAATCATCATCCTTCCATTACTACCTTTAGAGCTAAAATAAATTCAAGAGTATGATAAAAGAGATATTATGATGATGAGAGATGAATGGACCTACAGCTTTAGGTGGGTTCCGAACCACCGGGAAGCGATTTTGAAGCTCATAAATTGTTGTATTTAGAAGAGCCGGTCACCGTTACAACGGGAGTGGTAGGCGCAGTCTCTTATCTAATCTCACCGATTAGCCTCGCCTCTGCCACTGATGGGATCAACCGCTTCCCCACTTTGGATGCCACACTTTTGATTGGTAAGCTCGCTCAAATCCACCATACTTTTGCCAATTCACAGGATTCACATTGAGAACATATATGCACACAATACGTTATGTTGAGTAATACATTTCCAACCCCCCAATTTTCTTTGGCCAATGTTAGAGCGGGTTCACAAGAACGGTTTTTGGGCGGTTGCGGCTACCAGCGGTTCCATGTGTGGGAGAGAGACAATATTATGCCAGCTCTTTCTTTGTCTCTCTCCAACACTTGGACTTGGACTCCCGCAACCACCCAAAAACCGTTCGTGTAAACCCGCTCTTAGTTTTAAATCATTTTAACTTTCTGTGTAGTAGTGAAGGTGACATTGCGGTAGTTATCCATACTGAATAAAAATACTTGAGGTGTCAAAACCACATATTTAATAAAACAACGAGATACCGGTTTCGGTTGTTATCACAATTATCAATCTCTGGTAAACTGGTTATCTCGGTTTCGACTTCAAGTATTTTTATTCAGTTTTAATCATTTTAAGCTTTGAAAGCAACCCAAGAATAGAGACACTAATAAAAGAAAAGACAAGATGTTGTCAAACCACTGATTTATTAGAAAATCGAGATACCGGTTTCGGTTGTTACACCATTATCAATCTCTGGTAAACTGAACCTTAACGTACAGAGCAGCAGTATTTATACTAACGGTAAAGCACCGCTATTGGTAGACGCTCTAGCCAATGACCGTGAACGGCTGCCATTGGCCTAGACAAGCTCCTCCCCGATTAGCGGTTCATTCAAACATTACAAAATGGCGATTCAAACAGAAAACACAATATCTGTAATGTTTGAATGAACCGCTAATCGGGGAGGCTTTTGTCTGATGGCAGCCGTTCACGTCATAACCAACAGCTGCTTACTGGTATAAATACTGCTGCTCTGCGACGTTCAGTTTTAGAGATTGATGGTGTAACAACCGAAACCGGTATCTCGATTTTCTAATAAATCAGTGGTTTGACAACATCTTGTCTTTTCATTTATTATGGATAACTACCACAATATCACCTTCACAACTACTCAAAGAGTGAATAGAGACACTAGATTTAATGCAAGAGAAGTGAGTTAATTTTTATGTATTTCCTCTTGAAAGAGTTTGACTAATGGGTGGTTGGATTCAAGTACCTTTTTCGACAAGGATTGTGCTACAACTGCTAAACTCTTGGCTCTGGCTTCGGCGACAGTCATTAACGCGGCTGCCTCACCGGTCGCCTGATTTATACGTTCTTCTCGTTCAGCCTCTGAAATTGAATTTCGAAAATTATTACAAACACATCATCTGAAATTATTGAGAAATAAATACAAGGTGACCTCGATGCAAGGTTAGTGGATTTACCAGGTTGGCCAGTCCCCCCCCCCCCCCCATAAGAGCCCAGCAGTTCACTTGCTATTATGACGTCAAGCAGTGACCCAGCTAACATATTATGCCCTTTACCTATATTCAAGATTTAACATATTCGCTGTGTGCACGTAGGTGGTAGGGATATCGAAATTGACCCCCAACGCTCAAGGTGGACTTTTTGATTCGGCAAAAACTCTGACAATTTAATATGGGAAAGGATAGGGCATAAGCATTTACAATGCATTTGAAGTATTGTTGCATTCCTAATTGTATAAATACCGTTCATAATAGTAATTACGTCTTCTATTCCTTCCATATTTAACCCTGGCATTATGAAAAAGGGTTGAATAGAATTTTTCCTAAATCAAATACTAGAATACATTACTCTCCTTTCCTTCTCAGGTTTATCCTTTTTTGTTCATCTTTGCATATTCTTCCTCCCAGAAGGCTGTAAGCAGATCTCTTTTTATGGATTGTTCAATATAGTTGGCTACGTAATAATAAAATGATGATGTTTATACCATATTTAACAATATTTCAGTCGAATCAAATAACAGAATACATGACTCCCCTTTTCTTCTCATTTTTATCCTGTTTATGCATCTTCTTCCTCTTAGGTGGCTGTAGGCCGATATCATTCCATGAATTGTCTAATATAGCTGGCTTAGTAATAATAAAATAATGATGTTCATGCCATATTTAACAATATTTCAGTCCAATCAAATAATAGAATACATTACTCTCCTTTCCTTCTTGTTTCTATCCTTTTTCTGATCCTTTTTGCATATTCTTCCTCCCAGAAGGCTGTAGGCAGATCTCTTTTTATGGATTGTTCAATATAGCTGGATATGTAATGATAAAATAATGATGTTTATACAATATTTAACAATATTTCAGTCCAATAAAATAAAAGAATACATTACTCCCCGTTCCTTCACATTTTTATCCGGTTCATGCATCTTCTTCCTCTTGGGTGGCTGTAAGCAGATCTCATTTCATAGTCTAATATAGCTGGCTTAGTAATAAACAGATAATCGTGCTTATGCAATTTTTAACAATATTTCAGTCCAATCAAATAATAGAATACATTACTCTCCTTTCCTTCTTCTTTCTATCCTATTTCTAATCCTTTTTGCATATTATTCCTACCAGAAGGCTGTAGGCAAATCTCTTTTTATGGATTGTTCAATATAGTTGGCAATGTAATAATCAAATAATGATTTTCTTGCCATATTTAACAATGTTTTAAACCTATCAAATAATAGAATACATTACTCCCCTTTCCTTCTCGTTTTTATCCTTTTTCTGTTCATCTTTGAATACTCTTCTTCCCAGAAGGCTGTAGGCAGACCTCTTTTTATGGATTGTTCAATATAGCTTGATATGTAATGATAAAATAATGATGTTTATACAATATTTAACAATATTTCAGTCCAATAAAGTGAAAGAATACGTTACTACCCGTTCCTTCACATTTTTATCCTGTTTATGCATCTTCTTCCTCTTAGGTGGCAGTAGAGAGATCTCTTTTTATGGATTCTTCAATATAGTTGGCTATGTAATAATCAAATAATGATGTTTTTGCCATATTTAACAATATTCTAGTCCAATCAAATAATACAATACATTACTCCCCTTTCCTTCCCTTTTTTCTCATGTTTATGCATCTTCTTTTTCTTAGTTGGCTGTAGGCAGCTCTCATTTCATGGATTGTCTAATATAACTGGCTTAGTAATAATAAAAAAATGATGTTTATGCTATATTCAACAATAATTCAGTCCAATCAAATAATAGAATACATTACTTCCCGTTCTTTCTCATTTTTATCCGGTTTATGCATCTTCTTCCTCTTAGGTGGCTGTAGACAGATCTCATTTCATAGATAGTCTAATATAGCTGGCTTATTAATAATTAGATAATGATGCTTATGCCATTTTTAACAATATTCCAGTCCAATCAAATAATATAATACATTAATCTCCTTTCCTTCTTCTTTCTAATCCTTTTTGCATATTCTTCCTCCCAGAAGGCTGTAGGCAGATCTCTTTTAATGGATTGTTCAATATAGCTGGATATGTAATGATAAAATAATGATGTTTATACAATATTTAACTATATTTCAGTCCTATAAAATGAAAGAATACGTTACTCCCCGTTCCTTCACATTCTTATCCTGTTCACGCATCTTCTTCCTCTTATGTGGCTATAGAGAGATCTCTTTTTATGGATTCTTCAATATAGTTGGCTATGTAATAATCAAATAATGATGTTTTTGCCATATTCAATAATGCTCCAGTCTAATCAAATAATAGAATACATTACTCCCCTTTCCTTCTCATTCTTATCCTGTTCACGCATCTTTTTCCACTTAGGTGGCTGTAGACAGATCTCTTTTTATAAATTGTTCAATATAGCTGGCTATATAATTATTAAATAATGATGTCTATACCAAATTTAACAATATTTCAGTCCAATCAAATAATAGAATACATTATTCTCCTTTCCTTCTCGTTTTCATCCTTTTTCTGTTCATCTTTGCATACTTTTCTTCCCAGAAGGCTGTAGGCAGATCTCTTTTTATGGATTGTTCAATATAGTTGGCTATGAAATAATAAAATAATGATGTTTATACAATACAAGCTGTCCCGGCGAACTTCGTATCGCACTCTTCCCCCCCTATTCTATTTTCTTCTATTTTGTATTTTTTTCATTTATTTATTTCTTTTTAATTTTTTTTTAATTTCTTCTATTTTGTATTTTTTCATTTATTTATTTATTTCTTTTTAATTTTTTTTTTCTTAAATATTTTCTTTTAATTTTTTTTCGTTCTTCAATTTTATTATTTGAAACAATAAAACATGTATGATACGAACGATAACTCATTCTTAATTGATGATTCTAGCGTAAAAAATAATAATTGGAGTAGAAAACCTAGTACAAAAAGAAATGGTGCAGAGCGTGAATTGAACCCGAGACCTCATGTTTACAACGCAGACGTTCTGTGCACTGCGCCACTGAGACTTAGGATCTGTGAGCAGATTTTCTGATCTTGAATAGACGATCATCTTTCCGTAGCCGCTTGGCCGGCAAGTTTGAACATACGTTTGTGAAATGTTTGATAGGTTAGGTCATTAATTTACTAATTATTTATTAATTATAAAGGGATTTTCTTATATCTTAATACATATTATGTTAACCAGTGCTGTAACAATTCAAACTAATCCAAAATCATCCAAATCGGTTCAGCCGTTCTCGAGTTATAAGCGAGCGTACAGACACCAACTCTCTTTTATTAATATAGATTTGACAATATTTCAGTCCAATCAAATAATAGAATACATTACTCTCCTTTCCTTCTTATTTCTATCCTTTTTCTGATCTTTTTTGCATATTCTTCCTCCCAGAAGGCTGTAGGCAGATCTCTTTTCATGGATTATTCAATATAGCTGGCTTTGTAATAATCAAATAATGATGTTTATGCCATATTTAACAATATTCTAGTCCAATCAAATAATAGAATACATTACTCCCCTTTCCTTCTCGTTTTTATCCTTTTTCTGTTCATCTTTGAATACTCTTCTCCCCAGAAGGCTGTAGGCAGACCTCTTTTTATGTTCAATATAGCTTGATATGTAATGATAAAATAATGATGTTTATACAATATTTAACAATATTTCAGTCCAATAAAGTGAAAGAATACGTTACTCCCCGTTCCTTCACATATTTATCCTGTTTATGCATCTTCTTACTCTTAGGTGGCAGTAGAGAGATCTCTTTTTATGGATTCTTCAATATAGTTGGCTATGTAATAATCAAATAATGATGTTTTTGCCATATTTAATACATGTTCCAGTCTAATCAAATAATAGAATACATTACTCCCCTTTCCTTCTCATTCTAATCCTGTTCACGCATCTTCTTCCACTTAGGTGGCTGTAGACAGATCTCTTTTATAAATTGTTCAATACAGCTGGCTATATAATTATTAAATAATGATGTCTATACCAAATTTAACAATATTTCAGTCCAATCAAATAATAGAATACATTACTCCCCTTTCCTTCTCATTTTTATCCTGTCTATGCATATTCTTCCTCTTAGGTGGCTGTAGGCAGATCTCATTTCATGGATTGTCTAATACAGCTGGCTATGTAATAATCAAATAATGATGTTTATGCCATATTTAACAATATTCTAGTCCAATCAAATAATACAATACATTACTCCCCTTTCCTTCCCTTTTTTCTCATGTTTATGCATCTTCTTTTTCTTAGTTGGCTGTAGGCAGCTCTCATTTCATGGATTGTCTAATATAACTGGCTTAGTAATAATAAAAAAATGATGTTTATGCTATATTCAACAATAATTCAGTCCAATCAAATAATAGAATACATTACTTCCCGTTCCTTCTCATTTTTATCCGGTTTATGCATCTTCTTCCTCTTAGGTGGCTGTAGACAGATCTCATTTCATGGATAGTCTAATATAGCTGGCTTATTAATAATTAGATAATGGTGCTTATGCCATTTTTAACAATATTTCAGTCCAATCAAATAATATAATACATTAATCTCCTTTCATTCTTGTTTGTATCCTTTCTCTGTTCATTTTTGCATATTCTTCCTCCCAGAAGGCTGTAGGCAGATCTCTTTTTATGGATTGTCTAATATAGCTGGATATGTAATGATAAAATAATGATGTTTATACAATATTTAACAATATTTCAGTCCAATAAAGTGAAAGAATACGTTACTCCCCGTTCCTTCACATTTTTATCCTGTTTATGCATCTTCTTCCTCTTAGGTGGCAGTAGAGAGATCTCTTTTTATGGATTCTTCAATATAGTTGGCTATGTAATAATCAAATAATGATGTTTTTGCAATATTTAAAAATGTTCCAGTCCAATCAAATGATAGAATACATTACTCCCCGTTCCTTCTCATTTTTATCCGGTTTATGCATCTTCTTCCTCTTAGGTGGCTGTAGACAGATCTCATTTCATAGATAGTCTAATATAGCTGGCTTTGTAATACTCAGATAATGATGTTTATGCCATATTTAACAATATTCTTGTCCAATAAAATATTAGAATACATTACACTCCTTTCCTTCTTCTTTCTAATCCTTTTTGCATATTCTTCCTCCCAGAAGGCTGTAGGCAGATCTCTTTTAATGGATTGTTCAATATAGCTGGATATGTAATGATAAAATAATGATGTTTATACAATATTTAACAATATTTCAGTCCTATTGACCCCCAGCGCTCACAGTGGATTTCTTAATTGTGCAAAAACTCTAACAATTTAATATGGGAAAGGATAGGGCATAAGCATTTACAATGCATTTGAAGTATTGTTGCATTCCTAATTGTATAAATACCGTTCATAATAGTAATTTCGTCTTCTATTCCTTCCATATTTAACCCTGGCATTATGAAAAAGGG
Organism: Laodelphax striatellus; assembly: GCA_017141395.1. Classification (NCBI taxonomy): domain Eukaryota; kingdom Metazoa; phylum Arthropoda; class Insecta; order Hemiptera; family Delphacidae; genus Laodelphax; species Laodelphax striatellus. The sequence continues at coordinate 1,027,814 of CM029530.1, forward strand.
TTGAATAGAATTTTTCCTAAATCAAATACTAGAATACATTACTCTCCTTTCCTTCTCAGGTTTATCCTTTTTTGTTCATCTTTGCATATTCTTCCTCCCAGAAGGCTGTAGGCAGATCTCTTTTTATGGATTGTTCAATATAGCTGGCTATGTAATAATAAAATAATGATGTTTTTGCCATATTTAACAATATTCTAGTCCAATCAAATAATAGAATAAATTACTACCCTTTACTTCTCATTTTTAACCTGTTTATGCATCTTCTTCCTCTTGGGTGGCTGTAGGCAGATCTCATTTCATGGATTGTCTAATAAAGCTGGCTTAGTAATAATAAAATAATGATGTTCATGCCATATTTAATGATATTTAAGTTAAATCAAATAATAGAATACATTACTCTCCTTTCCTTCTTGTTTCTATCCAATTTCTGTTCATTTTTGCATATTCTTCCTCTCAGAAGGCTGTAGGCAGATCTCTTTTTATGGATTGTTCAATATAGCTGGCTATGTAATAATAAAATAATGATGTTTATACAATATTTAACAATATTTGAGTCCAATAAAATGAAAGAATCCGTTACTCCCCGTTCCTTCACATTTTTATCCGGTTCATGCATCTTCTTCCTCTTGGGTGGCTGTACGCAGATCTCATTTCATGGATAGTCTAATATAGCTGGCTTAGTAATAATCAGATAATCGTGCTTATGCAATTTTTAACAATATTTCAGTCCAATCAAATAATAGAATACATTACTCTCCTTTCCTTCTTGTTTCTATCCTTTTTCTAATCCTTTTTGCATATTCTTCCTCCCAGAAGGCTGTAGGCAGATCTCTTTTCATGAATAATTGTTCAATATAGCTGGCTATGTAATTATAAAATAATGATTTTTATGCTATATTTAACAATGTTTAAACCAATCAAATAATAGAATACATTACTCCCCTTTCCTTCTCGTTTTATCCTTTTCTGTTCATCTCTTCTTCCCAGATGGCTGTAGGCAGATCTCTTTTATGGATTGTTCAATATAGCTTGATATGTAATAATAAAATAATGATGTTTATACAATATTTAACAATATTTCAGTCCAATAAAATAATAGAATACATTACTCCGTTCCTTCACATTTTTATCCTGTTTATTTATGCATCTTCTTCCTCTTAGGTGGCTGTAGAGATCTCATTTATGGATTGTCCAATATAGTTGGCTATGTAATAATCAAATAATGATGTTTATAATATTTAATAATAATCCAGTCTAATCAAATAATAGAATACGTTACTCCCCGTTCCTTCACATTCTTATCCTGTTCACGCATCTTCTTCCTCTTATGTGGCTATAGAGAGATCTCTTTTTATGGATTCTTCAATATAGCTGGCTATATAATTATTAAATAATGATGTCTATACCAAATTTAACAATATTTCAGTCCAATCAAATAATAGAATACATTACTCCCCTTTCCTTCTCATTTTTATCCTGTCTATGCATATTCTTCCTCTTAGGTGGCTGTAGGCAGATCTCATTTCATGGATTGTCTAATACAGCTGGATATGTAATGATAAAATAATGATGTTTATACAATATTTAACAATATTTCACTCCAATAAAGTGAAAAAATACGTTACTCCCCGTTCCTTCACATTTTTATCCTGTTTATGCATCTTCTTCCTCTTAGGTGGCAGTAGGGAGATCTCTTTTTATGGATTCTTCAATATAGTTGGCTATGTAATAATCAAATAATGATGTTTTTGCAATATTTAAAAATGTTCCAGTCCAATCAAATGATAGAATACATTACTCCCCGTTCCTTCTCATTTTTATCCGGTTTATGCATCTTCTTCCTCTTAGGTGGCTGTAGACAGATCTCATTTCATGGATAGTCTAATATAGCTGGCTTTGTAATACTCAGATAATGATGTTTATGCCATATTTAACAATATTCTAGTCCAATAAAATATTAGAATACATTACTCTCCTTTCCTTCTTCTTTCTAATCCTTTTTGCATATTCTTCCTCCCAGAAGGCTGTAGGCAGATCTCTTTTAATGGATTGTTCAATATAGCTGGATATGTAATGATAAAATAATGATGTTTATACAATATTTAACAATATTTCAGTCCTATAAAATGAAAGAATACGTTACTCCCCGTTCCTTCACATTCTTATCCCTGTTCATCTGCATCTCTTCTTCTTATGTGGCTATAGAGATCTCTTTTTATGGATTATTCAATATAGTTGGCTATGTAATAATCAAATAATGATGTTTTTGCCATATTTAATAATGCTCCAGTCTAATCAAATAATAGAATACATTACTCCCCTTTTCTTCTCATTCTTATCCTGTTCACGCATCTTTTTCCACTTAGGTGGCTGTAGACAGATCTCTTTTTATAAATTGTTCAATATAGCTGGCTATATAATTATTAAATAATGATGTTTTGCCCAAATTTAACAATATTTCAGTCCAATCAAATAATAGAATAAATTACTCTCCTTTCCTTCTCGTTTTCATCCTTTTTCTGTTCATCTTTGCATACTTTTGTTCCCAGAAGGCTGTAGGCAGATCTCTTTTTATGGATTGTTCTATATAGTTGGCTATGAAATAATAAAATAATGATGTTTATACAATATTTCAGTCCAATCAAATAATAGAATACATTACTGTCCTTTCCTTTCCTTCTCCTTTCTATCCTGTTCTGCATCTTCTTTTTTGCATAAGATCTCTTTTTATGGATTGTTCAATATAGCTGGCTTTGTAATAATCAAATAATGATGTTTATGCCATATTTAACAATATTCTAGTCCAATCAAATAATAGAATACATTACTCCCCTTTCCTTCTCGTTTTTATCCTTTTTCTGTTCATCTTTGAATACTCTTCTTCCCAGAAGGCTGTAGGCAGACCTCTTTTTATGGATTGTTCAATATAGCTTGATATGTAATGATAAAATAATGATGTTTCTACAATATTTAACAATATTTCAGTCCAATAATGTGAAAGAATACGTTACTCCCCGTTCCTTCACATTTTCATCCTGTTTATGCATCTTCTTCCTCTTAGGTGGCAGTAGAGAGATCTCTTTTTATGGATTCTTCAATATAGTTGGCTATGTAATAATCAAATAATGATGTTTTTGCCATATTTAATAAATGTTCCAGTCTAATCAAATAATAGAATACATTACTCCCCTTTCCTTCTCATTCTAATCCTGTTCACGCATCTTCTTCCACTTAGGTGGCTGTAGACAGATCTCTTTTATAAATTGTTCAATACAGCTGGCTATATAATTATTAAATAATGATGTCTATACCAAATTTAACAATATTTCAGTCCAATCAAATAATAGAATACATTACTCCCCTTTCCTTCTCATTTTTATCCTGTCTATGCATATTCTTCCTCTTAGGTGGCTGTAGGCAGATCTCATTTCATGGATTGTCTAATACAGCTGGCTATGTAATAATCAAATAATGATGTTTATGCCATATTTAACAATATTCTAGTCCAATCAAATAATACAATACATTACTCCCCTTTCCTTCCCTTTTTTCTCATGTTTATGCATCTTCTTTTTCTTAGGTGGCTGTATAGGCAGATCTAATTTCATGGATAGTCTAATATAGCTGGCTTAGTAATAATCAAATAATGATGTTCATGCCATTTTTAACAATATTTCAGTCCAATCAGATAATAGAATACATTACTCTCCTTTCCTTCTTGTTTCTATCCAATTTCTGTTCATTTTTGCATATTCTTCCTCCCAGAAGGCTGTAGTCAGATCTCTTTTTATGGATTGTTCAATATAGCTGGCTATGTAATAATAAAATAATGATGTTTATACAATATTTAACAATATTTCTGTCCAATCAAATAATAGAATACATTACTCCCCATTCCTTCTAATTTTTATCCTGTTCATGCATCTTCTTCCTCTTAGGTGGCTGTAGGCAGCAGATCTCTTTTTATGGATTGGTCAATATACGAGTAACTGGCTATGTAATAATCAAATAATGATGTTTATACAATATTTAACAATATTTCAGTCCAATAAAGTGAAAGAATACGTTACTCCCCGTTCCTTCACATTTTTATCCTGGTTATGCATCTTCTTCCTCTTAGGTGGCAGTAGAGAGATCTCTTTTTATGGATTCTTCAATATAGTTGGCTATGTAATAATCAAATAATGATGTTTTTGCCATATTTAATAAATGTTCCAGTCTAATCAAATAATAGAATACATTACTCCCCTTTCCTTCTCATTCTAATCCTGTTCACGCATCTTCTTCCACTTAGGTGGCTGTAGACAGATCTCTTTTTATAAATTGTTCAATATAGCTGGCTATATAATTATTAAATAATGATGTCTATACCAAATTTAACAATATTTCAGTCCAATCAAATAATAGAATACATTACTCCCCTTTCCTTCTCATTTTTATCCTGTCTATGCATATTCTTCCTCTTAGGTGGCTGTAGGCAGATCTCATTTCATGGATTGTCTAATACAGCTGGATATGTAATGATAAAATAATGATGTTTATACAATATTTAACAATATTTCACTCCAATAAAGTGAAAAAATACGTTACTCCCCGTTCCTTCACATTTTTATCCTGTTTATGCATCTTCTTCCTCTTAGGTGGCTGTAGGAGATCTCTTTTATGGATTCTTCAATATAGTTGGCTATGTAATAATCAAATAATGATGTTTTGCAATATTTAACAATGTTCAGTCCAATCAAATAAAAGAATACATTACTCCCCTTTCCTTCTCATTTTTATCCGGTTTATGCATCTTCTTCCTCTTAGGTGGCTGTAGACAGATCTCATTTCATGGATAGTCTAATATAGCTGGCTTATTAATAATTAGATAATGGTGCTTATGCCATTTTTAACAATATTTCAGTCCAATCAAATAATATTAGAATACATTACTCTCCTTTCCTTCTTCTTTCTAATCCTTTTTGCATATTCTTCCTCCCAGAAGGCTGTAGGCAGATCTCTTTTAATGGATTGTTCAATATAGCTGGATATGTAATGATAAAATAATGATGTTTATACAATATTTAACAATATTTCAGTCCTATAAAATAAAGGATACGTTACTCCCCGTTCCTTCACATTCTTATCCTGTTCACGCATCTTCTTCCTCTTATGTGGCTGTAGAGAGATCTCTTTTTATGGATTCTTCAATATAGTTGGCTATGTAATAATCAAATAATGATGTTTTTGCCATATTTAATAATGCTCCAGTCTAATCAAATAATAGAATACATTACTCCCCTTTCCTTCTCATTCTTATCCTGTTCACGCATCTTTTTCCACTTAGGTGGCTGTAGACAGATCTCTTTTTATGGATTGTTCAATATAGTTGGCTATGTAATAATAAAATAATGATGTTTATACAATATTTTACAATATTTCAGTCCAATCAAATAATAGAATACATTACTCTCCTTTCCTTCTCGTTTTCATCCTTTTCTGTTCATCTTCATACTTTTGTTCCCAGAAGGCTGTAGGCAGATCTGTTTTATGGATTTTTCAATATAGTTTACTATGTAATAAGGAAATAATGATGTTTATACTATATTCAACAATTTTTCAGTCGAATCAAATAACAGAATTCATGACTCCCCGTTCCTTCACATTCTTATCCTGTTCACGCATCTTCTTCCTCTTATGTGGCTATAGAGAGATCTCTTTTTATGGATTCTTCAATATAGCTGGCTATATAATTATTAAATAATGATGTCTATACCAAATTTAACAATATTTTAGTCCAATCAAATAATAGAATACATTACTCTCCTTTCCTTCTCGTTTTCATCCTTTTTCTGTTCATCTTTGCATACTCTTCTTCCCAGAAGGCTGTAGGCAGATCTCTTTTTATGGATTGTTCAATATAGTTGGCTATGTAATAATCAAATAATGATGTTTATGCCATATTTAACAATATTCTAGTCCAATCAAATAATAGAATACATTACTCCCCTTTCCTTCTCGTTTTTATCCTTTTTCTGATCTTTTTCTTATTCTTCCCAGAAGGCTGTAGGCAGATCTCTTTTCATGTATTATTCAATATAGCTGGCTTTGTAATAATCAAATAATGATGTTTATGCCATATTCAACAATATTCTAGTCCAATCAAATAATACAATACATTACTCCCCTTTCCTTCCCTTTTTTCTCATGTTTATGCATCTTCTTTTTCTTAGTTGGCTGTAGGCAGATCTCATTTCATGGATTGTCTAATATAGCTGGCTTAGTAATAATAAAAAAATGATGTTTATGCTTTATTCAACAATAATTCAGTCCAATCGAATAATAGAATACATTACTCCCCGTTCCTTCTCATTTTTATCCGGTTTATGCATCTTCTTCCTCTTAGGTGGCTGTAGACAGATCTCATTTCATAGATAGTCTAATATAATTAGGCTTAGATAGGCTTAGGATAGTCTTATTAATAATAAGATAATGGTGCTTATGCCATTTTTAACCATATTTCAGTCCAATCAAATAATATAATACATTAATCTCCTTTCATTCTTGTTTGTATCCTTTCTCTGTTCATTTTTGCATATTCTTCCTCCCAGAAGGCTGTAGGCAGATCTCTTTTTATGGATTGTATAATATAACTGGCTTAGTAATAATAAAATAATGATGTTTATAATGATCAGAAGATTATAATAATGTTTCAGAACATGCGATGAGCTCATTTTATCATTCTAAATATAATTCCACAATCATTAGGTAGGAAAAATAGCGACAGAAAATTCTATTTCAATCATAAACTGATTTTTACGTACTTTAAGTACCTATCCTTTCCCATGTTAAATGTAGGCCTACAGAATTTTTCGCTAAAAAATCTGCCAGAGCGCAACACCGTAGATGCTAATAGCGAATAGTGCATTTTGAAGTTAGAATACCTATATTTTTGCTTGTAACGTTTTTAAATTCAAGCCCCAATGTTCAAAATCAACAGGCCTCTTACTTGATCTATGAAGATATCATATTCCAAATTTCAAAAGTGTACAATCTACTATTCGTTAGATATCGTACCGTATAGGAGTATGTCCCATAAGAACAATTTTTTTTTTTTGTAATCTTCTCAAACATATAGGGGTTCCTCATAGTTCTTATAGTTTTTATTATTGTGTTTCATTGTATTTGCATTTTTTAGTTACTGTACTTATTTCACTTAATTTTACAGAAACTATTTTATGTATTCCACTCATTTAATCCTTTTGTCTTTCATCTTTGCATTTCTTCCTGCAACCTTTATTTTTGTTATATTTCAACTGTTTCCAATTTCAAATTTCCCACCACTTCAATGCCACCCCTATCAACTTTCCAATCTTGATCAGCCTCCATAACCTACAAACTTTTAGGGCCGGTTCATGAGCTCGGGATTCAGCCAAATCCTAGACTAAAACGGGTGGCTACCGTAGCATCGACAAACGTTTGTATCGAAAGTTTAGTGGGTTAGCAGCATAGAGAGCCCTTAGCACATAGTGTCGAGGCTAACGTTTGTCGATGCTACTGTGGCCACCCGTTTTTGTCTAGGACTTGGCTAAATCCCGAGCTCATGAATCGGCCTTTAGTTTCTTAGTACACTGAAGATGGCACAATGATGCCGAAACATGTTTGTAAATTCTACCAAATACAGTGATATTTTTTGACTACATCCTAGTGTTTTCATTATAGGAATATTTAAAATTCGAAAAAGACCAGCCCCTAAAGAATAATATTCTCTTTCAAATGACACATCAAACGTGATTTTATGTACAAAAATGACGGTTCTATAGGTTTCAAAAGATTACAAAAAATAACATTGTTCTTATGGGACATAATCTAGTTTGGCCGACTACTACTGCCCCCTCGTAAGGCGCCCTATCGGGTCCTAAATAAATAAATAAAAACTTTATTGTAGTAGCAATAAAGAGTACATAGTAAGCATAATTGAAAACATCATATTATGCATTACAACGTCAAGACAGGATATAACAGAAACAAATAAGATACAACAAATAATTAATAATAAGAATAAGATACAACAAACAATTCATAGCAAACAGTAATTATAAATAGGTTTACATAATTTTTCTCTCCCCTACAATTTATTAAAGCTCAAATTACCACCTTATATTCAACATTAGTTATTGAAAAGTGATCTGGAAGAATTCTTCTATTTCATAAATACAGTTATTGGTTAATATTTCTTTCAATTTACTTTTAAATCTGGCAGATTCTAACTGTTTGATAGAGAGAGGAAGAAAGTTATAAAATTTTATAGCTGTATATAGAAAAGTTTTTTGCGTTCTAGTGTAGTTGAACCTGATCAAACTCAAAGTATCCCTATTTCTTGTTCCATACGTGTGATTGGAACCTAGCTCATCATAAAAATGAACATTTTCTTTAATGTACAGAAGGCTTTGAAAAATGAACAATGCTGGGACTGTCATTACACCAAGACAGATAAATTTTTCTCTACAGTGAGCACGGGATGGGAGTCCACAAATCAGTCTTATACAAGTTTTTTGCATTCTCAGCAGCCTAACACTATTGGTTAACTGGCACTCACCCGACTGTAAAATGGTCGACTGTCGTTTTCCCTCGGCCACATTGATTTCGGCCTCTCTCACTCCCTCCGACTCCAGAATGGTCGCTCTCTTTCTACGCTCAGCCTCCACCTGCATTTGCATCGCCTCTTGAATGCGGCTCGGCAGCTTTATATCACCTGCAACACACAATAATCTATATAATAGAATGGCGAACATGTTTTTTGTAGCTTCAACTCCTCCGTGGATTCTCAAAATGAATTTGTTAGTTCACGTCTCATTTGAAAGATCTCATTAAGTAGATGTTTTATAAGGTCTTACATTTTGAAAAAAGTTATCGTGGAGATGAGAAATAAGCGATCAAAGTTTCAATTTTCGCCATAGCTTTAAGATAGGGATAGGGAGCCAAGAATTTTCACATTTCAGCTTATGATTATAGATGATCAGCTGTTTTGAAACAAAAATTTATTTTTCATTGCACCGGTAAGGGCATTTGTGCAGAGAGAAAAAGAGAAAGATGGAGAAAGCGTTGAGGAGTGATAGGAAAGGGAAGAGAGAGAGATTTAGATTTAGATTTAGATTTATTACTTTATTCATCTAGATAACAAATATGACGGCTCAAATTCTATATTATAATAACAAATACGACGGCTTAAATTCTAGATTATAATAAAAATATACAATATTGATTATTCGTCAAATTTACATTAGCTTATAAATTATTATGCCATAAGTAGATATAAAGCAAAACTATACTGATGATTTAATAGTTGTGAGTTATCTAGATGAGAAGGCGAAGTTTGGACATATGAATGTCCATTCTTGGAAAAGGAGATACAAAGAAATCCTTTTCATCAACACTTGACCTTGGTTAGTTGAAATAAAATCATTTTTACATATTTTGACTGAAATTATTTACATATTTAGACTGAAATAAAGAATAATTGAGGATTACATCTAAACAAGTACACTAATGAAACAAAAAATATTATATGAAATGAATAAAACAAGTCATTGAAAAAAAAATAAAAAAAATAATTATGAATGAAAATGGAAGGAATAGCTTAAAAATAATGAATTATTAATTGATTGTAATGGAAGATGAGATGTTATTTAGAAATGGGTGTGAATAGAATATAGTATTGTTTGATTAACGTCTCGACATGTGTTAGTAATGGTGATAATATTGTAATGTCGATGAGTTGACAAAATAAAGTTATAATACAATATTAATAGAAAAATTCTACATTCATCAATATCGACTTGGTTACAAATAATGTCAATAGGGAAACATGATACAACAAGGAAAACATTTCAGACGTTAAGTTAAGATAACAACCTAAAATAATATTGTTTTGAATTGTGAGTAAATTACAATGAGTATGAGGTGAAAGATGAAAGCTGTCATGCAGTGCTTTAGGGTTGGTCAGGCTCAATCATTTTCTCGAGAAGATATTTTCTCAATTTCATAATAAAGCTTGCTCGACCCTCAATAGATCTAATAGAAATTGGAAGTGAGTTCCATATACGACAGGCACTCACAAGAAAAGATTTGGTGTAAATGGTAGTTCGGTGATTCGGTATCCTCAAAGTATTTTCTCCGGTTCTGGTGTGCGAGACATCTACTCTCCTACCTTCAGAGACAAATTTAAAATCGTTTTTGAAATAATTTGGCTGACCATATTTTAAGATATCTCTAACAAGTTTAACTATCCTAAGAAGTCTCTGATCGGGTAGCTTCAAAGTTGAGCTAGCAATGTGTGCTGGGGTGATCCGTTCATGGCGTTGAATAGAATAAACAAATCGTAAACAATAATTTTGGCAGCGCTGTAATTTATCATTGAGGGTCACTTGCATATCATTAAGTACTGAATTACAATATAAAAGTGTGGGAAGATGAGAGATCGAACCAGCATTAATCTAATGTTTTGAGGAAGGATATCTTGCATTTTCTTTAATGGATGGATGGCTGAAAATACTTTTTTACATGTTTTATTTACTTGCTCTGACCAGTCTAGTGTGTTATTCATTATGATGCCTAGGTTTTTAACTACACTGCAATAAGGGATTTCATTACCATCGACAGTGATTTTGCGAATTGTGTTCAAGTCGATGCTGTTGACTAGTCTTGAATATCCTATAATTATGGGCTGTGTTTTAATGGGGTTGAGTCTCAACCCATTTTTCCTAGTCCAATCAACAATCAAATTTATGTCTTGATTAATTTTGTCTACTGTTTCATTAATTTTTGTGGTGGTACAGCTTGCATAAATTTGAAGATCATCAGCATAAGTATGGAAACTAGAAAACTCAATAACAGATGGTAGGTCATTAGCATACAGAGTGAAAAGTAGAGGTCCAAGTATAGAGCCTTGAGGAACACCATGTAAAACATTTTTCCAATTAGATCTATTATCACCAATTGTTACACATTGTTTTCTACCTGTAAGGTAGGAATTAAACCAATCTAGAGTTCTATGGCTAAAACCAAGTAAAGATAATTTGCTTAGTAGAACTTTATGATCTACAGTGTCAAAAGCTTTAGAAAAATCAAACAGACTTAAAATAGTACATTTTCTTTGGTCCATAGCCAACCTGATATCATCAGTGACACGCAGGAGAGCTGTTTCGGTTGAGTGTGATTTTCTAAAGCCAGATTGAAAGTTGTGAAGTTTATTGTTATGAGCTAGAAACTTTACAACCTGAGTATGAACTAATCTTTCAAGAACTTTGGATAGGGCAGGTAAAATACTAATTGGTCTTAAGTCTTCAACTTTATTAGGAGAGGCAACTTTGTTTAAAGGACGAACTAGAGCAAGCTTCCAATTTTCAGGTAAATAACCGTTTTCAAGAGATTTGTTAAAGATGAATGTAATTGTTGGGAGGACTGAGAATAACATTTTCTTTATAAATTTTATTGGTATTTTGTCTGCCCCGGTTGCATTGCTACGAACGTGCTGAATTGCTTTAAAAGCCTCTTGCTCTGAAATCGGTTCAAATGGAATTGATCAGCAAGTGGAATATTTATGTTTGTTACCTGAATTTTGAGATTATTAATATGGTCACTGATTGTTGTCTCGTCACGTTGAGTCGAATGTGAAACAAAGTATTCATTAATATCGTCAAGTGGTAAGTCAATTTGAGTTCGAGATTCCTGTTTACCAAGGCCTAGCTCTTTTATTCCACGCCACAATAATTTAGAGTCTTGTCTATTATCTGTGATGAATCTGTTCAGGTACCTAATCTTGGAGTTCCGCAGTTGTTGCTTAACTTTATTCCTCAGACTTCTATACTCAATTAAACTATCTAAATCAGTTGTTCTTTTAAATTTCCTATGAGCTTTGTCTCTCTGTCCCATCATTTTAGTATTTCGTCAGTCATCCATGGTACTCGTCGTTTCCTATTAATTCTCCTAGTCACATAGGGGGCGTGTTTGTCGTATAGATTGAGCGTCCAGTTTTCAAAAGTCAGAACCATTTCATCTAGTGAGGGGAGGGCCTCAATTTGATGCCATGGAGTATGCGCTACGTCAGTCAGGAAAGCGGTCTCATCAAAGTGTTTAAAGTCCCTATATGTCATGAATTTCTGTATTGGTCTAGGTGGTTTATGAGAGAGTACACAGTAGATCAAGTCATGCCCAGAGATAGCTGGGACACAGACTTGACCTGAGTGAACAACCTCATCTGGATCACTGACTATTAATAGGTCGATAAATGTATCAGAGTCGTTAGTATGATGAGTTGGGTTGAGCGGTAGGATAGTCATGTTAAGACAGCGGAAAATTGTTGTCAGTTGGTGATAGTCAAAGTTGCGGTTAGTCATATTAAGGTCAGTGTTCATATCTCCCATAACAAGAATACGGCTATAGAATGGCATAAAAGAAATCAAAGCATTTTCAAAATCAGTAAATGTCCTATTTTTGGAGGTCTATAGCATATTCCAACAAGTAATTTATCAGAGCTAGTTAAAGATAATTCAAGTATCATAAATTCAGGTTTGGCGGAATATTCTTGTTTAGATGCAGTTAATATTTTAGTTCTTATACCATATTTTACATATAATGCCACGCCTCCACAGGCTTTATTTAAACGATCATTACGGAAAAGATTATAACCGGGCAGAGCAACTAGGGAGGATGGAATACTGGGCTTTAAAACGATTCTGAGATACCAATAATATTAAAGTTTTGAAAACGGAAGATCGCTCTAAGTTCGTCTATGTGACAGCTAAGAGATTGAACATTTAGGTGGGCGGCCTTAAAAATCCTGTTATATGGTTCTAGTTCATTATACAATAGAAGCCCTGTATCATTATTATGGTTGCCATCCTGAATTGAGGGCGGGCGAGCTAAGTCGTTAGTTAAGGGCATCATTGGAATAGCAAACAAACTTAGAACCAACCGTAGAGCAGTGCATGACAATGAAGATGAGGATGATGATGATACTTAACCTAATTAATATTTCAATGTCTCTAAAGCAAGTCATCAGCGTTGGGCTGATAACTGGCTCTATAATTATATTTTAACTTCACAAGAAATCAATTTTTGTGTAGCACGATTGTCTATCATCGGGTTACTGGTCTCATAATGGGGTGCTTAGAGAAATTCAGTTCATTGTCCACTGGTGGCGGTAGAGGCGGTGGGGAGGGTTGGGGTTTAAGCTGTCATCTGAGGCCGCATTCCAGGGGAATTCCCAGAATATGGGCTGCAACAATAGAGACGAACGGCAGAAAACAGCGGCAAAACATAGTAAATTTGTGAGTACATTTAATACTATTGTGATCGAGGATCCATCGACAATGAATTGAAGTTATAAAACATTATAAAATTACGGAGCATATAATAAGAAAAAACTTTATTGAAAAGAAAAACGTGTAGGATGTTGAAGAGGGTGAAACGAAGAAGAAGAAAAAAAAAGATATGGTAGAAGAGGAAGTGTGAAGAGTGCGGGGAAGGAGGTAGGGTGGTTGTGAGGGGGGAAGGTGAACGGTGGAGGAAGAATAGCGAGGAAGAGAGATAAGATGAGCAGTAGTGAGTGAGACAAGGAGTTGAATTTGAAAGGTAATTTGAGAGGTAAATGGTTCAAGAAGAGAATTAATAAACTAAGAATAATTTATGAAAAACGTGCAAACATTCAGTTAAGGAAAATACTCGAGCGTAAATTCATTCAATAAGAATATTTAGACTTGACTTGTTATAAAATAGTGATATCGGTAAGGATTGACTAATATTATAATAGTATCAATCCTAAGCTCCCCTCAAAGTAAAGTGGAATTAGGTAGTCATCAGTGCAAACTAGTACAAACTGAATTTTTATCTCCCTCAAAGAACACGTACATGGTGGAATACCGTCGTATATGGTAGAGTACATGGTAGCACCATGGTAAAGTACCTACTGCTACCACTCTCCAGTATGCCACTCACTCTACCTCCAATCCAACTGATGAAAATCTGGCTTATTGCATAATTATGTGAGTGGGACAGATCTATATATATTTGAATTGAAAATATTATACTGGATTATAATGTAAATTTTAAATATATCTTGCCGATAAATGAATGAATAAATATACTGTAACTAAGAGGGATTCTTCTGTAAGTGGTCTCATAGTTGAATAAGATAAATCGTGGTTGTAATTATATAGTGTTACTATTGCTAAGGGGCTGAGAACCTGTAGTGTAATAATAATAATATTATTATTACAATCCTAATAATAATTATTATAAAATAATAAATAAAATATAATAATATGTCAGAAATAATTAAAATATGACTATTATAATAATATTATTATAAATAAAAATAATAATAGCCCAAGTAAAAGTAAAAACACTATAACACTACCCACATCTTATAATTCGTACTTCAGGTCTTCAGCACTGAAGTTCAGCTGTACAGTACAGCTTTATAGCGATTCAACCACTGTCATCTATTCAACTATTTAATTATCGGATGAGACCACTGATCATTTAGTTAATCTTAATTTGTGAACTCACCCCGATTAGATGAGACCAGTAGATGACAGATAAGCCGGTGGCGCCTAGTGGAGGTCCTCCATGCGCTCTGCCGTCCGGATCCGTCTAGATGGGCCCTCTCCAACGGCGAACTTGATCCTCCCATCGCTGGTCCACGTATTCCGAATGCCGTACTTGTCGGCAGCAGCGTTCAGAAGAGCCAGGCGGTGCTTGGTCAGATCCTCTCGGATCGTGACCCCCGTTCCTGCAAGCTGCCTCTTCGCCTGGAACACCCGCTGTCGCACGCGGTAGCCGCTGAACCGCACAATGATGGGTCGGGGTCGGTCCGCCGATGGCTGGTTGCCCTTCCTCGTCGCCGGATTCGGAAGACGTCCAACACGGTGCGACCGATGGATGTCCTCCAGTGGGAGCACGATCCCCAGCTTCTCCTTCACCGTGTTTATGACGAGGTCGTCGGTATTTTCTTTCTCTTTCTCCGGGATTCCGAAGAACCGGAGACTGGTTCGACGTCCGTATTGCTCAAGGTCGTCGACCTTGAGCTCATATTCCCTTTCAAACGTAGAAAGTCTTTCTTTCAATATTAGGTTTTCAGATTTTAGATTGTCTATTTCGGCCTGAAAGGTACGAAGGGCCTCCGTCACCGCCAAATTCACCTCCTCCCTTATTTTCAGCAGGAACTGTTCGGTGAGTGGCGAGGTCGTTGCCCCCTCGTGAATGGCAGGTCGAGGTGCTTGCTGCTGCTTCGGTGATGACGGGTTGGTTCTTCCTCTACCCATTGTATTGAAGAAGGACAAAGGTGAAATTTTACAAAAGAACGTAGAACTGAACACTAAACTGACTGAACACTATAAAAGACAATGAAACCACGTGGAGAAACGATTTTATTGATTAATTAATGAACGCGACTTTAAATTTGAAAACTAATTTCAAATAATAAAACTACACAAGAAACTGAATACGCCTATATAAATTTCGATTTAAAAACTCAGGAAAAACCCTACTAAAATGCGTTAGAAACAGGAGCCGAAGTTAAACACGTTCACTCGCTAAACATGAGAGAGAGAGAGAGAGAGAGAGAGAGAGAGAGGAGAGGGAGGAGGAGAATAAGATAAAGAGGAAGAGGGAGGAGAAGAAGAAGATAGAAAAGGAGAAGAAAGAATGGAAGGAAAAGAAAAAGAAGGCGGAGGAAGAGAAGAAAAATGATAAGAAGAAAAAAAAGAGAAGAACAAGTTGAAGACGGAGAACAGAGATTGACGAGATGTAGAAGAAGGCGGAGGAGGATTGGAAGCTATTTCATGTGTTTCAATAGTCGCAGTTTTATGCGACCTGGGATGTCCTAGTGATGTTGTTATTTGCAATTCACTAGAGACTGTACATAATCACAGTGTGCTCATTGATGTCAAAAGGTCCATATCGGTGAGTTGGATCATTTTTTATTCTCGCCAACACCAAATTTCTAAATTCTGATATGGGATTGCAGGCGAACATGAATCCATTCACTCATTTTACAAACTTATCTAGAGAGTCAACATCAAAGATGCTGTGCCATTGACTTATACAGAGTGTTTCAGAACTCCCTACCAATACTCTAGAGCAGTTTTGCAAGGGCATTGTGGAGGCTGGTTGCAGTGCATCCTGGGCTTGCGGCTTAAGTCTGCTACAACAATGAAACAGCCACCGTCTGCTTTGCATGTTATTTTTAAGCGATTTTAGATTATTTTGTGTGAATTTTAAAGACAGTAAAAAAGGGTGCAAGTAACCTCCAGCGGTCACCTATCACTAAAGCTGCCATATCTCAGTCAATATTGGTCCAACCTCAACAAATGAGGTTTCAATCGATTTGTCATTAAATTTACTAAGAAAAGTCATTCTTGTAAAATTTTTTGTAATGTTAACGGTTCCCGAGTTATTCGAGAAACAAAATTTTAAATGGCCGCCATTTTGTTTTATGGATTTGAAAAATTGTCATAATTTTTTTGTAGCTTTGTCTAGTAGTCATAAATTTTGGTGCAAAGTTTCAATTCCATATGTTCCACCATTATTGAGATAAAAAATAATGAGTGAAAAAAACAAAATGGCAGCTGTGTGAGTAACTAAGGACTTCTGGACAATTTAAATATGATATTTAGATATGGTTTTTACCCAGGAACAATGCCCTAGAATATTGGTAGGGAGTCTGAAACACCCTGCATATTAGTATAAATGTTCATAATAATTGTAGCAATATCAAATAAATAATACAAAATAAAATACATTAACTCAAAACTTTTGATGTGAGCGACTTAATGAACGCACTGTATTCATATAAATAATAATATATTCAATCACAATCGGTCGTCAATCAAGGTCGATTAGTTAATCGCCGATTAAGCAAACGGCCGTTAAACTTACGAATTTCATAACGGAGACACGTGATGCCCCAGGCAGCACTGGCTTTGTTGATGGCTTCGACAATTGCTACGTTCAGACTTTCCCTTTCAAAAAACACCTTATCCAACGATATGCGACCCAGCTCTGACCTGATAACAAAGAAAACAATTATACAAGATTAAAGATTGAGTTGAAGAAATCTGAGTAAAACATTCATTTCTCACAATAACTTTCTACTCCCTTTCCTCCATAACTATTCCTACCCCTTACGATCAATTATTGAAAAGGATTTCATTATTCGCTGTGTGCACGTAGGTGGTGGGGATAATAAAATCGACACCTGCGCTCACGCGGAAATTTAGTGAACGAAACGGGTTAGTTTAACATGAGAAAGGATAGGGAATAAGCATTTACAATGCATTCAAAGTATTGTCGTATTCCTAATTGTATAAATACCGTTCACAATAGTAATTGCGGCTTCTATTCCTTCCATATTTCCAAACGTAAAGTGATTCAACAAAGAAATCGGATCTCAGTTTTGAATTAATCGAGTGAAAAATCCAGTTTAAAAGCATATGATTGATTTGAAGTCTCGCGCCCATAATCCATTTCGGAATATTGACCAATGGGAATGAACTCAGCTGTGGATAAACTACTTCGTCTGCTCAGTCTGTTTGAAACAACCTTCAAAGTTGATTTTAAAACTTGAATTGAAGATTATAATAATGTTCAAGAACATGCGATATGTTAATTTTATCATTCTAAATATAATTCCACAATCGATAAGTAGGAAAAATAGCGACAGGGAATTCTATTTCAATTATAAACTAATTTTTACGTACATAAGCCTATCCTTCCCCATGTTAATCTTCTCAGTAAGATTTATACGATTATCCGCCAGAGCGCAACACCGTAGATGCACACAGCGAATACATGAATGGTCTCTTAAAATCCAATTATTTTCAGTTTATGCATCGTGAAATTTAGAGATTAGTTGAATATACATCGTAATTGATTACGATATTATGATGTACAGCCTGTGCAAACCTCAAGCTGATGGCTGGATTTCACGATTCCAGTAGACGTTCAGGTTACTGGAGGCAGGTGGATCATATGATCGTCAACTCTATACAAACAAGTAGTCCAATGCACCACCTGCCTCCAGTAACCTGAACGTCTACTGGAATCGTGAAATCCAGCCATGAGGCCCAAATGCATGTATGGTTACCTGGATGGTGGATGGCATATCTATAGGAAATAGAAATAGTCTATTTGTGAATGTTAGCCATGCAGCATCCTAAAGCCACAGTCAACACATTGTAGGGGTATTAAAAAATACTTGAAATTTCCTCTCCATTGGTACAAAGATTGTCAATTACGGATTGGTACTTCGTAATCTGAATTTATTTGAAAGTGATCAAGAAAAATTTGATAGTGACAAAAGGTTTCAAGAATCAATCCTATTCTGTAAAGCTGGTTCATTTTGCAAGACAAAGAATTGCCTGATCTTTTTGTCATGTATATAAGAAATTCATAAAGAAATATATAAGTAAGTTAAATCACAGATAAGGTACACAGATGTACGTTATCTGTGGTTATAATTATATAAGTAAGTTATGTATAGAAATACAAAAGAAATATATAAGTGTATATAAGAAATTATTATTTTATTTATTTTTTCAATAAAGCACAATTAACTCATAGGATGACGACACAGACTCAAAGTCCAAAACGTCTTCTTTTCCTAATTTTGGTAATACACTGTAATTTCAATTGAAGGTTATGTTTACTATTAATCACAAATTTTCACTTCCGATACTAAAAACTATGAGTTATCAATATAGAATTTAAAAAAGCCAAAAAAAAACACCGGATATATGAGTGAAATGATTTCAAAAATATCAAATTTCACTTGAAATCTTGAAGCCGAAAATAGAAAAAAATTGTAAAGAATTCAACGATTAAACAATAAGGCTAAATAATAGTGGATGAATATTCTTATACACACTTTGAACAAAGTTGTAATGAGGTAATTGATTAGAATGAAACTTTTTATTTTTCTGACGTGGCGAAGTTTGGAAAGTAATGTCCACTCTATCACTTGACCACGACTGGATTGTCAGTCCAGGAGCCTTAGCATTATGAACCAGCTATACTTTATCAACATATTCAGTTAGAAATATCGAAATAACGGCATTAGGCATCACATAGATGCTTAACCATCAAGAGTTGTTTATTTTTTCAATCAGATCAAACAGAAAACTTACCTCATAGTGGTCTGGGCTAGTTGGGTGATAGCGAATTCGGGTTCCTCCACTCCATAGCTTGTCAAATAGGGATCAATTATGCGCAGATAAAGTATCGCATCAATATTCAATGTAACGTTATCTGTAACAGATGCCATAAACCATGAGTTTTGACAGTCTCCCAAGCACATTAAAAACTAATTCCAAATTTTTTTTCAATAATGGCTAATCACCAGGAAGTTAATTTATGCTGACTGGGAGAAAAAACGCTGAGAGTGATGGAGCTTTCCGTCTCCCCACCAGCCAGCATTTTAAGGCACTACTCACACCTGGAAACTTCCACATCGAAAAGCAACTCATCGCTCGGCGACTCAGCGACGCAGCATGTGTTTTCAAATGACGACGCTCAGACTAGGCGATGTCGCCTAGGTGACATCGCCGCGCAACGAAGTTGCTTTTCGATCTGACATGCTGGTCGCCGAGCGATGTGTGGACAGATTCTATGTACAGAAAATTGAGGTTAGGTGATATTCTAACCACATCAAACTGGAAAAGTAGGATTATTTGCTTTAAAAAGTAGTATTTCATCATTTTTTGGTCACTTCAACTTATAAAATATCGAAGATAAGTTATAAAATTCTCAAAATATTTACTTTTTGAGAATATTGTGATAGTAGTCGAACAGCAACTCTGGCAACTAGAGTAGCGGCTGTGAGTATGACAAGCAACTGCTGCATCGCTGAGTTGCCGAGCGATGAGTTGCTTTTCGATGTCAAGTTTCCAGGTGTGAGTAGTGGGTTACAGTAGATTTTCCTATATTTTCCCACTTTTCGCCTCAGTGTGTGCCTCCTGAAGACTCTGACTTGCCTGGACTTGGACCTTCCCTCTGGTTTTCCATCCACCCGAAGCTGACCGAGGATTTGGGATCGTTGAGAAATGATTCTATTCATATAATATATTCTGATCAATTCTTAATAACTTTTATTTTAGAAAAACTTAACGATGTTTCAATAAATTTTTAAATAGAAAAACAAAATGTAAGATCATACGGAGTATTCATAAAATTTTTAAAAAGAATTTAGAACTTGAAAACAAATATAAAAACTTGAAAAACTTTTTAATTATCTATCTGTTTCATTAATTATTATTCTTTCAAATAAAATAGGAAATTACAACTTTATTTTATTTTGTTCAAAACTTGGATTAAATAAACCTCATCCAAACCTGTTGTCAAGTTAATAAATCACTTGAACTATGAAATTTAATCATTTACTTTTTGCTTGAACCCAATATTTTGCTCTACCATCTAAGCGACGAATCTCCAGTCATTTGTGATATTTTCTTCCCGTCTGGGAAGTGGTGGAGCCCCCAATTTTCGAAAATGAAAAATATGTAATATACTGTATATCACAAATGATGGAGACGCATTGAATTGATGGCAAAGTCAAATACTACCCAGTGGAAGTCATTAACAAAACCGTACATTATACAGATTTAAGGTCTCCGCCCACTACACCGTATCATACTAGGACCGTTATATAGGAACGGCACATGCAAGAAAGTATTGTTCACGTGTATAACACTGTCTGGCAATGCCCACTACACCGGACCTCTATATACACCGGACCCACTATACTCTTGACCTCTGAGGTGCTGATATACAGGGTGTTTCAGAACTCCCTACCAATACTCTAGGGCATTGTTCCTGGGTGAGAACCATATCTAAATATCATATTTAAATTGTCCAGAAGTCCTTAGTTACTCACACAGCTGCCATTTTGTTTTTTTTCACTTATTATTTTTTATCTCAATAATGGTGAAACATATGGAATTGAAACTTTGCACCAACATTTATGACAACTAGACAAAGCTACAAAAAATTATGACAATTTTTCAAATCCATAGAACAAAATGGCGGCCATTTAAAATTTTGTTTCTTGAATAACTCGGAAACCGTTGATATTACGAAAATTTTACAAGAATAACTTTTTTTAGTAAATTTAATTACAAATCGATTGAAACCTTATTTGTTGAGATTGGACCAATATTGACTGAGATATGGCAGCTTCAGTGAAAGGTGACCGCTGGAGGTTACTTGCACTCCTTTTTACTGTCTTTAAAATTCACACAAAATAATCTAAAATCGTTTAAAAAGCCCTAAATCGTTTAAAAATCAGGAACAATGCCCTAGAGTATTGGTAGGGAGTTCTGAAACACCCTGTAGATATACTATGCGAGTCACTTTGCTCTTAGCACTAAGCGAAGCGAAGCGTAGCACGTAGTAGTGTGGCCTTAGCCTTAACACTATGGTAGGAGTTGCAGCGATGGTACCGTGACTGCAAGCTGCAGCATTTCAGATAGTAGGCCTACAGTCGACTGCATCGCTACCACATAACTGCACGTGTGTACTGACACATTTGTGTCTTCACAGCGGGAGCAGTAGCGATGCGGTTGCTGCAACTGTCGCTTGGGTGTATAGCAGGATCCTTTTAACTTGTCAGAAATCAGCTGTTTTGGTAATAATTAAACATTGATTTCGACACAATAATCAAAAGGCTTAAAAGTCTTAAAGACCTTTAAAGTCTTTAAAAGACCTTTTTAAAGAATACCTTTCAAAGGATAACTCTTTAAAAGACCTTTTCAATAATCTGCGAGATTCAGCATTTGTATGTTAAGTATTGTGATATTGCTCGTCGATCATGTGTTTTCTGACAAGTTAAATGGATGCTGCTATATCTAGGCTCAAGAAGAAATATTTCTCACAGATTGAAACATTTCATCCTCCCCGTAGTGTAGCACGGGTTTTTTATCGTATGGCTTTTTATCGGTGGGGGGACCCTTATGGGTAGGTTCCACCTCGCCTAATTGCACAATTTTCTGTGTCGGTCACCCATCCAAGAGCAGTGTTGAATGTTTGTAACTTAACCACATGATTACTTGGCACGGGTAATCTGCTAATACATAATAATTCCCTACATAAATACTTTACCTCCATCTGTTGTCGATATTCACATTTGGGGAAGTAACTAATTAACAGCACTTGATTAATTATTATTAATTTTCAGCGGTTGCTGAGTGATTATGTGGTTAAGTCACGAACATTTAAGACTGCTCTTGGATGGACGACCGACAAAAAAATAAGGCTCAAACAAGGAAAAAAACCGTAAGGCTAGGCGTACACCGGTTAGTCAAGACAAGACAATACAAGATTAGTCACAGTAATTCACATAGTTGCTTATGAAGCAGCACACATTGATGCAATGACTAATCGGTGTGTGTTGCTTCATAAGCAACTATATGAAGTACTGTGACTAAACGTGACTAATCTCGTCTTGTCTTGACTAACCGGTGTACGCCTAGCCTTAGGGTCTCCCCACCGATAAAAAGCAATACGAACATATTTTTTAGCAGTTGGGAAGTGATGTGATTGATAATTCTTATTGTTCCATTATTTTTATAACCATACATGAAGCATTCTAGAATGTTTACACATGAAAGTATCCTACATATAGGCACAGATAAGGTAGTAATCCTTAGTAATCCTAGATTATACCTTATCTGTGATATAGGTATAGCAGGATTCTTTAAAATTGTCAGAAAACAGCTGATTGATGTACGCTCGTTTACTGACGTTAAATCAGCTGTTTTATGACAAGTTAAAAGAATCCTGCTATAAACGATTTGATCACTAACTTCTTCCCAAAAATAGTATACAAAATTAAAAATCGATTTCAATTATAAAAAGTATTAGCGTACGGTATGCGAAATATTAATTTACCTGATGTGACAGCACTCTGCTTAGGAACTTCAATGGCGATTTCTTTTAAACTTTGTACGTACTTTACTTTGTCAATGATTGGCACCAAAACATTGAGGCCAGGCTCCAGAATACGAAAGAACTTTCCCATTCTTTCGACCACCCAAGCCTGTAAGATACACAAAATAAAGGTTGAAAAACAAATTAGTTTCTTTTGAATTCGGATGGAGATTAAAGTGATAATATTGATAATATTTATTCACAGCCAATAATACACTTTGTATAACAAGGCGGAATCAAACAGTTATAGCAGGATTCTTTTAAATTGTCAGAAACAGCTGAATGATGTACGCTCGTTTACTAACGTTAAATCAGCTGTTTTCTGACAAGTTAAAAGAATCCTGCTATTTCTAGTTATTAACAGTCTTTTCTATACTAGTCATCTATGCATACAAAAGAAAGTAATAATATTAAAATAAGAATTAGAATACAGTAGATAACAGATCAGTAACAATACAGTAATAACTTAATAATAATAACTAAGCCTCATAATTTTTGCATAGTTTTTCTACGCAGTCTCTATAGGCTACAAATTAATTGTCTGGAATTCAGATATAAGTGTCACTTAACATTTCCTCTACTGAATAAAATGCTTTTTCTTTGAACCATTTTTCCAGAGCATGCCTGAAAGGTTTGTGATCCTTTTCACTGATACACATTTGCAGCTTATATAATTTTATACGAGTATACAAATACATCTTTTGGGTTTTTTGAAAAGCCGTACCCGCTCAGTATTGATTTGATTACATGCTCTGGTGATCATGCCAATGTATACCGCATCTAAAATTAAATTTATTCAAATTTTCATTGATAAATATTAAAGCCTGCAGAATGAAGATGCAGGGCAGAGTGAAAATACCATTCCTTTTGAAAAATGGCCATTAGGAATCTGCCCAGAATAGTCCGTAAAGCTCTTGCAGGTGGAAATGGGAAAGAGCAAAATAAGCAAATTTAAACTATAGTCTGTGCAAACCTTAGAATGCAGTAAGCGTTTAAATGGCAATGCTATTTCATATGGGGATATGGAAGCGCCGTTGCCATGTTTTGCTCATTTGTTTATTACTCCTTACAGCTGATCGCGCTCTTTTCCGCCCTTTCTCTTGTTTTGTTTACATTTCGTATTCTATCAAAACTACATAAATGAGAAAACATTAGCACACCCAGAGACAGAATTAATTGAGAAAGTATTTTTCAACATTCAGTTCTTTTAGGGCCGTATTATCAATCACAGTTTAAAAGTCGTTCTAAAACTGCCTTCGGCTCTTAATTAATTTTTCTGCGCATGCGTTAATGAGACTTGACCAATCATAGATGATCACAGTGCTCTGTGATTGGTTCGACGTTATTGACTCAAGCGCAGAAAAATTAATTCCGGTCGTATATCAAGAGCCGAAGGTAGTTTTAGTTAAACAATAAATTTATTTGTGCTTTAGAGTATGATTGAAATACCGTAGGCTATGGAGCAAACAATCAATCAAAAGAACAAAAAATAACAATCATGGTTTAGTCCAGAACGACTTACTTAGTTTTTAATCCCTATCAGAATGTCAGTGCAGACTTGACTAGGGCTACCTAGTAATAGCGGCAAAATTTGGTACTCCAGTCATTGGATCCGTCTGCATAGAATGTCAAGTTTTGAATACTTACTCCTCCGAGTTGGCTTTGCTGGCTACTGTGCAATCCGGCAACACTGCGCTCCATAAACGTAACACTGCAAACTAAGGTTTGCACAGACTATAGCGCTGGTACATGATTTTAGAATTTTCAATAATAATATTACTCTGGATAGGCGACTACAAAGAGCATCAGTGTGGGTGCTCCAGGTGAGTTTGGAATCAAGGTTTATCCATAGTAAATTTACAGATATTTTTTCACAATTTCATAAGTGAAAGTCACCTACGATTTTACATAACTCTGTATTGTATTGAAATGGTTGTCAACATAAAATATTATAAGATATAATTATACTAATACTAATAGGCTAAATCAATGTTAAAATAACTTATAATGGGTGGCGCAAAAAGAACGGATGGATTTGAGTAGGATAGTATCAGTGGACTAGAGCTGTCTGTGACTGCAGAGCGACACAATTTTGTAGGTTAAAGTATCCAGTTTTAGTATCAATGGCGCAATTGACCTTGCAAAATCGCGTATTTGCTGTTGAACAATATTTCCAATAGAATGAATCTGCAATCGTCGTTCAACAGAGCTTCAGCAGAAAGTTTCAAGTCGAGCTTATATTGGCATGAGATTTCTCTTTACTTGAAATTCAAGTTTACTATCGTAAATATCGTTACATTGAAGATTTAAATATGGCCTACTGCAATACATGAATGAATTGCTGCTGTATCAAACGTTAAGGACCAATTTGAGACTTTTAATGAGCATTAACGCATCAAGGGCGCCATTTTTCCTATGTAAATTTTGAAATATACTATCTTTTGCTGGTAGTGCCATATTGTTAACAATACTGTTGATGGTTTAAAATTTATTCTCAAGGTAATTATTTATTTTGTATGTTATGCTAATGTTGTACCAATTTTACGTTTGTATTGTTAACCAATATTATTGTTGTATTTTTAACCAATTTACTTTTTGGCAATAAATATTGATTGATTGATACTCAAGTGTTTTGGATTTTTTCATACAAATTCTCAAATTTGGTTATTTACTTAGTATTTTGGTGTTAGGAAGATGAATGTATGATTCAAATAAACTTTCTTATAACAATTAGAAAAACATCCGTTCTTTTTGCGCCACCCTATATAAGTTCATGGAAAATAAACCTTACCTCTTGTTGTGGCACAAACATGATAATTTTGTTGATGGGAGTTGACATTGACTTGGCTCGTCGTAGGATGGACGATAAGCCTCTATGGTGCTCGGATAAAAGCACATTCTGAAAGAAAAAATTACTTGTAAGAAAAATTCATAGTGAACATAAAAAACTACATATCATAATACAAGAAGTGGAGACTCATTGAAATATCATCCATGTACAGAACTTTCCTGCCAGTTCATACATAGTGGAATAATATTATTGTTATAGTCTGGCAACAGACAAAAGAGCCTCCAAAATAAGAACTCTACTGCGCAGAGAGAGCGCACGTTATGCAATGCAGCAGTTTATCTCACTCGCTCACTAGAGTAGTGGTACTATGTGATACTGTATCATTTTAGAGATACGATGCGCGAAGGTTCTTTTGTCTGTTGCCAGACTATAACAGTAGGTATTGGGAGGAACATTGGGAGTAGACGTGTCCTATAACAGGAAAGTACCCTCAAATTTAATTTCTTAAATAAAGTGGAGAATTTGAATTAAGAATTGATACGAAGTATATTATGAGAATAATAAATTAAGGTTGAGTGGTAGAGAGGACATTATAGGCCTAACTCTTTCTAAAATGAGTATTTTAATCAAATTTCATAACTGTGTGACAACAGATAGCTGAGGCTAAATGATGAAACTTGGAAAAGTAGAAACAGGCTTGAAAGAACACATATCAAACAATTAGGTTATGTTTCAAAAGAAATTTCAAAATAATGTGAAACTCCTAATTGTTTCAAAGGCGGCACTTCATCTCTAAAAAAAGAATAATTGAGACGTGTTTTCCGGATAATTACCAAATATTTAAATTACAAAAGTGATGATGAAATTAAAATAGATTATTCGAAGCCTAACCTTACTTTAATGTTGTACTTGCCGGTACAGAAAACTAGTACTTACCCGAGAAATAATTGATGTTCTACTAATCATGATGTATTCGAAAAATATTGAATCACTAAAATATGGTTAAGTGATTGCCAAGAGTATCATTTACATTAAATAAATTAATAGCAACAGCTTTGTCTCTAATCACAAACCACAACTACACATGCCTGATCGAATAATAGAGCCGAGTCGACTTTGACTGTCAAGTGTCAAGAGTGTTGAATCGACACTATCGACAACTAATCGATACTTTCGTCTCGATTGTTGTTGCCCGCCAACAAGTATTCCAGAAATATCAATTTAAAAATTTTAAATTCTGATAAAAGGTTATAGGCAAACATGAACCTATTCACTCATTTTTCCAACTATTTTGAAAGAAAAAACATCAAAAATAATATTTATAACATTGAAAATACTCTCTCTAATTTCAGTATTTTTTTAAAAACATAAAGTGATTAAAAATAAGACTGGCAAAGACAAATGTAGGTCAGAAGTGAATCACTCAACATAACATATTATAACATTAATTTTATGATTTGTGTTTCATTACAATGAAAATATTATGGGTATTGACAAAAGTATATGCTTGTACGTGCTGTAATATTGTTGATTCCTAACTATGCAGCCTATAATTATTAGAGAAGCTGCATCAGAAACCTCAATGTTTCACTCAAAAATAACAAATTGTCTGTAATTTCCTGATTGGTGGAGATTGGTTTAGAAAGTTCTGAAAAGCCAATTCGCCCAGAGTATAATAGGTTCTAAATATGCAATAATATTATAGTAAATCTCACACTAAAAAAAAGCAAACTTTTTTCTATTTTTTCTTTTAAAATGATACCATCATTCCGTCCTGATAAACGTTATGTTATAAGCAATCAAGAAGTAATTCTACTCACTTTTTAAGGGTAATAATGAACGAAAATGTGCATGTTGTGAATAATTTTCCTCTCAAATAGATTCATTTATAGCCTCAAACGGTCAACTATACAGTGTCTGTAGTAAATTCGAAATTAATCTTCTTATCTATTTTTGGTTCACTGCTCACGATATACTTCAGCTTATTTTATACTACCTTTGTAAAGATCCATTATTCCATATATTTTTTTCCTTTTTCTCTCATGATGTCATCTTACGGTCCTATATAGCAATTAAGGTATTTATAAGTAGTATATGATTGTAAATTATATCATAATGTGTAATTCTAATGGTAAGAGCTGGGTGTCACGCACAGGTTTTCTAAACCCATGTGACACTCAATTTATTGTATCATAATTTTTGTACTTTGTAATTTTGTCAATAAAATCTCTGATTTCTGAACTATAAGCAGTTTCTATCTCATATTGTTTGCGATTAAATTGAGACCACAACATTCTGGGAAAATGCTTTTCCCATGTGCGAAATATGATCCTCAATAAAAGGCTAGCCGTACACCGGTTAGTCAAGACAAGACGATATTAGTCACGTTTAGTCACAGTAATTCAATAGTTGCTTATGAAGCAGCACACACTGATGCAATGACTAATCGGTGTGTGTTGCTTCATAAGCAACTATGTGAAGTACTGTGACTAATCTCGTCTTGTCTTGTCTTGACTAACCGGTGTACGCCTAGCCTTAGGGTTAGGGCCTACTCAATACTCCTTAAAATACCGTACTTCTCATTATTAGGGCCCTAAACCACACCAAGGCTATTGAACTCAAACACATGATTCGTCAACTACCGGTAACTGAGAGTTTATTTTCCCTTTAACTCGTTTCTATTCAATGCACGTATAAGGAAATATCTTGTCGAGTTCAACGACTGCATAATGTAAGAAAGTGTTTTCTTTATTAGATTTTGTCACTTGGAGCAAAACTTCGCTCTCGGAAGCTCAATAACTTCCAGCATCTAATAATTTCAAGCAAAGCGCCTCTCAGATCATTGATCTCATCAGTTCATTGAACAATAGCAGAATTTTCAATTCTTTGCTCAACACTTCTTCCTTGAAAATAATGAGAAATGACTCTTTTGTTATCAACAGTGTTGCTACCCTTTATGAATGAGAGAACCGGGATTCAATTCTCTGTATTATTTTCTCTTGGAACGAATAAAAAATTACTGTATTCAAACGATGAGTTACTTTCGCAATTTGAACAGTAGGAATTCACTGAAGCAACATAATAAACAAACGTTAAGTTTTCAATTTCAAATTTTTCTTTCATGTTATTTTTCAAAGCGAATAGACAAAGTGTAGTGGGTCTAGAAAGAGTAGGTGAGCAAAGAGAATGATCTTCATATTATGTCAAAATTTAATGATTTTGGTATTCTAACTTTTTTATCTTAGGAGAGGTCTACAGATAAATCATAATGTTCCAAAGCTTTGAGTTTTTCAATCTGCAATTATGTATTAGGGTCCAACTCATATTCTATAAATATTGTACGCCTACTTTTGAGGAAATTTTCTATCTCAATCAATAATCGATTACCAATAACTGAAAGTTATCACAAACCTTATGAGTAATTTGAATAATCACAAGCAACTAATTATGAATTAAATAACCATAGATATAGAAGGAGATGGGATATTGCAACTATTCAATTGCTTTTTAAATCTTAATAACTTTTAGAAGGGAATTCCTAATAATGATATAAAATACTCTGAAGACTTTCACCGTTGCAAATATTGACAACAGAATAATAAGGGTGCGCTGGGTTTCATTTATTCTGTTGTCAATATTCGCAGTGGTGGGAGTATTCAGAGTATTTTATAGCATTATTAATTAGGAAAAGCGCTCAATAAATTAAAATAAGCAAAGAATTGATTGAAGATTACACAAAAACAGTAAATTGTCTGAAAATTGCTCTCCTTAATAAATGATGCAATGGGAATCGGACAAAATGTGTGCTGACAATATTCAATCTAATCATCCGAGTATACTCTTTGTATGGAGGAAAGCGATTAATTTAGTAGAGTCTCTTCAATCAATCATTGACTGGGAATGCTAGACAGATAGGTCAGCCACTCTTCTCTACTAACTACTCCCTCACTCTCTCTCTCTCTCCATCTCTCTCTCTAACCAACCCTCTCTCACTTGGAGCCGTGTAATTAACTCTCGTGACAAATCACTGGACTGAATGACACACAAATCCATTACTAGATAACTCACTTTTTCATCGCTAACATTGATCTATCAAAAGCCAAACTATCAACAATGTAAATCATTTCACGCCAATTGAATTCGAGAATTGAATTTGAATCTCTCAAATCGTTTATATTGAGAGAAACGACCACATATAGTAGTATAACAAATGTGGTTTCAATGCGATCGATGACTGAGAGCGAGCTTTCAACAATATTAAATCATTTCATGCTGACTGAACTTGTGTTATCTATGATTTTAAGGTACATCCAACGTAAATAGAATAACTTCAAGGTAAATAGAATGATTAAAAAGTTAATAGAATAACTTCAAGGTAAGTAGAATGACTTCAAGAATAAATAGAATAACTTCAAGGTAAGAAGAATCTTTCCATTCTCTCCCCCCCCCATTAACTACAATTTCATTGAATTTTCTGTTTTTTTCAAACAATAATTTTTACAAATTGAAGATTTTTTTAAATATTGTGATTCCCAGTGAGGCATAAAAGTTTCAAATTTGTAACAAGTGTTTGAAATATTTAGAAATTTTACCAGGTATTATAAATGGCGCCCTGGACAAATATGGAGGCGCCCAGTCTGCCCAAAGAGAAATTTAGAAGATTTTTCCTCTATGTGGCACTTCTCGCACTTCCAACTCTCTTCCTTTAGAAATTAAAAATAGCAACAGCTATAACGGTTACAAACGTTCATGATTGTTTACTGTTTATATGCTTATATTTTAATTATTTTTAGTAATATACTTTGATAATATTATTGATTATGTATTCATGTATTGTATCAACTGGGAGAATAAATGAATTTGAATGTAAATCTGGACCTGTTCTTGTCCTTCTTCTTCTTCTTCGGCGGCAACAGCTGCAGAGATAAGAGATTAGCTGCATATTGAGTGCAAACTGAACAAGGCAGAGTGATGTAGGTACGAAGTGAGAGACGAACAGTGCAGATCTTGTGACAGAATAAAGAACACAGCTAACTCAACTCTTCGGCTTCTTACTCTTCTAAAGAGTGTAGGGTTCAACTTTTTTTTTCAAAAAAGTTCAAAAAGTTTTCTCGTAGAGCAGTCTCAGCCGGCTCAACAGTTTGTTATGGTTTGTTTTTGTCACTTTCCACAACAGTTGCACGGTTGAAAAGTTGACACTTTTCTTCTTCCTCCTCTTCCTCTTCCTCCTCTTCCTCTTCTTCTCCTCTTCCTTCTTCTTCTTCTCTCCCCCTTCCTCTTCTTCTTCTTCTTCTTCTTCTTCTTCTTCTTCTTCCTCTTCTTCCTTCTTCTTCTTCTTCTTCTTCTTCTTCTCTTCTTCTTCTTCTTCTTCTTCTTCTTCTTCTTCTTCTTCTTCTTCTTCTTCTTCTTCTTCTTCTTCTTCCTCTTCCTCCTCCTCCTCCTCCTCTTCTCTACTTCTTCTTGTTCTCCTTCTCCTTCTTCTTCTTCTTCTTCTTCTTCTTCTTCTTCTTCCTCCTCCTCTTCTACTATTTCTTCTTCTTCCTCCTCCTCTTCTTCTTCTTCTTCTTCTTCCTCTTCTTCTCCCTCCTCTTCTTCTTCTACTTTATATTCTTCCTCTTCGTCTTCTCCTTCTTCTTTTACTCCACCATCTTCTTCCAACACAGCCGACAAATTGATGATTTGAAATGTCAAACTTTTACTTCTCTTCTCATTTATCGCTGACACATACTGTATATCTGCAACAAATGGAAGATACAGGAAATTGTCAATGTTTTCAGAAGTCTTGTAAAATCTATTTCCTAAGGTAGAATATTGTCATTGAAGAAGTGTAGCCTAGTAGAATTCTACCTGATGCTGCAAGTAAGGCTAGGCGTGTAAGACAAGACGAGATTAGTCATGTTTAGTCACAGTAATTCACGTAGTTGTTTATGAAGCAACACACACTCATGCAATGACTAGTCGGCGTGTGTTGCTTCATGAGCAACTATGTCAAGTACCGTGACTAAACGTGACTAATCTCGTCTTGTCTTGTCTTGACTAACCGGTGTACGCCTAGTCTAAAAGGAGTAGGAGTGATTAATAGGCTACTTGAAATTAATGGTATAAGTTATCATTCATTATGAAAACACTAATAACGGAACCTATGAGATAGTTGTGTGGATTTTTAAAATGAGTTCAAAATTTATTCAACTATAAAATGTAAAAATTCACCTATTACTAGCTCCAAAATTTACCACCTGACATCAAGGGATGCTCGATTAAAAAGTAAATCTCTTAATTTATTACTTACATCTATACATCTATGTATAGATCTGATGTATACAGCTTACTATACATCTATTGATGGTGAAGGTGACGGTATTGATAAGATGAGGTGGAAAGATATTTTTTCAATAGTATTGTTTGAAAATCCGTGAACACTTGAATCTTTTTAGATTCAATAATAATTCATGTCAGTGCTGTACGTTTTACTTATTTTCTGCCATGATTCATTGTGTTCTATTCTTTTTTATGTATTGTACATGTATTCATTTCATAAAATAGTCAGATGTTTATTAGAAATAATATTGCGTTCGAAACCTTCAATTTATTTATTAAATAAATAAATTTATTAAAATTAATAATTAAAAATAAATTTAGTAAATATTTATTATTTATTCATTGTGATCTTTCCTTTTATTGTGTAATAAACATGTGTATTCATTTCATAAATAGTCAGATGTTTATTAGAAATAATATTGCGTTCCAAACCTTCAATATAATATAAATATTTAATAATATAATAATATTATTATTAACGTGTGAATTTATTTACGTGAATTAGGAATGATTGTTCATGTATTGTATTTTAAGGCTAGTGTATGTATTTCTTGAGGATGTTTTTATGTCATGTTAGTTTTTGTTTCCCATGTAGGTGTTTACCTTAGGCTTATTGTTCATGAATATTTTTTTTAATTGATGTGTTTGTTATGTTATGTATTTGTCGAGCAATAAAGAAGTTACAAAATCATATTATCAAATATTTACAAGACTTGTCTGGAAGTATTGTCAAGTTACCTCCAATACCATCAATTTTTGTCAATGATTTGACAAGTAAGCTATTGTAGCCTACTTTATAGTGAGCTGTTCTACTTTCAGAGCAAGTACTTGTTTGAAGTCTTTCCAAAGATTGCACAAGATTTATTGGATGAGATTGCTTGATGAGACATTTGAACGTGTATGAGCTACTTAAGAGATAGCCTTATGTCTATAACTAAACTTCAAGCTGAGATGATTTATAACGTCCTAATGTGCTGTTCACCACTTTTTCACCACCCTGTACTCAGTTATCCAGTCACGCTCCCCAAATGTCTTTCCTGCAGACATGTTCAAGTTAGCAGCCTCTCGCATCACCTACAAAACCTTTAATATGTTACTATCATGATGAAAAGCTTTTCCCCTTCTACAGACACTGTTTAATCACAGTGTGGTCATTGGTGTGAAAAGGTCCATAAAAGTGTGTTGAAACATTTTTTACCCCGTTACCGCCGTACTTTTGCCAAATTTTTGAATTTTGATATGAAACTACAGGCAATCCCATTCACTCATTTCTCAAACTTATTTTGAAAGAGACTACATCAAAATAACTTTTCCAACATTAAAAATAGTCTCTCTACTCTTGGTATTGTTTTAAAAGCTTCAAATGATGAAAACTGACACTTGCAAAGGCAAAATTGTAGGTATAGCAGGATTCTTTCAACTTGTCAGAAAACAGCTGATTTAACGTTAGTAAACGAGCGTACATCAATCAGCTGTTTCTGACAATTTAAAAGAATCCTGCTATGAAAAGTGAATCACTCAACATCACATATTTGCGTTTCATTTCAATGCAAATCTTTTGGGAAGTGACAAAAGTATGTCAGTTTTGTCCGAGCTACTCAATCTCTGGTAAACTAATTCACCAGAGATTAGAGTCTACCAGCAGAGACTGATAATAGTGTAACAACCGAAACCGGTATCTCGATATTTTAATAGATTTTTGGTTGTTAGAACTTTCAAAGTTTTTTCATTCAAAATTCTTTCCCTTTTTTGCACCCCATGATCATTTTACAATTATACACAAATAAACGAAACGTGTCCAAACATCAACTTAGAAGCGAAATACATTCTCACAATACTAGAAGTAACAGATATATATTGATGCTTCTTTCTGCAGGCTAACAAATTCGCAAAATAGCTATGACTGTGGGGTTGAAAATGTTTAATAAATTGCCCCAAGAGTGGATGGAAGCTCCATTTCAAGTTTTCAGAAATAGGCTGTACAGTTGGCTAATTAAAAACCCATTTTATTCTATTGATGAATTTTTAGAATTTCAAAATGTTATTCTATAAAATAGATTATTTTTTAACCTGATGAGTAATAGTATGCTTTAGTTTTTAATATTACATGTTATAATATTATCATGTTATGACTAAGTTATGTATGTTTTATAACTATGTAATTTTTATGACTGACTATAGCTAAGCTGTATTTGACGTTGTCTATAACACTGTTGTTGAATGACAATAAAATTTTATTTATTAAATAGCATTTTCCGCTAAACACTACTAGGGTTCAAATGAACCTGCAAGAAGCGATTTTCAAAAAAGCATTAACCTAGGGTTCAAAATGAAGGATTTTTACACACACATGTAGGTGCTGGACGATCCAATCAAAGCTTGATGGCGACGTATGTAGGCAACATGCAAAAACTGAAAAGTTGCTCTCAACTTTGATAAAAAGCTTTCAAACTGGATCACCTCTGTGCTATTCAACATTCTTTATTACAGCTAATGAGATCCTTTCATGCAGTGGCAACGCTTTGCCTCTATTAAGGTCTTTCAGAATCAACACTTGCTCGCTCGCTTGGCTTCGAAGCTTGGCTTCCCTTTGTGAAAATGAATTTTCCAGATTGGACCACCGCTAGCTGCTCTAGAGCTTCAGGCAACATTTGCTGCCGCCTGAATATTAAAACGCATCAAGAAATCTCCCCGTGCACTGAACACTTGCCACAGAGGAGTAAAGAATTAAAGAATTATAAAAATATCATAAAAAAAGTATTTTCATTACTTCACTTGCACAGATTTCATCTCTTCCACTTTGCACAGTAGTGCAAGAGTAGCCTACTGAAATCAATAATTTGCAATAAAATTGAAATCAGGATTATGATTCCTAACAAACTTGGCCTCCTGACTGTAAAATATTCACTAAGGCTAGACGTACACCGGTTCGGTTAGTCAAGACGAGATTAGTCACGTTTAGTCACAGTAATTTACATAGTTGCTTATGAAGCAGCACACATCGATGCAATGACTAATCAGTGTGTGTTGCTCCATAAGCAACTATGTGAAGTACTGTGACTAAACGTGACTAATCTCGTCTTGTCTTGTCTTGACTAACCGGTGTACGCCTAGCCTAACATAACAAGATCTCACCCAGCGACCACATAATACAAATTATACAAATACAAATACAATTATAATACAAATACAATTTTGTATTATGTGGTCGCTGATCTCACCCCTGATCTCACACAATAAGAAGTTATCAGTTGAAACTGAAATCAGGATTAAGATTCTTAACAAACTTGGCCTCATTTACTGTAAAATATTCACTAGATCTTACACAATAAGAAGTTATCAGTTGTTATTAAAATCAGGATTAAAAAACTGAAAAAATTAAAAAACTTGGCCTCCTTGTACTGTATGTAGTTTTTTTGCTGAAGTGAATACAATTTTGGCTGGTTGAACTAAAATTTTCAAGGGGAATTTATGTTTTATGAAATTTGAGCATTGGTTCAGCTCAAATTAGCTATTATAGGCTTTGAAAATACGGGATGGGGCACACTGAATCATTAAATTTCTCTCTTCTCTGGATTAACATTCTTTCTATTGTTTCTTTAACTTTTCATGTAATTATTGATGTATGTAATGTTGATGTAATGTTGTG
This sequence comes from Laodelphax striatellus, assembly GCA_017141395.1. Lineage (NCBI taxonomy): Eukaryota > Metazoa > Arthropoda > Insecta > Hemiptera > Delphacidae > Laodelphax > Laodelphax striatellus. Next base: position 1,063,537 of record CM029530.1, read on the forward strand.
TGTGAAATAAATAAATTGAAATTGAAAAAAAAATTAATCATACGGTACCAACAAGTACTGAAATACATAGATTGAAATGAAATTCATGGATTGACATCAAATACATACTTTATTCCTTGATGTACCGGTAAAACATGAAATATTCACATAAATTATATTTTGACTCATGTATTATTTGTGTATTATGATAAATGTGTTTATGATAAACTAGCTGCTATACCCGTGCTTCGCACCGGGGAAAAAAGTAGGTGTAGAAGGATTTATATCATGAAATATTACATTAAACTACTAACTAAATAAACTAATAAACTATAAATAATTATTAAACAATATACTTTTTTCTTGAGGTGGAGAAACCTTCAAAAGGCACCCGACGGCAGCAGAACCGCCGTATACCAATAATTAACAATAATTTGTTATTCTTTGTTTCATATTAATTTATAAAGTATTTGCAGCCACTCTTTTGAACTGAAAATAAAAGATTTTATTTCCTATTAACTACACTATTTTGAAACTTGGAAATAATAGAAATAGCCCGACATGAAGTGAAATTTAAATAATTTGCAAAATAGAGCTTCCAATAGTCTAATAACAGTAGGTACCGGTAATTTTTTTCTCATTGAAAATGAAATTAAGGTAGGCTACCGGAAACTGATTTATTGATGGAAATTGAAAGAAATCTGCAACATACTAATTTTTAAAGCGATGACCTAGCCAGCCTGTCACTGATCTTTACTTTCCAATTTTGGTGAATATGGCTAAGGCTAGACGTACACCGGTTAGTCAAGACAAGACGAGATTAGTCACGTTTAGTTACACAGTACTTCATATGGTTGCTTATGAAGCAATAACACACACCGATCAGTCATTGCATCGATGTGTGCTGCTTCATAAGCAACTATGTGAACTACTGTGACTGAACGTGACTAATCTCGTCTTGTATTGACAAACCGGTGTACGCCTAGCCTAAATATTGAGAAAGCAGATAAAATTAAGTATTCTGTATGCTTCAATTTTCATCATGACTTAATGCTTAATAAAAGCATTTTATTTTAAGTAATAAAATACAGAAAGTGAAGGTAAAGCTTGGAAATAACGATTGAACTTTCCTATTAGCAGAGATAATCTAAATCTTGTATAAATGCTATCAGGTTCAAGGCTGATATGGTAAGGTAAGGTAGTAATATCAGAGCACCATTTAACACGTACATGATTAATGGAGCAAGCGAAATGAATTACGGTTGATTGAATTTTGCATATCTGAACCTGTTCATTCTGGATTTAATCCCCGAAATTGTAGAACTCCATAATTCAATGGCTGCTGCCAAATCATTCTTGGACACTCTTGGCTTTTGCAAAATTGGCTTCAATTAGTGGTTCGCTGCTCGCCTATTCTGTAGGTGATTAGTTCACAAATAATAATGCAGAGTGCAGTACGCTGGATGACTGATTTATAACAGTCGGTCAGAATTTCGAACTACAGACTAGGTCTGGCTGGCATCAAAAGCCCATTACAAGGCTCGTAAATCCAGTTAATGTTTACAATTCGTGTCTCTGACTTTGCTTGTTTATTAGTGATTTGTGTTGATGGATCCAGGGGTGATCTTAGGGGGTTGGGGGAAGTTATGACAGTTTTACCGTGGAGGGGGTTGAATGGGGTGGAAGGAGCTTTGGGAAAATTTTGAAATATCATTGTCAAAAATAGTATTTTATATTATATCCTTTTTATACTGAAAAATCTTGATGAAAATGACATAAAAATTCATTTTTCCTAGCCTATTTGGAAATGAGTACTGAATAGAATGAAATATGTTTTTATTTCACCAGAAACAATAATTTTATTACAAAGTACATTTCCAGCAATAAAATACAATTGTATCGAAATTTTCAAGAATTTCATATGACCTTAGCCTACTTAAAATAAAAATTAAAACTGAAGATGATGACCCATTTATTAGAAGCAAGGTGAAAGTATTACAGCATACAAACTACTTTTTGAAATTCATGAAAATAATCAAAACCGCATGAAAAATAACAATAAAGCTCTCCAGTGAAGTAAACTACTGGCTTGCAAAGTGACAAAGTTTTTTTGAAGGCAAGCAGGAGTACTGTATTCAAATCAATCATTTATTTCCTCAAAAATACATGTCATACAGAATGGATATTTATAAATTCTACAAGGTGCAGCAAAGATTTGTAGATCCATGAATAATATCATGAATCATTACAATACTTATATTTATTTTAATACTAATGGATTTTAATTACATAGCATACTTAAATTCACAAACATACAATTCTATACTTACTATATCTATAGAAATAATTCATAACAAAGTTCCTATAAGACAATTCACTCATAATTTTTAGCAAATTGCAAAGTGATGGGGGGAAGGTTACCAATTTTCAGAAACAATATCAGTGGAAAAGATAGAAAAAACACTGAGAAAAAAAATTAAAGGACAGTATAGATTCATCAATCAAATCTAAAGTTTTCTTCTCATTATCCTTCAGAAGTTTTGAACTTTCATTGGTTGCAACTGATTCAAAGTGCTTTAAAGCTGATCTATTAATTATTGTAAGATGAGCCGAGGTTTATGGGGAGGGAATTTGAATGAAAACATGTGAGCAAAATCAAATTGAATTAATAATTGATAAGTTTTCCTCTAATAATTTTTAGGAAGTTTTGAACCATATTTGTGGTTGAAAATTCGATTTCCTTCAGAGTGCATTCTATCTAGTGTAAGATGAAGCCCGTTTTGTGGGAAGGGAATTTGAATGAAAAATAGTGAGCTAAATCAAATTGAATCAATTAATTAGTTAGCAGTTTTCATTCAATGATACTTTCAAACACACCACCAATAGATATCCTTATAAAAAAAACTCGACGAAAACTCTATTGTAGAGAGCGTGTCTGGTTGTGAATCGATATTGGAGCTTTTTTAAGCGAAAAAGTTGCTCCATATCCAACTTTTCTGCCTGAACTTTGACGGAAGGATAAATGTTAGAAGTTTCCGACCAAATCTGTTTGTGACCTTACACTACTAATGGGCTCATAAAGTTTATTATAAATTGGAAAGTTGAAGGTGTCGTATAGCATGAGTATAAAGCTCTACTACAGTTTACTGCATGAAAATATGAAAAAATTAATTGCTTTTTGTTCTTAGTTGTTGAATGAGTTCATGGTTATCAACTCTTCAATAGCATTATTTTACATGACATTCATAGTTACCAGATATTTTATGATATTTAGGAAGATTAGGCCACTCTTTTGATTTTAATAGTATCTTTTGATTTTAATTTTCTCTAAAGAAATTAATGTTGAATACATTCTATGATTGTAATGTTAATTACAAATAAATTTTTTTAATGTATGTTGTGAGACAACTATGTCTTTACATGACTAGGTCATTCTTATAATTATTCATTTTAATAATTTGATTCCATAAAATATTTTATACAATTAAATTGAAACAGTTCTATTTTTGTTAAGAAATTATGTTACAATATCAATCTTATAAGAGCCAGGAGATTGATTAGATTTAACAGTAAGCCCATTTGGCAATACAGTTTATTGATAAAATGGTCATAAGCGAAGCACTTTCAATGAATCAGAGTCTATTTATTTTCAACTGATTCAGCAATCATAGCAAAAGAGATTTATTCAAATCATAGCAAAATGAATAAATTATTGCTTGTTCATGTTTGAAATGAAAAATTTAAAATTATGTCTGCTTTATCTAGTCACACCTCAATTTAGCCTACATTATATTTAGACGGAATAATTATTATTATTATTATATATTTATTGGAATTATTTCAAGATATTTATAACGATTGTATTCTTTTATATCTGAAACTTGTGATAACCTTATTTGTAATGAAATTTAATATCTCAACTACAAATTTATCTCAAAGTAATTATTATTATTAGTAAAAGTAAATATTATCAGAATAAATAAGTTATTTCACTTAATTCCTTATAAAAATAATTGAATGGTAGAGTGGAATTTTTGAATATGGCACCAGGCAAACGATGTGTGACTTAAAGTTTGTTTTGCTAGGGATGATGCCCACATAAGCTCTAGGCTTGTGCGTGGGTAATGGGAAGGATGATGATGAGAGATGAATGGACCTACAGCTTTAGGTGGGTTCCGAACCACCGGTAAACGATTTTGAAGCTCATGAAATTTGGTTTCAGAGGAGCGGGTCACCGTTACAACGGGAGTGGTAGGCGCTGTCTCTTATCTAATCTCACCGCCTCTGTCACTGGGACAACCGCTTCCCTAGTAACCCTGGTTTCCATTGTGATCTCTTGTTCAGCTCTGTATCCATTATACGAGCATAGTCTTCAAGGATGTAACGGTCCAGCTGACAAGTATAGTCTATTTGAAAAACATAACAGCTGACATTACAGTTTACTTTTATAACATGCAGTTGTATGTTTTTGAAATCGGCGGAGGCAGGCATGAGTGGTTCTCCTTACTACTTCCGTTTAGTTCAGGAGTCTTCCTAAAAGAACTCTTCTTTATACAGAGTGTTTCAGTTTAGGCATTGTTCCTAGTTAAAACTATATCTAAATATCATATTTAAATTGTCCAGAGTCCTTAGTTACTCACAGCTGCCATTTTGTTTTTCACCATTATTTTTATCTCAATGAGGGTGAGGGAAAAAAACAAAATGGCAGCTGTGTGAGTAACTAAGGACTTCTGGACAATTCAAATATGATATTTAGATATGGTTTTTAACCAGGAACAAAGCCCTAGAGTATTGGTAGGAGTTCTGAAAACACCCTGTATAGGTAGAGGGAGCAATTTGTCAGCTGACTGACTCACAGTGTTTTATGGCTGGAAGATGTTTTGCACCATTATCCTAATAGAGTGAGTGCGCTTCCACTCTGTCTCTCAACTGGAAAGTTGCAACTAAAAGGAAGAGCTGTATTATTTTTAGTAAACTTCTTTCATTGTCTCTTCTAAATTCTGCTCTTTATTTTTCTTTTTAGAATCTTCTTCTCCTTCTTCTTCTTCTTTCTCCTCTCTTCTTTTCCCCATCTTCTTCTTCTTCTTCTTCTTCTTCTTCTTCTTCTTCTTCTTCTTCTTCTTCTTCTTCTTCTTCTTCTTCTTCTTCTTCTTCTTCTTCTTCTTCTTCTTCTTCTTCTTCTTCTTCTTCTTCTTCTTCTTCTTCTTCTTCTTCTTCTTCTTCTTCTTCTTCTTCTTCTTCTTTCTTCTTCTTCTTCTTCTTCTTCTTCTTCTTCTTCTTCTTCTTCTTCTTCTTCTTCTTCTTCTTCTTCTTCTTCTTCTTCTTCTTCTTCTTCTTCTTCTTCTTCTTCTTCTTCTTCTTCTTCTTCTTCTTCTTCTTCTTACCTCCAGCAAGAAGAAGAAGATTTTATTTCTGGTTCTTATGAGTAATACAAGCTGTCCCGGCGAACTTCGTATCGCACTCTTCCCCCAAATGTCCCCCTCTTCTCCCACAAATGGCCCCCTTCATGCCACCCCCAAAAAAATGTCATCCCACAAATGCCCCCCTCCATTCCCCCCCAAATGTCACCCCCACATATCCCTCTTCATGTCAACCCCCTCTTTCCCATCAAATGTCACCCCCCTCCTCCCTCCAATTATTTTTTTTATATTTATTTATTTAATTCTTTCTTTTCAATTTTTTTTAATTTAGCCTATATTTTTTTAATTTTATTCCCGTTCTTCAATTTTTTATCAGTCCTATTCTAATTAAAAGAATTTTTTTCATATTTATTAATTTATTTTAAATTTTTTCATTTTAATTGATTTTATTTTTTATTTTTTTTATTTCCGTTCTTCAATTTTTTATCAGTCCTATTCTAATTAAAAGATTTTTTTTCATATTTATTTCTTTCTTTTTAATTTTTTTTATTTTAATTTATTTTATTATTTTTTTTTTTAATTTTATTCCCGTTCTTCAATTTTATTATTAGAAACAATAAAACATGCATGATACGAACGATAACTCATTCTTAATTGATGATTGTAGCGTAAAAAATAATTAAGAGTAGAAAACCTAGAGCAAAAAAAAACGGTCCAGAGTGGGGTTTGAACCCGCAACCTCTAGGTTATCAAGCAGAGACTCTTCCACTGAGCCACGGGGACTTAGAATAGGCTTGCTAATTCGTCTGATCTTGAATTGCGATCATCTTTCCGTTGTAGGTACACGTTCGTGCCGGCAAGTTTGAACGTAGCTGTGTGAAATATTTGATAGGTTATGTCATTAATGTAATAACTATTTATTAATTATAAAGGGATTTTCTTATATTTTAATACATATTATGTTAACCAGTGCTGTAAAAATTCAAACGAATCCAAAATCATCTAAATCGGTTCAGCCGTTCTCGAGTTATAAGCGAGCGTACAGACACCAACTCTCTTTTATTAATATAAGATAGAAGATAAGATTAACTCCAATCCACTTTTCAGCAACTGGCCCCTTTTCTTGGAAGACTCTGTACTCGTAGAATAATTTTCCTTGCAACATGGGTTTAAAAACCGTTGAAGACAATCGTGTATAAAGTACTAAATTTGTAACGATGAATTCAGGAATATGCAATAAACTCCACCAACACTACCACAAGGCAAATCAGGAGAACGTAATTGATCAACCCACTCACAATTTATTGGGAAATTGATTAATTTCAGTCAACTAATCAGCTCTCGATTGTAGATGCCCGGCTTTCATTAATTGAACACAATAGTTATCATTAAAGAGAGCTCATCGCAGTAATGTGAATGCGATTTGGCCTGATTACGCTCTAAACGCGCTGATGTCGAAATGATTAGCGCGGTGTAATTTCCAGGAAGTGTCTCGTCTGATTTCGCGACGTGACTTTGCTGATTGCTTTGTCAACGGACTGCTTTTAGCCGCAAGCAGTGGCGCTCTCAACGGAAATTGTTGGAACTACACAAAAGATGACGCACAAAATCACAATTGAGCAAAAATATGAGTTGATTTCAAAGCTATCAGATCAGTACTAACTATACCGCATTATTCACGTAATATATACCGTAATTACTTGGCTTTCAAGCGTTTTGCAATTAACACAGAACATATTTTTATATTTTGCTTGTGGGGCGAAGTGTGATAATGCAATGATTATTGTGATAGGAATTCATAATGCACAATGAAGGTACGTTCACATTCAGGGTGTACATATATAGGTTATGAGATAACGTACGTATTGAGGTTCGTTTTCATGAATGCAATTATGCATGAGAAAATTAACTTCATAGATATTTGTTAAGGTTAACACCTGTATGGAAATTTGTATGATAGTGAGAAAAAATATAAGGAATAAGTCCAAAAATCAGTACTAGAGGTATTATTAGTAGGCCTACCTAGTACATGTACAGTACTTAGCAACAACATTAGTCTGTTTGAAAATGGAAACAAGTTGATTGTTCGCATTGAAAAATTGATAATTCAATCATTAACCTAAAGTCGTTCGAATCAAGGTTGTTTAGGTTGATAATGTTGGTATTATTCGCTTTTGTTGGTCATAGATAAAATGGTTGTAATTGGCCTTTGAACTACTTGTGAGATAACTTAAAATACTTGCTTCGCTTCGCCTGTATTTTACCTTGCATCTCACTCTTAGTTTTAGCATAGATAAAAGATTAGATATTTATCTATCTATCTAACTATCTACTATCTCTTCTCTATGGTTTTAATTAGTTTAAGTAATACAACCATTACATAAACTACTTACTATAATAATATTCAGTAACATAAGCTTAGACACCAGCAGTAATGAATCAGTAAAAATTATCAATATGGAAGAAAGGCAAATTAGGCAATTATTAAATCAGCAAACTGGGTAGGTTAACGGTCACAGGTTGAGCTATTCCTCATAATCCATACATATACCACTATACTACATTGTATACCATTATACTATAATATAGTATGGTTGATGGTATACCATCATACCATTGAATACCATATTCCATATACCATTATATATAATCCAAACATTCCATGTACAAAAATAAAAAAAATTAAAATTTACCAGAGTTATGCAATGTAAAATCGTTTCAAATAGCATTTCTGAAATTATTACGCCGCTTCGACAAAACCCTCGACTTTAAAAGCCTCTACTGAAATATTGATACAGTTGAAAGCTGCAAACTTTTGAAACACGCACAGAGACGCAGAGCTGCACAAAACACATCTTCATTCTTTTCACAGGGGAAAGTGAGGTGAAGTGAAAATGAGTATTGAGGTGTGGATTAAATCGATCATCCACGGAAACAAGCAAGTTTGAACTGATCGTGTACAGGTGAGCGGCGGGCTTTCAGTTCAGGGGGTTCAAGTAGTGTGTTTTTGAACAAACTCTCCTCTCCTCTATACTATCTATCTATCAGCCCACAATGACAATATTAATCCAGTCCCTCTATATTCATCCCTGAAGCAACAACTACTCCCTCTGATGTGGCAGGAGTTGGAAATCGAGTTTTAACTTTTCTCACTTTAGTGTCCACACTCCAAAGTGAAAAGTTGGTTCGTCTCCCTTTTTATCGAATTTGCCACCACGTTTTTACGAACAGAACACCTTATAAATATAATGTTTATAGGGCTGCTACATTCAGATCCATCGGCGGGCAAGGAACACTTTGTAAGAGAAATATCTATAGTGGTTATAGAGCCACACCTGGAAGTGACGGTTGACGAGAAGTCGTGATGTATAGGTACAAACTTGGCCTATATTGTACTTTGCAGGGACAATATTCTGAGTTTGCAAGGTCTTTTCAGTTATTGGAATTAATCAGCTGGTGGTAGAAATATGAGAGGATTAACTTGTAAGCTGCTTTATTCCCCAGGTGTAAACGAGTGTAAATCGTCAGCTGTTTTCCAGCAATTTAAAAGAATCCTGCTGTACAAGAGAAGATTGATGGAAACAAGGGTCCAATAGAATGCTTTTATGAGAGAACTCTGAAGATCTCTGCGGCAGCAAGGCATTGGCAGATGAAATAGCTGTGTTTACGATGGGGAATTTCTTATATTGATAGGAGCTATGTTATTACATTATAATAATTATCTCAATAATTGTATACCTATTCCATGCAGGCGGAGGGCATGATTCTGACTGTGATTCTGTCAAAGTGTTTTTATTGTTGCACTTTTATTGCTGTTGAATAGATGATTTTCGTTTCTCTCGCATTGTGATGAATGCGCATTTATCTGCCCCGCTGGAATTGAAGATTGTCAATAATGATCAAAGATAAAAGTGATCTGCATCATTCGCCTATCAGGAAAACTGTGACTGTAATGTTTTACCGGAGAAGTTACATAATATTTTTGATGCTGGTTTCATACGCTGAGCCCTGATCACTGAATACGAACACTTCTGTATTCAGTGATTGACCTAATGTTACCCATTGTTTTCATTTTCGATTGTACATGGCGAATTATATGAGCTTGCTTATTCTGTTAGAAAATGATTTGATCTTGATGGCCGCTAAATTTTTCAAACCTGGGTACGATTATTTATTTTTGAACTAATACAGAGTGTTTCAAATTTGTTTCTCGTTGTTTTACTCGTAATAATTGGAACATGTTAAAATTGAACTTGCTGCATTTATGACAACTGAACAGAAAGCTACAAACCAATTAGCATGACAATTTTTCAAATCCATAAAACAAATGGCGGCCATTCAAAATTTGTGAGTTTCTTTCCAGAATAACCTCGAAAATCGTTGATGATTACAAAAATTACAAGAATAACGTTTTTAGAATTTTACGACTACTGGAAGTGATCAATTGAAACCTATTTGTTGATTGAGATATAAGACTGAGATATGGCAGCTTTAGTGATAGGTGATCCGTATAGTGGTCCGTAGCCGAGGGCGATAAGCGCTTGTCTGATAATCCAAAGGTTCCAAGATCGAATACGGGTGACCGCTGGAAGTTAGTTGCACTCCTTTTTAATGTCTTTAAAATTCACACAAAATACTCTTTAATCACTCACAAATAACATGCAAAGCAGACAGAGACTGTTCTTTGTGTTCATTATTGTGGTAGACTTTAGCCGCATGCCCAGGATGCACTACAACTACTGTACAGGTTGGGACCTATAGGCTACTTAATAAGTATACTTATTATGCACACTTATGGTATATAAGTATACTTACTGTATTATGTATACAGTAATAAGTACTCTACATACTTTGCGACCCAGGAGAATTCTCATGAATGAATGAATTGAATAAGAAATGAGAAAAAATCCAAGAAAAACGTCACCATTAACATTTCAAAAGCTTTAGTGAACTACGCAAACAATATTGATTCTGGATCCGGCGAGGTTTGGAACAATGGGACATGATTAGGCGGAGAAGAAGATGAAAAAAGAAGAAGAATAAGCTGAAGAATAACACTGTTTACGACTGCCTACCATGTAACAAGCCAATTTCGAAACGCAGACACGAAACCTGAATAGCTTATTGCGATTGAAAGGTAGGCCCATCCGATAAAAGCCCTCTTACAGAGACGAACCAGATTCTCTTCAAATCAAATCAGCAACCCGTGTAAGAACCGTATATTTGATTCGGAAATTCCTGAGTTAGCAATCTTCTCTGCCAGTGTAGAAAATTATAGCTTTCTTGTTT